>CAJNDT010000356.1:0-192500 GCA_905221615.1 Symbiodinium sp. CCMP2592
AAGAACAACTATAGAGAAGATCTACTGTTCCCTCGACAAATGAAAACGAAAAATAAAGCCGATGTTGCCGCAAATCAACACCGACAAAGATTATGACAATGAACTGATAAAATTTAATCAATTTATGGACGTTATTCAATATTATTACTCCTGACATTGACCTATATGACTCTTTGATGTGCCATCTCTTCGAGGCAGGCTTCAAGCAAATTGAACGAGAGGAAGAGGCGATGTCGTTTTTCTGAGAACCCTTAGAACCCGCCTTGGGGATAAGAATCCATTCTTCATTCTTGGCCACCACTGTCGTTTCACTGGCATCCCGATCACCTCGCGGACCGCAATCCTGCGACGAATCTCGTGATGACGAGGACCTCGCTGGGCTCTGCCCGCATGATGAGCGAACGCATGATGAGCGAACAGCGACGACAACGATAGGTACGATATCAGTACCATGTCAAGGCAGGTCGCTGAGACTGGTCGTCAGAGCTGATCGATGCTTCTCGGCAACTCAAGCACCGGAGAAGGTCCGCTTGGGGTCTCTGGGTCGTCTATAGTCGTGAGATTGAGATCGCGTGAGGTCAGATGCTCAGAACCTCATGCACGAGATGCCTGGCATTTTGCTGTGTGTGGCGAGTTTGGTTGTATGGTATATTGTATAGTTGTATGGCTCAATATGCCTATGTCCGAGAGACAGAGGCGCACCTGTAAAGAGAAACGCCAACAGTAACCAGTGACAGACGACAGACTTGTGTAAGTGAGTGTACAGATCATCCGAGCTATGGAAAATTGATTCTTCTGACTGTACCGGCTATCGCTTCGGTGATTCCTCTGACGGTACCGGCTATCGCTTCAGTGATTCTGCGTAGTGCTGGCTATCGCGTCCGCGATTGTGATTGTGATTCTCACGACTGTAGCTGCTATCGTATTAACAATCACCTCCGGTGATTCTCACGGGTTACGAGCCCGAACGCTATCACAAGAAAACCATGGCAGATCAGAGAGGTGCTGACGGGGATACGCCCCAACCCAGCCCCTTCTGGAGCGAAGAGGTACAGCGACAGTTTATGGAAGCTACTCAGCCATCGCAGGTAGCACGACCATCAGACCTAGCACGGCGTGAGCAATCCGAAGAGCAGAGACTCAGGGAAGAGCAGGCGGAGTACCAGCAACAGTTGGAGCCTCCATATGGTGGGGGCACAGGGGATCAAGCTACTATGGGTTTGGATCCAGAAACTCAGCGTTTGGTTTCGGATGGCACGTCGGCAGAAGAGTCTGTGAGAGGTCGTTCATCGGCCCCTGCCCAAAATCCTTTGGTGGCCAGGCTTGATGTGCAGGACAGCTCCCCGGGAAGGCGGAGTATGGGTAAAGAGAGTGAGATCAGTGCCAAAACGGTGGTTTCCAGGTCGGATCACGGTCGAGTGCCGCAACCTGATAACAGTGAGAGTGAGTTGGTACCAGATTATGCGGCGGCGTTGAGCGCAGCTGCGGGGGAGGCATCGGCCCCGACTACAGCTCCACAGATGGTTATGAACCAACTGATGGGGCAACTTGGTGGGATGATGAGCAAATTGATTGCGGACCAGGTTACTCCTATGCTGGGGCAGGTGTTGGAGCAACAAACGCAGCTGGATGCGCGGTTAGGAGCGCTGGAGGCTGCGTCCTTACCGGCGTCAGTTGATGGGGACTTGCTTGATCGAGCACAGCTGCTTAGTCTGGAAGCTGGACCTCCAGAGCAGAGGCCAGCACCTACCCAGGTAGCAGAAGAGTCGGTAGCAGCAGATCTTCGCACAGCGGGCATCGGTGAGAACCTCATGCGGGATGATAGTCAGAATAAGCATGGGAAGTTTAGCGCTGGAGGTCTGCCACAGCCACAAACAGAAACCCCAATGCCCACCCAAGGAGTTGTTTGGGTGAATGGTTCATCTTACGCTTGGCACGTGGGTGCCGGAGGATTGCAACTTATTCCAACAGAGACTAGAGGGTCAGAAGGGCCAGGGCAAAGCGTTGATTGTAGGAGAGTGGGTGTTCCTAGGAGGGTTTCTGCTAGTGACGTGCTTCAGCCTAGGGCAAGATCACCGTTTGAGAGACACCCGGGAGCCCAGTCAGAGCCTGGAGATGAGCGACCACAAAAGGAACCCCGAGCCTTGAGGCCCACCGTGTCTGAACCAAAGAGCGCATTGGAGTGGGATCAGAGTAGGGATAGACAGGGAGAGTTGACTTGGTATGGTGCTAGTTTGACTGCTCCTCCAATCCCTGTGGACATGTCATCGGCTTCAGTTGTGGATCCCACGGCTATGGCCGCAACGACTTTGCAGGTTCATGCTAAGGCTTTTGCGCCCACACCTCCAGCGGAAATCATGCCTAAACCTGTAGAAGCTACTAGCACGAGAGCGGTTACGCCGATTAAGCCCAGAATCGTTTATCCGATTTCGCCAGGTGGCACTGAGATCAAGCCTCCTCCAATGCATCGGTCGCCTAGAAGAGGAACTAGATCACCTTCACCCGTACGAGCCAAAACCATTGTTCCCCCTCCACAACCCGTTGTCGAGCCACAGTCGGACATTCAGCGGCTTGTAGTTGCTCTTGAGGCGCTGAGACAAGGTAGGGGCTCTGAATCTCGGGTAGAAGATGTTAAAGCTGTTCCGGAGTTGCCGAAATTAGAGATCAAGGATACTGAGAAAGAGCTTATGCCGTTGATTGCTGGGGATTGGTTAGCGTTGATAAGCCCATCCATGCGAGATCTGAGTGCGAACGCAACGCAGTGGTGGTCAGAAGTTTTAGCCGCATCAAACGAGTATTATGCGACTTGGTTAGCCGCTTCCCCGATTGATAGAGTCTCCCTGAAGCCCAGTAGGCAAGACCGATTTGACTCTGGACCTTTCACGCGTGTTGAACAACGGGCGGTTTCTCTTCTCTTAAAAGCAGTACCAGCTGCTGTCAAGGACGAGGCCGTATCACAGCGACGACTGTCTTCAATAGAGTTGGTAGGTCTAGTCCTTACCACCTACCAGCCCGGTGGCCTTCGAGAACGCAGCGCGCTTCTAAAGTATTTAACTGCACCAGAAACACCACAAACAGTAAGTGAAGCTTTGCGCGGAGTTCGTAGGTGGACCAGGTGGATACGACGGGCTACTGAGCTCGATGTTGCTATCCCTGATGCAACGTTGTTGGTTTCAGGACTAGACGTTCTCACTTCAAAGGCGTTGGCAGGTTGGCCGGAGGCACAGTTTCGTTTGCAAACGTTTAGGCATCAGCATAGCATAGATCACGTGCCTAACCAATCGAGAGCCATGAGCTTGGGACAAATGTTGCAGGCAGAGCTTCAAGTGATTGAGAATGCAGGTGCAGGTAAGAAGCAAAAGCCAGCCCGGATAGAACAAGGGGAAGGCGCAGGTGGGGATGCTGATAAGGGTAAGGGAGACGACAAAGGTAAAGGGAAGGGGAAAGGCAAGAAAGGGGATAATGAGAAGAATACGGCGGGCAATGGAGGCAAAACTCCTTGTTGGCACTGGATGTCTAAAACCGGGTGTAGGCTAGGTGCTCAGTGCAAGTTTGCTCATGATCGTCGTGTGCTTACAAGTTCCTCGGATTCCAGCAGTCGTTGCTACGAGTGTAGTGGCGTTGGACATAGATCGGGGGAGTGCCCCACCCGCTCCACTCAGGATACCCAGACCTCGGATGATAAAGGGAAGGGGAATAAGGGTGGGGGTAAGGCGTCTGGAAAGGGTGAAGTGATAAAGCGTGTGGAGGAGGATACTGCAATCAATGACGGCCAGAAACAGCTATTGGCAGCAGCAACAACACTCATTGAGAAGATGCAAGCGAAGGCTTTGGCAGAGTTCCCACAGTTGCATAGATTGCAAGGTGCAGGGGAGCGTACGGGGTTGATTGACAGTGGGGCTAGTTGTTGTCTTCGCCAAGCGCGGCAGGGAGAGACCATAGGACTAGCTCGCAAAACGGTGGAACTAGCGGCTGGCAGCACAGAACTGTTTTCGACTCCATGTGGTACGTTGCTGTCTAGCGAGCCCGTTGAGGCCATAGTGGCTTTGGGCCCGCTCATTCGGATGGGGTGCAGACTCGATTGGAAAGGCCACGAATGTGTGCTTTGGCATCCGCTTCAGGGCCGGTTACCGGTCAACATCACCACCGGTTGCCCTCGGGTACCGGAATCAGTAGCGCTAGCCTTGATAGAAGAGGTGGAGCAACATAACATCAGCACTGCAGGGGCAGCGGTTCGTGCCTTGCAGGCGAGGGAACAGTTGTCAGAGCCTGAACAAGTCATAAGTGCACTAACAGACGCGGTTATTAGGGACGATGCGGTTTCCGAGACGTTGGGTGAGACCGCTTTGGCTCTTTGGCCATCGGTGCCACTGGAGATTCTGCAGCATTTGACTGCATGGGCTAAGGTGGATTCCAAGTCTCTTGTCTTCAACCGTCGAAAGAGGAGAACAATTGAGAGAGCTAGCAAGGTTCTGCTTCACTTGTTTGCGGGAGAGACTCGGAGAGAGGTTGCAGCGCAAGGGGTCGCGCTGGGATATGAGGTGATTTCGATTGGGGACAAGGAGGACATAACTTCTCCACAAACATTCGGATACATCATGAGTCTGGCGGCCCAGGGTAAGTTGGATGTAGTGTGGGGGGCACTCCCCTCTAACACGTTCAATGTTGGTCGATTCCTGCAGCCAGAACCTAGACCGTTGAGAGGCCGTGACGAGCATAACCGATGGGGGTTAGACGGTTTGAATAGCCAAGAGCTCGCCCAGAATAGGAAAGCGGATGAAATGCATTTGCGCATGTTGTTGATTATGCATGTGGCAAAGGATGCTCGGGAGAAGGCTGGTTTGCAGCCGCCGTGGACCCTAGCGGAGGGCCCAATGGATCCGGAGTCTTATGTTGACAAGGCTAGTAAACTCTGGGAGTTGTCACGGCTTGGAGGGGGCTTTCCATCGTTTTGGTCGACTGCCGAGTATAAGACGTCGTCCAGAATCCTTCAACACACATTGTATCATGGTGATCAAGGCCCATACGGTCATGAGAAGCGCAGGCCAACGGGTTGGTCAAGCAGTCGAAAACTTCCGTCGTTACATCGCGGAGTCGGCACCGGATACGGGGATGGAACATCGGCTAAGAGGGCTCAGACCTCACTTGCGTGCTCAGGTTGGGCCCCTGGCATGATCTCGCTTTTGTTTGATGTTCTGAGGGAAGATGCGGTGGAACATAAGGTTGCAAAGAGCGAGCTCTCGTGGGAAGCCCATATCAAAAACGGACATTGGCCGCCAAGTAGGAGGTGTCGGGTTTGTATTGCCGCATCGGCACGTCACCGAGCTCACAAGCGCATATCGTCTCCTGCGTCGTGGTCCCTAGCGCTTGACACAGTTGGGCCGTTTCGGAAAGCCGAAGATGAAACATCTGCTGGGCTTCGGTATCTCCTGGTAGCGTGCTTGTTGGTGCCGGTGGATGGGTCTGGGAAGCCCGTGCTTGGACCTGACCAAGAACAGGGCAAGGAACATGATGGTGTGGATGAGCCGGCAGGGGGTGTAGGAGTTGTTGATGCAGGTGCTGGTGAGGGGGGTATTGATGCTCATGATGAGGAACAGGGTTGTGAGGCAGGTAGCAGCACAGAACAACCACATGTACGTAGCGATGATATTGATGATGATTTTTGGAATGAGCTGTTTGAACCTGATGAGGCCTCGGGGGTAGCACTTGAGGCAGATGAAGAGTCCTTGCAACTCTGTGCTCAGCAGTCTGAGGGCATAGATCAGTGTGAAGTAGAAGGGTTGCACTGGCGAGAGCTCGTTTTCGTTGAGCCAATGAGGCGCAAGACCCCAACCAGTGTAGCACAGTTTACTTCAAAGATTCTGGGAGAAATTCGGGAGCTTGGGTTTCCTGTTACGCGAATCCACTCGGACGCAGGGACCGAGTTCATCACGCCCCAGATGCGAGCATTAGCAACTAGAAACGACATAAGACAGACATGTGCCGCTCCTGAGGAGCATGATTCTAATGGCAGGATAGAGAACGTAATCAAACGCTTGAAAGCGCAAGTCCGAATCCATTTGCATGGACCGGACGGGGGCCTAGAGCTGTGGCCTCTAGCTGCACGGGCAGCTGCTTCTAGTTGGAGAGCATCAACTCTGCAATCGATGGGTATGAAGATACCAGCAGTTGTTCCTTTCGGGACGAGGGTTCAGGTGTTGACTAGGTCGTGGTTAAGGCGTCATAAGCAGGCATGGTCATTGAAAGCTGCGCCTGCTACTGTGCTTTGTCCCGCCTCACTCGTTAAGCTTGGCTATGTGGTTCGAGTAGGCAAACGCTTGTCGGTGGTTACAAAGCTCTTTGAGGGAGAGGATCCTCCAGTGAGTGCGGTACTCACTCAGGGAGATGCAGAACCGCCCGTTGCACACTCGATCGGCCCTGAGACTAGGATTACTGGCAAATCCACGATACCTGATATGTCGATTGTCCCAGCCCCAACAAGGCGCGCTAGAGAAAAGGTCCCAGGCCCCGGTAGGATTCCTAAGGCCAGTAAGGTAGGAGTAGACAGTGATGAACTCACTTCGTCTGCTGGTTTTCAAGTACCGAGCGAAAGTCGCACGGTAGGGGGAGCCTGCCCAGATCAAGAATTAGGAAACGATGTTGAAAAAGGTTTGAGGCCCCAACAGCCCCAACACCAGAGTTGTGAAGATCAGCCGCATTCGCATCTCGACATTTCGCAAGCCGTAGGATCGGGGGAGAGACCTGCTCCTGGGGCTTGTGCGTATCGTCAGCCGTTGCATGCTTTCAGCGGTTGTCATGTTGTAGGTTCGGGGGAGTGTGGTTATTCTTTGGACGAGAGCGGGGATAAGGTTTTAGATATTGCGCAGGGTGTTGGTAGAGTTGATTCGGTTCGGTTTGGACGGGAGCATTTTTGCAGAATCTGTGAGACGGAGTCAGTTGGAGCTGACGGCCGATGTTTAGATTGTGGTTGCCAGGTTGTAGTGCAGCAGTGCCCTCGGAGCCGAGAGCATGGTGAAAGCGATGGCGTGCATAACTCCTCTTTGGACACAAGCTGTGAAACAACCTTTGACTTCATGCAGTTTTCCAATACAAAAACTTCAAAAAATAGCATAACCCAAAATCCTAAAAATCGTATAGCCAAAAACCCTAAAAAGCAGGATCCTGGAGGGATTCCTCGAATCGATGCAGGAGATGAGCAGGTCCAGCAGCGGCTTGAGACTCCTGTAGTGTTTCACGGTGACGCTCACGTTGTGGCAGCGCAGGTGGCTGATAACAACGGTGGGATTGACCACATGTGTTTGAACAGAGCTGAGGAAGAAAAAGTTTCTTCCTATGAGGATAATGTGTTGCAGTATTCTAATAATAACCTGGCTGCGCGTAGTGTTGATAATCTTGAACTTGGCTTGGTTGTTGACCACGTGCTGATTGGGATGAAAGAGGCTGAGGAGAACAGCGAGTTCTCTGGTGATGCCCATGAGGGCATGTTGACTTTTGATGAAAAGGCGGAGGGGGGCAGTAAGCTCTCCGAGGAGGCCGAGTTGTGCAAAGTTGAGCGTGCTGGGCTTGATAGTGTCGGTGGTGCGAGTCGCATGCGTGAGCAAGCTGTTGAGCCGGAGGCAGGCTACGAGGCTGCCGAGGAAGGCGATGAGAGTGAGCTCAAGGCTCATCCGGAGCATGAGTGGACTGATTGCTCTCAAACTGAGGGGCTTAGGCTCCGCAGTGAAGTTGTACAGAAGGACATCGAGCAGTTCACGGAGTGGTTGGATGAACGTCAGTTGCGTTTAGCCTCGTTGCATGAAGATGTGTTGCAGGCTTGGGTAGATGACACTGAGGACAACGGCCAGGTGCAGCAAATCTGGCAGGATATTCAAGACTTGAGATATGAGCTTCGGTCGCTCTGTTTGGCCCAACTCCATGAGGATGTCGAGGACATTGGCGCCACCAGCAGTGCGGCTCAGGAGACGTCCTTCAGACAAGGATCATCAGCAATGCGGAGGTCATGAGTCATTGGGATTTGTGGGAAAGTCCCACTCAAGTTGAGTTAGACAATCTATTTACCGATAAGCATGCCCTTCAACATTCGACGCAGGGAGAGCTAGATCAACTTCACAAGCAAGGCTTTCGTGTTGTCCTGATACCGAGTAAGGCGATATATACTGTTAAAGCTCCGTGCGGTAGAAGAAAATGTAGGCTGGTAGCATGCGGAAATTTCTTGAGCAGTAGCGAAAGCAGTAAACAAGAGCATAAACAGGTTGTCTACACAGCTAGCATTACAATCGAGTCGTTGAGAACGGCACTCGCATTCAGCACCAGGCGAAGCCACACATTGATCACATTGGACATAAAGGCAGCGTTTCTGAATGCTCATCTGTTGCCTCGGGATAGACAGGCGGCGCAAGCTGCAGCGGGGAAGAGTGACCAAAGCACGGCACAGACATCAACAGACAATGAGGAATCGCAAACTCATCATCGTGAGATCGTTGCACTTATACCGCCGCGTATGCTTATCACGAAGGGAGTCTTCAAGCCTTATGACCGGCTTATCGTGAGAAAAGCAGTGTATGGTCTTGACCAATCACCGAGAGACTGGTCATTGCAGCGTGATGAGCAGCTCAAAGCGCTGCAGATACAGTGCGATGGACGCACGTACCGATTGTTTCAGTCCTTCGCAGAAGATTCGATTTGGCTTGTTGCTACATCAGAGCCTCGACGAGGGTACGCAGCATCGCTTCACACGGAGGTTGAGGATTCGATAGCCGGTTGGATAGCGGTTTATGTAGATGACCTTCTAATCGGAGCGGAAGCTTTACTTGCAAGGGCGATTGTTGCGGCGATCATGGCTTGTTGGGAGTGCTCGAGCCCGCAGGAAGTGGGAGACACCGAAGAATCTTCGGTGCGGTTTTTAGGGATAGATCTTCGGTGGGATGGGTGTGGTAATTTGTTATTGGGTCAGAAGGCCTATGTGCAGGAGCTTGAAGCACGATACAAAACCGAGCTAGCCCAGTATGGAAAACCAACCACCCCAATGCCTCCGAGTTTCGACGAGGACGCCGAGGAAGAGGGAGCATCCATCACGGACCTTAGGAGGACTCAGGCCCTTCTAGGAGAAGTTCTTTGGACTAGCATTCGAACTAGACCAGATATATCATTTGTGGTGTCCAAGTTAGCGTCTCGAATAGGCAAGGCCCCGGTTGCCACCTACAAAGCAGGGCTTCATGTCTTAGCTTATCTCGCTGCTACTCGGGATTTTGTTCTCACGTATTGGCGCGAGAACCGAGATGTGTGGGTAAACTACAAGCGGTACCCAGACCCCGTAGGACTTATTGAAGGATTTGGAGACGCATCTTTTGCACCAGAAGCAAAGAGGTCCATGCAATGCGTACAAGTCTACGCGGAAGGAGCTGTGGTAGCATTGGCTGTGTCGCGCCAAGCGTTCATGGCGCAGTCATCGTGTGAGGCTGAGATGATAGCATTGATGGATCTTGCTAACTACACCATATCTACCGCGTACTTGCTAGATGAGTTACTTCAGTATGGCACGAAGAAGCAGATTTTGGGCGACAACGTCGCCGCACTTGCTATCTACGGTGGAACAGCAGCACATTGGCGAACTAGACACTTGCGCATCCGCGCGAGGGCCTTTGCCGAGAAATACAGCGAGTCCTTGTTACCAGCGCATCACATTGCAGGGGAATGGAATCCTGCAGATCTTGGCACCAAAGGCTTAGGAGCTGCTAGACACTGGAAGCTGTGCGATTTGGTTGGACTCAGAAGGCCATCCGAAGAGATCAAGAACTCCACGAGCTCAGGTTCGAAATTTCCTGCTTTGAAAGAATGCCTTCAAGCAGTAGTCCTTGCGTGCTGTTTGTGCTGCGTTAAGGCCCAACCCCAACATGCCGGTATCACAGATTACACCTTGTGTTTCCTCATGGCTTTGATCATGATCTGCACGCTAGCTTTGTGCAAAGCTGGCCAAGTGGTGATTCGGAGGTTTAGGTGTTTCTGTAGAGCACGTAGACCACTGCTGAGGGAGCCGGAGTCTGAGAGTGAGGGTGAGAGTGACGGTGAGAGAAGGGTTGAGAGAGAGCCCGATCAGGAAGATGAGTTCGCAGAAGCGTCTCAGCACCGGGCACGGCACGGCATGAGACGACAAGAAGAAGAGGAGAGCGCGAGAGAAATCGGCAATGCTGCTTCAGAACTTCGGCGAAGGGCAGCAAGGGTACCCGAACCGGACTTTGATAATCCTGCTGCACTGATTCTCCCTCGAGCTGCGGCGCAAGTCGCCGAAACCAGAGACGCAGTTCAGCTCTTTTGTTACGCAGATGATGTCGTGATCGTAGGTCCAGCTGAACAGGTGGAAGCGTTCAGAGGGGTGTTTGAGTTGAGTGGTAATGGCCACGCCAATCCGCCAGAGCCCCAGGGAAATGACCCTGATCGTGCAGCGCCTAGACCACGTGTCAGGGTGATGGATTACAATGAGGTTCGGGCGGAGATCATAAGGCAAGAGGCGGACCGATTGCTCCTAAACTTCCCTCCGGGACCCTCCGATTGCAATTAATCCCACATGGGGCTCTCCTCCGATACAGCCGACAGTGCGGATGATTCGCCACACAGGGGGAGCGCGTGAGGTCAGATGCTCAGAACCTCATGCACGAGATGCCTGGCATTTTGCTGTGTGTGGCGAGTTTGGTTGTATAGTATATTGTATAGTTGTATGGCTCAATATGCCTATGTCCGAGAGACAGAGGCGCACCTGTAAAGAGAAACGCCAACAGTAACCAGTGACAGACGACAGACTTGTGTAAGTGAGTGTACAGATCATCCGAGCTATGGAAAATTGATTCTTCTGACTGTACCGGCTATCGCTTCGGTGATTCCTCTGACGGTACCGGCTATCGCTTCAGTGATTCTGCGTAGTGCTGGCTATCGCGTCCGCGATTGTGATTGTGATTCTCACGACTGTAGCTGCTATCGTATTAACAATCACCTCCGGTGATTCTCACGGAGATTCACCTTGTCAAAGCTACTAATTTTCAAGCTACGTGGGGAATTGCTGAAACATGCATCCGGCAGCTTTGCAGGTGAGATAAGAGCATTAAGGCCCCAGGAGCACTGCTAAGGAGGGATGAGGACAGTGTTGGGCCGAAGCGACTGTTTGGGATGCTATTCGTAGTTCGAAATCTTTCGACGCCTTGAGGCTCGCACTTTCTAGCCTGTCTAGCTGCCTGCCATGCTGATCATGACTCATAAGCACGAATATCAATGTCGGCCCCGGGTTTGACGAAAAATGACTCAGCACCCTTCGAGCTGATCTTCGCAGACGAGGCACCACTTAATTAATTATGCAACCCCACCCAGGACACGAAGGGATGCACGCGGCAGATGCTGCACATTGAAGATGCAAGGGTTCATGACCGCGAAGAACGAGTGTGTGGGAAGAAACTTACCGTCGCCGCACCAACAACCCAGATCGCAGAGTCCAAAGTTCCAGAGTGCCAGATTTCTGGATTTCCTGATTTGATGACCCAGGGTCATGCGGTTTGCGTTGCGGAAATCCGGAAATCTGCGAACCGTCTTTTGGTACTTTCCATGGGCATTGCTCGTGGCATGAATAGGTGCCAAACCGTTTTCAGCTTGTTTCCGGTTTGAATCCGCGGTCCGACTCATTGACCAACATGCCTCTCTTGGAATTCTAATCTATGTCGCATTGGTCCTTTTCTTGTGCTGTATAATGCTTATGTTTTGGTTGAATCTCTGCACCGTACAATAGATAGTGGTTTAATGAAATCATCGAAACGGCCAAACCATGCGGATGATCATAGCTTCGATGGTCTGGATTTAGGACACGGCAGTGCAGTGCCAGGCTGGCAAATCCTTTGGACATCCGGGGTTTCGTAATTTGGTGATCTTAAGATCTTAGGATCTTAAGACTTACGGGTCCGGAGAGGATGTACGAACTCGGCCCCTGCAGTCATTTGAGATTTAGCAGTCCAAGAGTTCAAGGTTGACGGTTTGGAAGAGGTCCACCACAACCATCACCCCCGCCACGGACACACCACTGTTATGGAATTGGATGGAAAAACTCGCCGCCACATCATCGCTGCAATCACCCCGACTGCCGCTGCTCGTCAACCCCAACTCCCCCACCTCTCGAGCCCTACGTCGTGAAACACGAGGTACCGAAAGCCAGAAGTCCAGACCCCAAAACACCGAACCCCCGGAGCACATAACCCTGCACCACCGTGACCTCGACACCCCCTGAGCCTGAAGCCATCAAATGTCAAATCCATCGTTGAATCGAAGGCATCGCACATTTGTCGCATGGCGAAAGTGGTGAACAAACGAAGAGTCGCCCTTTGCTCGTGCCTCCTCATGCAGATCCATGGGCGATGGCTCCAAGCCAGGTTTAGAGTTTAGAGCTTCGCATCAAAGCCAAGCTCAAGCGTCTCAAGCGTGCAGCAGTGAAGAAACGAACTCCACCATCCGCAATGCTGTGACTATCAGGTCTAGGATGAGATGGCGATGACGAAGAAGAAAACGATGATAATGACCATGACAATGGCAATGATGATGATGATGATGATGATGCTGAGGATACGATGGCGAGATGGCGATGGCGATGCTGCTGCGGATGATGATGATGATCATCATCATGGGGGGGGGGGGCAAACAGTGGTGCTGATGCTGCCTGTAGTAAGGGCGATGGCAAGGCAGGTGATGACGGTGCTTGTGCTGTTGGTAATATTGGTATTGGTGACAATGGTGATGCTGATGATGATGATGATGATGCGTAGCGAGGGTGCGTGTCATTGCAGGCACAACAAGAACGCTCGGCCCTCTTTGACCTGCACTGACTCTTGGAGGTATGCTTCAGCCAACGGTAACGAGTTTGTACAGCTCGCGCTGCACATCTGCTTCGGTGGTGGACTTTGCGGCAATCAGCAGCTGCTGCAGTGCATCTGCGTAGGTTCGCCTGGGATCGTCGTCGACTATCCATAGCATCTTCAGCTTTTCCAGGACTTTCCGTTTTGGAAAGACTGGGTCCAGCAACAGCTTGACAAATAGGGACACGCAATTCTGACGCTCACGCACGCTGAGTGAGCGCAATACGATCACGAGAGTCTGGACGCACCTCCATATGTGCGACATGTTGTCCTGAATGCCTGACTGCACCAGAGAGCCCATGAGTTCCAACGCGGCTCCTGCAATACGTTGCTGCACGGAAGGCGCGGCATTGTAGGCATAGTTCATGACCACGAGTTGGGCGGAGGCAGCAACGGACGCATCTGCACTCAGGCAGTGCCGAAGCAAACTTTGGAGATTCTTGTCAACAGTGCATTGAGCGCGGCTTTCTGCACAATGGGTTTTGCGCTGGGCGAAGGCCTTGCACCAGCGCCGACCTCAGAATGAAAGCAGCTAGCAGACTCGGCTGAGTCAGTACGGGATTCAGGATGCTCCGACTGAAAGATTCGCAGATAACACTGAGCCTATAATGCTAAACCGGTCGAGAAGCAATGGTGGATCTTTTGCTCGGTATCGTCTCGAAAGGTTACAGTGCGCGGGGCATCTGGCGCTCTGCCCCTGCGCGGTAAACACTTCTTCACGAAGTCCACAACAGACGCGGGCCTGCCCGGCACAATTTGCAGCAGACATGACACCCGCATCGCGGCATACCGCTGACAAAGCCAGGCAGTGACTCTCAAACATTGGTTGATCGGAAACAATGCATACCCACGACTGACATGATTACGCAGTTACGCATGAGACACCGCAATGAGGGAGGGAGCGTCTACAGAAATGCATAACACAGCATGCTTTGCACCAGCAAGCACTACCTGGTGGGCATGTCAGAGCTGTGGACACCCGTGATTTCTACAGGCTGCCGCACACCTGTAGAATAGGAGCCTCAGAAAATTTCTTCCATTCATCTACTTGTCAAGAAGGCATTTGCGAATGGCAGGATGCTTGCTAGCCTCTATGCCAGGATTTTAGCTTGCCGAAGCGGTGGTTTTGACAACACGGACTCGGTTCGTGGAATGCACGAAGACCTTACCGCACCTCTCCATGCTGCCCATCTCGGCCACGTGCGCTATCAAGGCCTGCAAGCAGCTTAAGCGCATATGCAAGCGGCGATCTCTATTTACAAGCGAGGCAGTCGGCACGACGCGGTGGACTGACTACGGGCCTCGGAACTTCTGGTCTGGCGCGAAAGTTGGCACCAGTTCAGCAGATCTGTCACCTTTAGTGCGTTTCACTGCACAATAATGCACAGAGCATGACGAACAACCTCAACAAGATCCTGTCGGCATCGCTGCCGCAGGCCACTTCGCAACCAAGCTTCGCTGAGGTATGGCAACATGTCTGGCCTTAGGGCTTTTTGTCAGAGACGGTGCAGAGGATCTGTTCAAATCCCGGCAAGCAAGTGAAAAGCAGTGCCAGCAGGCCGATGATCATAGACCGAGATGCAGAAGGAGGTCGTAGGGAGCACACTCCCCATCTCCCTCGGAACGCACTCAGAACTCACTGTCGAAAGTTCGCTGGGAGGTCTTGAGCTTTAAACTTGGACTGGGTTGCTCCATCCTATCTTGGCAGCCAGTGTCGCTACGCAGCTCACTCCGTCACTAAGCACCCAGCTTTTGCGAAACACGTCGTCGCTGAGGTCTCCTGCAAGGAACTGCGGACCTGGGTTCATCTTGCCCGACTCCATTTGAAGCATCACTCTCATGCAGGTGTGTCACGGAACAGGCCATGGGCTTGTGGCAAGGGGCATCGCAGTCTTCAAAGTCCGTCTGGCAAGATGCGTCAACCCGATCATCTCGCGGACCGCAATCCTGCGACGAATCTCGTGATGAGGAGGACCTCGCTGGGCTCTGCCCGCATGATGAGCGAACGCATGATGAGCGAACAGCGACGACAACGACAGGTACGATGTCTACCATGTCAAGGCAGGTCGCTGAGACTGGTCGTCAGAGCTGATCTCGATGCTTCTCGGCAACTCAAGCACCGGAGAAGGTCCGCTGGGGGTCTCTGGGTCGTCTGTAGTCGTGAGATTGGGATTCACCTTGTCAAAGGACCACAACAGAGTCTTCAAGAATCCGCGCATGCCCAGACAAGGCAGCACATGAGATGCCACTCTCGTATAGTTCATCACAAGAAGTGGAGTTGCCCTATAGGACCCGTTGGACCGTTATGCGTCAGGTTACACGTGCATATTGCAGTTGCTTGCATGTCTCTTCACTGGCAACTCATTCTGGAAGCACCTCGGCCGCCGCGAAGGTATGGCTGCAAGCTGCACGGTCCTCACCAAGCTGATGCTCTTCATCACTGCCACCCTGGGAGGACAGCTGACACAGATTTTTCCGCTTTTCCGAGAACCCTGCGTAAGAAGCATTCGGAACCCGCCTCTGGAATAAAGACCCACTCTCCGTCTTCGGGGTCTTCATTGCAAGGCGGCCACTGCTCGAGGGGCAAGCAAGTGCAGCGACCACCGTCGGTGCCGTCGTCACTGTCACAGGCGCTCTCCTTGCTGTCGGTGCTGCCACAAACGGCGCTCTCGTCGCAGATGGAGCTTTCGCTACTGTGTGTGTTGCCACGGCTGGAGCTCTCGTTGTTGTCGAGGCTGCTGAAGGAGCTGCCGTACTCCGTATAGGACACACCGCCCGAGCTAGGCTGTTCTTCCGACCTGGGCGCGTCGACTTCTGTAAGCTTGGGCTGCGGGTGAAACCATGTCTCAGCTTCCCCGACCCTTCGTTGCTCAAAACACCAGTGATCAAAACGTGCAACCTGAAAACAACTGCTGTCAGTTCGCAACGGTGTCCTGAGTCTCCCCGTGAAACGCATCGAGTGCGCCCACAAAGCACAAGCAAGGCAGGACAAGAACAGTTGGTTGCACAGCGAAGCTAGCCAGAACCGCAAGCACCCTCATATCTTCCAACAAGGTGGCGGCACTGCAGCAAAAGGGCTCTCCTTGACTTGCACACTGCTTCTTTTCGGCAAGCTAGATGACTGCAGCAACTTACAGATTGCCTCTTGTTGGTACCTGCCGTGAGATCAACACCTGAAATGCCACGGACTGGATACGGACTTGCTGATTTCGACCAAACCTCCAAGGTAGAGCTTTTGTCTGCCATTCGAGCAGTGAGGCCGGTTCGCCCGGTAAAGGCTCGTTCTCTGGCAACTTCCACATTTCGTGCTTGCATGGAGAGGTCCATGTCTCTTTCGACTCCTATCTATCTTCTGGTGGATTTGGGGTTCAGCGTTGCCCTGCACACTACAGTTGTGCGTGCCGATTCGGTGTGAAGTCCGACATGGCCACTGGCAGAGCCACCACCCTGGCTTCTCTCTCTCTCTCTCTCGCTCGCTCTCGCTCGCTCTCGCTCTCTCGCTCTCGCTCTCTCTCTCTCTCTCTTTCTTTCTGCGGGGCGTAGGGGTCACTGTCGTGACCCTCAGGCTTTCAGCCCGCCCGTCCACCCCCTGTGTTAGTAAGTGGACGGCTTTGGGGTGTCACTGACCGCTGCACTTACTACGGAGTTTGTTCCAGAAGTCTGAGCTGTCACCCCCTCCCCGTCTCTCTCTCTCTCTCTCTCTCTTGCTTGCATTCGGGCAAAGACGGGAGTAACCCCCCCCCCCCCCGCGCACATGTGCGCACCGAGTTCGCTGTCTGTTGTGAGACACCTGCAGCTGAAGATGTGGCCTGATCCGGCAAACCCCCCGCTATTGAACCCTGTACCTGAACAAACCTTTCCGGCCTCCTCCCCCATATTGGGGCTGCTCACTTGCACTGTTGGGTGCTTGCTGCACCGGTGCTGTCAACTCTCGCAGAGCTGTGCTGCCGTTCCACAACCACCGTTCACAAAACACATACACAAAACACGTACACTTGTCCTACTTACACTGCGGCAACACACTGTGGGGCCCGGACCTGTGCACTGCACAACGGAACCCCCTATCGCTCTGCTCTGGCTTCTGGCCCCGGCCGTCAGGAAATGCCAACACTGCTAAAGCCATGCACACACTGCCTGTAACGCGAACCCCCTAGCAGGCCCTCCTAGTCACTCCCTGGGTGCCAAAAACCCCCACTTCTATCATACACAGCTGCGTGCATGCGCCTGCGGCGGTGACTGGCCGCCGAGCTCTCTCTCTCTCTCTCTCTCTCCCTCTCTCTCTCTGTCTCTCTCTCTCTCTCTCTCTGCTTTTGGCAGGGGAGCCCCTGCACGACGTGGAGCACTTTTCTGTGCTCTTTGCTTGCTTGCTTGCTTGCTTGCCTGCCTGCCTGCCTGCCTGCTTGCTTGCACGGCTGTGTGTTCTCTCTCTCTCTCTCTCTCTCTCGCTCTCTCGATCTGTCTGGCTCTCGCTCTCTCTCTCTCTCTCTCTCTCTCTCTCTCTCTCTCTCTCTCTCTCTCTCTCTCTCTACCGGGCGTGAAGACAGAGCAGCGTCCGGGCTCTGCCTTCGTGCGGTCTCGCACACCCGCGTTTCACGGGGTTTCAAAGGTCCTCATGAAGGTTATTCCTCCACAAGGCTCGGCTTTACACAAGGGTCCATGGGTTCCCCCGAAAACACTTAAAGCGCAAACAGCTGAATGTATCACAGGATTTGGGAGGTTCCCCCGACTTGTGCCACAGTTCGTTTTGAATCTAAACTAACTGCACATGCCCCCCACTACACAAATGCAAACCTGGTAGAACTGCGGAAAGCTGAGGCCCGGGCCAACCTTGCTAGCTGTGGGTCTGTTACAAAGCAGAACAATCACGACGACACTATATCAAATTAGACTCCCCGGCTAGTGGTTGGCTCAACTGTGCTACCTGGAGGGCATGTCCCCCCTGATTTCCGATGGGAGTGTGAAGAGGCAGTAGGGTATAAGGTAGTATCCCCCATCGGAATTCAGTAAGGGCCATGCTTTCCGTAAAGGGCGGCTTGGAGTCTGCGCCGTCTGTGGCTACCGCCATCGTCGTCGTCTTGACGACTTCTGGAGCGCTCCCTCTCAGTACTCGCCCCTCTCGAGTGTCCCCCGTCATGGTGTCCATGCCATGGGACGGTAGTCATGTCGCTCTCCGTCTGCGTAGGGAAGGTAGAGAGTTCCCCCGCTGCATTGACCGCAGCTTGTAGGCTTGGCGTCATTAGGGCCGCCATTTGAGGGGCAGTGAGAGCTCCCCCTTGGTCGGTGTGCTCCGGCTGGATCGTCACTTCCGTTGGGACGTCGCTTAGCTCCTCCGTGCTGTCCCCGGGGTTCATGTTCTCCGGGATGTAGTCCACTGGCTCTGTTGGCGCCAGTTGTGGGGTTTCCCCCGTTTGGGTGCTCTCAGTGACGGCGTGCACTCCCCCAAATATTGATTGGCGCCAGGCTTCTAGCGCGTGCAGCATCTCCACGATGGGTAGCAAAACGTGGTCCCCCACATGTGGGACTACGTTGCGCAGTCTGGTGGCTGCCCTGAGCAGCTGTGTAGTTGCCGACCCGGTCTGGCTCGAGCGAGCTGTCCACTCACCCTGTGCCTCCCCAGCCAAGCTGATAACATCAGCAGGATGGGCTTGTGTGGTGTCGGGCTCCATGGTGACTGCCTCCCCCCTCTTGGTAGCGAGAAGTGCGGCTGGAGCAAGGAGGTCATGTAGGGTGTTCCACCATGCCAGCGTATTCCAGGTACGATCTCCCCCCATGGTGGGAAGGATCACGTTGTCCACGCGGTTGTAGGCTTCTCGTAGGTGGTTGGCTGCTTTGCTTAGCGAAGTCTGCGGGACATCCCCCGGCATAGGTTCGCTCAGTTCCCCCAAGCCTGCTTCGATCATAGCACGAGGTTGGCTAAGGTCTGTAGCAAACTCTTCCGGGGTAAATCCTTCCCCCCGGCGCACTCGCATGGAGGCAACGAACCTGTATGCCTCGCTCACTCCCGAGGGTCCAGCAAACGCGGCGCCTGTCCCCCGTGGCTGTGAGTGGGGGAAGTTTTCTGCGTGACTGAGCATGCGTAGTGCTATGGCGCAGATGTTCGAGATGATCTCCCCATCGTGGTTTGCGAGGCCGTCGGCTATCTCGTGTATCATCTGTATCTGCCCCTTTTGTGCCGCTAGGCGTGCCTCTGCGTCGGGGTGGTCAGTGGAGCTCCTCGCCCCCACATCCGGTGGGGGGCTTTCATGTGGTACTCCCCGTGCAGTCCTGCGGCGCCCTTCTCGCAGTTGGTCCCGAAGCGGGGTGCGTCTCCGTCGGCGGATTAGGCCCACATTCTCCTCGTCCGTGGTCGTGCCGTTGAGCTCCCCCTCCGAGTTGTGTGAACACGCCGTCGGGGAGCTCGGTGTAGTTGAGGTAGTCGTCGTTGTAGTGATTATGTACCCTTGCATCAGCTCGGCGGCATCGTGCTCTCCCCCTCTGTGTGGTGCGGGGCTTGGGTTGGCAAACCGACCATCACGTATTTGATGGAACCATGGTGTGGGCGTCGGTGGCTGTGGCTGCGTCTGTGCTGCCGCTTGTTGTGCTTCCTGACTGGATCGTCTAAGTGTGCGACCGTCCGACAGTGGATGTCTCGGCTGGGCTTGTTGTTGTGGTGGTGGCTGTGGTTGTTCCGGTTCCGGTTCTGCTGGTCCCGCGTGCTCTTCTGCCTGTGTTGGTGGTGGCTGTCCCCCTTCTGCTGGTGCTTCATGTTGGCTCTCTCTCTCTCTCTCTCTTTCTTTCTTTCTCTCTCTCTCTCTCTCTCTCTCTCTCTCTCTCTCTCTCTCTCTCTTTCCATCTCCGTAGCTCTGTCGCTGTCTGTCTCTCTCTCTCTCTCTCTCTCTCTCGTGCCCGTACTTGTCGATCTTCCTTTGATCTCGCGTCCGGCTCGCATCTAACGTGGCACGACACCTGCAACCGGGGCACGTGTCTTGCCAACGGCATGGCTGGATGAGCCAACTGGTGAGCTCCTCCAGCTGCTGGTTGGCGCTACAAAGCCTCAGATTTGGTCATCCAACCCCCCGGGACCAGCCACCAGAGCTAAAGCTGGACACAGCCGGGTCACTCCCACGTGAATTTGTCGCTGTGCAGCATCACGAACGTCAGGTTGTAGTGAAGCATGCAATTGGCTGCGGTCATTGCCTGCAGCTGCATCTCCATGTCAAGCCGCCTTGGATGCTTCCAGCACCTACAAAACACGAAAAACAGCGCACCCCATCCCGGAGGCTGGGATTGCTCAGGGCCCTGCTGACGTCTTTCCTCGTAGAACCTGAACAAGGCGCGTGCCGATTGCAAGAGCTGCGCCTTGCGACTGGATCCCATTACCCTGATGGCGCCTGCCCTCCAGCCTTGCTATGAATTTAACGACATCGTTCATGTCGCTGCAACCGATCACATACTGGGCATCATCGAGCTTGTGCCTCAACGGTGTCGTTGAGAGACCGTTGGGATGCATAGCACGGAATATGCAACTGGTAACCATCAACATGTGTGCAGACAAGCTGCTTCGCTGATGAACCGTGGAGGTGCCTGAGACACGGAAACTCGCGCAGCTGTTGCAGTGGCACAACGGACTGCTGCACCTTGGCATGCTCTGGTTTGAACTCTTGGGGCCGGGCTCCAACACATGGAGAAAGTCATCCAAGGTGTTTCGCGATCTGGCTCGAAAGCAGGCACTTGCCAGTCCGCTTCCACAAGTTGACATGGGGAAGAGTGTGGGAAGCGCACTCGTTGCTCAGACTATGCCGCCCCTTTTGTGCAGCCGCGATGCCTCTCTGAATGAGCCTTGCTGCTACCATCCTTCCAACAGAACAAGAGGTGTTTCCAAGAAAGCCAACCTATATAGATTCAGCTGTCCTCTGGATCGGATGCATCGAGCTCATCACTTGAACGACTGTTCGTGCGCCTCAGCGACGAATGCATGGAACAACACGGCACAGAAGCGAGGGGCCCGGAGACACCGAGGATGCAAGAACTCCCCATGCCCCCCTTGCACCAAGGCACAACAGTTGTTCTCCGCTCGGAAGCATTTTGGAATGGTTCCGCCGCTGCTGCTTACGACGACGCATGGCTGATGGGAGGAGCCTCGCTGGCTCACTGACCCGTAGGTCCTGGGTGATTTGGAAACAAACGTCCTACAGATTTATACGCTTTTGTGCCGACAACATGACCCGAATGCTGCGAAAGGAAGGCCATCTCTACTGGCGTTTAGCTGCGATGATTTGCGAGCCTTGCAAGCACCGGCGTGGAGCAACGGGAGTTGTTCTGCGCAACAGCATTTGGCTTCCGGCACCGGCTCGATCTGCCAACAGAAAACGACCCACGATCACATAAGATAACTCAGCCTGCAACTTCCTCAACAATACGAGGGCATATGAGGGCACTTTTATCGCGGTTTCTCGAGGTGAAACAGGGATGCGCAGACAGCAGGTCTAAATTGATAACCCTAAGCTTTAATTTGAACCTTAAAGGAATTCTCCTTCGTCATGGCCGCACCGGCCCCTACTGCATGAACTTCATGCGGGACCCAACTGCCCTAATTTCCCTCGAAAGGAGAGTTTGGGTTTTGGATTTAAGACAGCTTCTTTACATATACACACACATGTTTTGTGCAGAGCCTAGCAGGCCTAGCATTCAGCAGATGGGGTGTTGAGGTGCATGCTGAGAGAGGGGCCCGAAGGTTCGGGTGCTGGAATCTGAAGTTTTCGGCTGTTATGGGGCTGCGGCCACTTTCCAGCTTTGTGCTGCATCCTTGGACACAGGATTAGGTGCCATGACTCAAACATATACCGGTGATAATTCCTCGCAACACTTTTCTCTGAGGTTGCTGCCACGTGTTTGCCTTGTTTCGGCTTCCAAAGATTTTTCTTCTTGATCCCACCCTTTCGCTTGACCGTGGTCCTTTGCCTGGTGTGTTGGCCGTCTTCACACAAGGGCAAGGGAATGGGCTGCAGTGCCTGAGGATGTTGGGGTGCGTCGGGAGGGGGTCTCTGATGAAAAACTCTGAGCTCCTAGTATCCTGAAGGCTGCCGGCAAGACTTCAAACTATGAGACCCTGCATGCCAAGAACGCTTCGCAAGACACAGTCCTTGCAAACTCAATCCTACATCACGACATGCCGTGCCTTAGCAGAAAATACGATGCGTAAGTCAGGGAATCAGCGCACCAACCCCCTCCCCCAATTCCTAAACATCCTCGAACCCTAAACCCCCACCCAAAACCACATCTCTCAATGACCCAAAGCCCAAATCCCACTATAGGAGCGTGACTAATCATTCATAGTATTCCTTTAGAGACTACATGCATCTATGTATGTATATATATATATGTATATACATACACGCTCATCATACATAGGTATGTATGTGTGTGTTTATATATCTATATATATACACATAAAAATCCAATATATACCACAAAAACACAATCCAAGTCTTAAAGCCACTGGATGAAACAGCCCGTTAAAGCCGTAGAAAACCTTATGAACACCATCTTCAAAACGCTTTCTCGCTCGGCGCATATCAAAGGCTGATCGCTGCGCTGGTGGCAAGTTGCGCGGGGAAGCCCTGTCGAATATCAGGGGCCTAGGGTTTACGGTGAAACGGCCTAAAAGATTAGAGACGCGGCTTTAGTAGGCTTTACTAGCATTCCGATAGGGTTTGCATGAGCTTTGATGAACCTAGTAAGGTTTTCATAAGTGTCTTAATGGTTCAATATAAGGACGTGAACAGTTAGAACAACGCTTTGGGGCATGTTATACTTGAGCACTTGTATCGCGACTACAAGGAAGGGTATTTCTAGGTATTCGAGCCAGTACATTGATGTCGGGGCTACAGCCGGGGTCGTATCTAGATACCTGAAGTGACCATACCCTAAAACCTTAAACCGGATGAGCTTTCCCAGTGATAAGCCCAAGCGCCTGAATCCATGTTTTGCGATTCCGGCTATAAGAACGCTGTCCAGTTCTGTATATCCTGAGCTGTATGGCCTGAAAACCCTTCACCCTAAACCTTCACGTCTATACTATAGGGGCCTTAATTATTAGAAACGGGTTTAGGGGCCCATTGAAATTATAATAAGGAACACCCAAACAGTATTGGTAATCATTTAGGCCCCTATATTACCCTAAAGCCATCATCAGCCTTCAGTCCTGAACCAGAATCTGAAGCCTAGCGCCCTCCACCAACCACAAAGCTGCGGCTATCGGGAGTGCATCCTAGGGTTTAATATGGCGGCACAAAACCTCGTGCCGAATTCAGCTAACTACACATGAAAGCAGGCAGCATCTATAGTGCATAAACCCGACATCCCAACCCCTAATTCCCAAACTCTCTAAACCCAAGCCCCTAAACAAACCCCCTCAACCCCCTAAGCCCCTTAACCTCAACCCCCAACCTTAAACCCCCCAAAGCTTAACGCCTTCACCCTAAGTTCTCGTCGGCAGGATCTCCCCCCGGACTTCAACGCTCGGGTGAGGCAGCCGAGATTCGGCCGCCCGGGTTTGGAGCAGTGACCAAACGACCCACCCACCTCCTTGAAGGTTAAAGTATCGAAAGAGTTCTACTAGGGTTCTTTTGGGTTCTACGGGAGTTTCGAGATTCTAGGTTTTAGGGTTTAGGGTCTGGGTCGAGGGTCTGGGGTTTTAGGCTTTGGTTTTCGGGCACAGGGTCTACGGTCTGGGGTTTAGGGCTTTTGTTTGAGGGTTTAGGGTTTAATGTTTGTGTACCCCATGCATCATGAATGGGGTTCTACGGTTTGGAATACTGTCCACATAGACCCTGTAGATCTTCAAATACTCCACGCCATATCTTTGAAGCGGGAATGTCGGGGGTGTGAGCCAAATATTAGACGAGGCGCGACCTAGGACAGGCCGACCAAATGACATGCCGAGATACCAACATCAGTGGAAAGATTGAGGGTTTAGGGCTCAGGGAATGCCAAGGAGAGGTTGCAAAGACCGCACCCCAAAACCAAAACCCGAAGCCAAAAAATCCCAAACCCATAAACTGCAAAGCCTAGACCTCTACACCCCAAACCCTTTGATTCGTAATTTAGAATACCAGAATACAATATATATATATATATAGCGTAATGTCATATATTGTGAAAATTTAGCAAAGTATAGTATAACGTGCCATAACGTGATATAATGTGGTATAGGTGGTTCTCTAAATTAGGGTCCCTTTAAGGGGTCCTTTTAACAAGAGTGCCGTAATATTGGGTACCCAAAACGGGACCCTAATTTAGACAACCACCCATATAGATGCTGCGGCCAGTATTGCAAGGAGTCGTTTGGGCCAGTCGGCGTCGATGCCGGAGAAGCGAAGACCGGCGAAGTTCGCTTGAGGAACTTGGGTTTAGGTTTTTTTGGAGGGGAGGGGCGGGGAGGGGGCTAGGGGTTAGGGTTTAGCGTTTAAGCTTTGGGGTTTAGGGTTGTTTATGGTTTCGGGGCGGGCTTCGAAGATTTCGGGGTTTCAGGGTTTCGGGCGCATGGCTTCGGCTTTGGGGGTAGGATTCAGGGTGGTTGTTTGGATGGCTTCCGGTTGCGGGGTTCGGGCTTGGGTGTCTTCGGGCTGATGGCTGAGAAATCGTTGTCTTACAGTTTAGTGTATAGCATACACGAATCATTGTATTGTCGGGGCAGTGGGTGTGGAAACTAATCAGTGGTAGGACTGACTACGTCACGTCAACGCCTGTCCAGGAATCAGCAGGGTAAGAAAATATCAACTGCAAGCAGGAGTGGCGCAGAGTTACAAATCCTGGATCGACACATCTTAAACTCTAAACCTGAAACGCTATACTGTACCTCTATACTCCAAACCCTGGCCAACAAACTCTAAACTCTGACCCTCAAACAATAAACCCAAAACTCTAAACCCTAAGCCCTGAACCCTAAGAGCCACCACCTATTGCTGCTATGCTTACTACGCTTGGTTCGCTTTTGGAAGCTGATTTGGCTTTGAAACAGAAGATCTGTCACAGTCTCCGAAAGATCATGGATGAGTACCCCTGACTGAAGACGCGGTTGGTTTCACTGATTTTTTGTTTAGTCTGGCCCTGGCCCTTTCTCTGTCTGCCTAGTGTGGTGGCACAGTCACGTCGCCTACGACCGGACTTTGCCATGCCAAGGGAGGAACCCAAGACCCTAAGCCCTAAACTCTAACCTGAAAACCCAAATATATGATCCCGGTTCTCGGTTCACCGACCCCCCCCCCATGGTATCCCCCCCCCCACGCTCCCCAAGCCGAATCTGTGTGACTGTGCACGCTTTTACCCCAGAGGGCTCGCACGCCAAGCAGACCCACGCAGGCCCACACCCACACCACACCACAGGGGGCAGTGGGGGAACCAACCTAAGCAGACCCACTCCCGAACCACACCACACCACAGGGAGGGGGAAGCAACCCACAACCACACCACACTACAGGGAGGGAGAAGCAACCCACAACCACACCACACCACAGGGAGGGGGAAGCAACCCACAACCACACCACACCACAGGGGGGGAAGGAAGGACCATTGGGGGGAGGGGGGGGCCGGCCGAACCGGGATCATGTATGATCCCGGTTCTCGGTTCACCGACCCCCGCCCCCATGGTATCCCCCCCCCACGCTCCCCAAGCCGAATCTGTGTGACTGTGCACGCTTTTACCACACGAGGGCTCACACGCCAAGCAGACCCACGCAGGAAACCCAAACCCACACCACATCACAGGGGGGAGTGGGGGAACCAGCCTAAGCAAACCCACTCCCGAACCACACCACACCACACCACAGGGGGAAGCAACCCACAACCACACTACAGGAAGGGAGAAGCAACCCACAACCACACCACACCACAGGGAGGGGGAAGCAACCCGCAACCACACCACACCACAGGGGAGGAAGGAGGAACCATTGGGGGGGGGAGGGGGGGGGCCGGCCGAACCGGGATCATATATAGACCTTTCGGGGCATTTGTGGAATATGAAGTAGTCTTTTCACGCTATGCCACTGAACAGTTGAAATCTGATCCTGGTGCAGGTTCTTACAACCTCAACCCCCAAAACCTAAACCCTTGAAGCGTAGGGTTTCGTGTCAGGCCGTCCGGTTTAAGCCAGTTGCGCCGAGAGCTTGAGCCCTGGCGACAAGAAATTCTTTCTAACCCTAAATCCTGAACCCTGAACCTTTAAACCAAAAAGTTATTGGCTTAGGGACTGAACCCTGAACCACAAACCATTTAGTCGCAACTAGTACGGCTCAGGATCACATGCGAATCGAATGGAGCCGGGAGTTAGGAGTTGGCTACCACTGTGTAGTTGGGATGAAGGGCCACCCTAAGCCCTAGACCACTCAAGGGAATTAGGGGTAGGGCTTTAGAGTTTCGGGTTGTTGACGATTGGGTCGACAGCCACGTGATAGCGTGTGAAACACCACGAAAAACGTTTTCGCCAAATCACGGGCTACAGGGTTGAGGATTAAGGCTTTAGGGTGAATCTTGGCGGTAGGGTTCAAGGGGAGCCACAACTCCCGCCGCGGGCGTGCGCAGCTTGTTGCCACACTTGGCCGTGAATTAAATGCATCGGCATCGGCCGCTCCCCCCGGCACCTTCCGTCTCTGGGAGATGCTGAGAGCATGCTCTCTACTTGGGATGCCATCCAGTGTGTTTGGACATTCGCCTCCCTCTTTGAGGCTAAACCAAAGTCCCTGAATCTTCTGTTATCGCGAGTTGGGGGAGGAAGCCTTTATGAACTTCATGTAGGGCTCGTCGCGATTCATCCCTGCTGTTGGCGATCCTGGAATTTCGGAGCTGAGGCTTACTGCATGGAGAGGTTTTGAGCTTCTCGTTCAGGCCATGTTCAGGACATACGGCGATGTAGAGTTTGGGGATTGGAATTTCGCGTTCGGTCTCCACGGTTTAATCACGGCCCAGAGCATTCCTACCACAACTCCACAAACTTACACCGGAAGCCCTAAATGCCTTACTAACGCCTCCTACAACCCTCAACCCTAAACCCTGAAACCCTTTACCTCAAACCCCAACCGCCACACCTTTACCTCGACGCCACAAGGAACGACAGGACACTCTGGAGCTGTCTGCTCCTTCATGGAAAGGGCAGCCCGCAGAGGCCTGCCGGCCTAGCGTTTAGGCTATGGGGTTTAGGGTTTGGGGATGAAATGCTCACACTTTGAGTTTAACTGCTTTCAGTACACCCTAAACCCTGAAACATTTAGGGTCTATGGATTTAGCTCAGTAGACCCAGAGCCGGAAAGCTTGGGGGACTATAAAAGATACAGTTACCAAATATTGCGAGAAACACAGGGTTTAGGGCTTAGGGTTTAGGGCTTAGGGTTTAGAGTTTTAGGTCACCTCTGACCCGACGTTTCTGGGCTCCGCCCTTGTGTCCGGGCGCATCTCGAAACCTGTGCCCGATAGCTGGCCTCCCGACTCCTTGGGATCCAACCCACTAATCACTGATATAACGGTAGGGTTTAGGGTTTAGGCCCGAAGAATCAGAATAGGGTTTCGGCGCATATCATAGCTCACGCCTCAAACCGCGAACCCTAAACTCTCAAACCCCAAACTGCAAACCGCTAACCCAGAACTCCAACTGGCCCAAACCCTGTACCAGACCCGAAGCCTCAAACCCCAAACCCCCAACCCCAACAGCTCCAAACCTAAACTAAAACCCCCTACTGGCAAATGGCGGAAGGTATAACAGATAGCTGGGCTAAGGCTCACACTCCATCATCTGACGATCTGGCAGCACTTCTTCCGGCTCGGGTTTGTGGGGCTCGGGGGGGCATCTGTGAAGCGCAACCTACAGCCAGCATAGAGCAGCATAGTGCAGCGTGCTGCGATGTAGCCGGCGGACCCCTGGAACTTGGACTTGGCCTGCCTTGGGCCAGAGGAATGCTGTGCATGCCTAGCACCGTCTCGAAGACGCCGATGGACTCACCTGCGCTGCTGTTCTGCCAGAGTCGGCTTGACTTGAAGCATCCTCGAGCCTGGCCCCGAGGATGTCGACGCCATCCTCCCGGGCCAAGGGATTCGAAAGCACTGGGCTGACGGCTGGAAGACTACACAACGCCTTGGCTCAGACAGTGACTCCGGCATGCCTGACCAGGGCTAAGCGATGCTGAAAACACGCCTGTGGGTCTCTTGCAAGGCAAAAGCCGACGGCCCCTGGTGGTGTGCCCTGCCTGCTTCCACAGTCTCTAGAGTCTAGAGTCTAGAGGCCGACGCGGACACTCTTCCTCTCTTTGCGCATCGAAGCTGGTGCCTCTGTCCAAAGCCTGGGGGCCCCGCGGCGACGAATCCAACACCTCATGTCATGCAATGCTGCCCCAGCATGCATGAGACGTCTTGGGCCCAGCCTGGTCCCGGCATTCCGAACCGCTGGTACGAGCTCTGTGCAGGGCCAAATGGCAACCTCGCAGGGAGGAGACACGGCGAGACCCCAAAAGCGTCGCTTCTAATGCGACTTTGAAGGACTAGCGGCCGAGGATAGATAATAGATGTGTCACTGTCCAAAGCGCACCGTGCCTGTCGAATCGTCCGGGACAGGGGGTCGCATCTGCGCAGGACGGCGAGAGAGAAACATCTTGCTGTGTAGACCCCCCAGGCCCCCGGCAACGTCGGCAAGTTCTACAGCCACGAGATTTGCCGTGCATGAGACTGGGCTTGTTAAACGGTGGTGGTGGTGGTTGCGGCGGCGGTGATGGTGGGGGCGGCGGCGGTTGCAGCGGTGGTGGCCGTGTTGCCGTGGTTCCTACAAGTACTAGTACCAGTACTCGTCCTCGTTCTCGTACGAGTACCAGTAGTAGCACTCGAGCAGTAGCAAAAAGCAGTAGCAGTAGCAGCATCAGGAACAGCAGTCATCGCCGTCGTCGTGGTCGACGTCGTCACCATCTTAATGTTGACAATGGCAATGGTAACCACAATTGCAATAGTCATGATGCAGGTGACGACGATAATGATGGTGACGGAAATACAGGTCAAACTGGAACGTGCAAAAAAAAAACAACTGAGTAAACAAAAACAAGAAAGAAAGAGTGAGTGAGTGCATGAATGAATGAGTGAATAAATGAGTGAATAATTGATTGCATGGTTGACTGAAAAACAAAGTCATGATGACAATAACAACAGCGACGATGATGGCTTCGAAAGCAGAAAGTCTAAGCATCCGACGCAGACCGAGGGGACCGAGGAAGCTGAGCACCACCTGGCGGAAGCTGAGCATCTCCTGGCGGGGGCACGCCCGAAACGTCACTTCCACATCCGGGCCTTGACCTGCCTTCTGCTACTACCAAGGGGCGTGAAGTAAAATACAAAGCAACAGGCAACCAGCAAAGGTCTGCTAAAAGCTGTGCGTCTGGACTGCATCTGGCAGTGAGTCTTAGTTTCCAGAAACCCGAAACTCTACGCATTCAACCATGGAGCCCAAGGCTCGACTCAACCCTCAACCCACAAGCCCTTACCGTGAAGCCCAGGATCAAACCGATCCATCCCAAACCTTGCCGTACAGGACCCCCCTCCTGCATCTGCCTTTCCAGGACCCTCAAGCGGCGTTCCTGCACAAGAAGGTAAGAAAGAACAGTTTCGCCTGATCAATGCCACGGCCGATTGGTGCCACACATTGGGTATCACGCATGTGGTGCTGGAGCAGTCGTCGTTTTTGATTCGGTTTCTTCGTGACATCTTGAATATTTGCTCGAGAGTTTGTCCCTGGAATGAGGTCACTCTTCGTTAGCCAACAGAAACTTGGCCGAAATACCAGCCCAACGGTTTGCCAGGTAATGCCTTGCGCGGCTATCGATGTGCCTTACCAAGGGCTCCCTTGCAGAATTGAACGAATGCTAATTTTGAAAAACAATGAGGAAAAGTAGACCAGCGAGTAATCGTGTTCATCCTTGTGGCTTGTCTCGTGCTAAGCCCCAAGCGTTGCTTCTGTGGCAAGGGCAATATCATACGACAAGGGTGAAGCGCCACATCTTAACCCCGGACGGACGGATGCATGTATACCTGAAAATCCGGACTTCGGCAGTACCCTGCAAATCGAAGACCCTGACACCTACGCTTTTTCAACAACCCCGCCCATCAAACGAGAGCCCTGAACCTTTATCCCCCTTTGTTAACTCGAAGTCCTCTGAGGCCTCTGCTGAAACATGGTCCTGACCGGTTGACGCGGCTCGGCTCTGGCTTTTCGCGTTCAGGCTTGAGGGTGTCTATAACTGTTTTTAACATGCTTTAAGCGTATGTACCAATTTGTCTAGCTGGTTCGGAAGCAGCTTGATTTCCTCACCGCGGATTTGCTTGTGAATCCCCCCAGGCTCGTTTTGGACCACCCATAAAGATTCTTTTTGGTCCGCCCATCGATGCCATAGAGCCTCCCCCCCTGAGATGTAACCTGGGCGTGTATCCCCTCGCTAGGCGTACCGGAACACAGGCTCACAGGAGTTTCTTTTTACAGTCTTCGTATTTGTAGTTGTTGTTAGTGTTCTTGTTGTTGTTGTTGTTTGCTGGTGTTGGTGTTGTTGTTGCTGTGTCGGTGTTGTTGTTGTTGCTGCTGCTGCTGCTGCTGCTGCTGCTGGTGTTGTTGTTGTTGTTGGTGGTGGTGGTGGCGGCGGTGGTGGTGGTGGTGTCGGGGTTGGTGCTGCTGCTGGTGTTGGTGTTGGTGTTGGTGCTGTTGCTAATGTAACCCCTGTTGATGAAGTAGCAGTAGTAGTATTTCTTGTTGTTGATGATGTTGCTGTTATTGTTGTTGGTGTTGTTGTTGTTGGTGTTGGCGCTGGTGTTGGTGTTGGTGCTGTTGTTGTTGTTGCTGCTAATGTAATCCTTGTTGTTGTTGTTACCCTGTTGTTGTTGTTCTTGATATTGTTGTTTTTGTCATTGTTATTCATATTGTTGTTGTTTCTCTTGTGACTGTTCAACTAACACAACTACGACGACGACCGGTACTCCTCCTCTTCTCGTTCTTCCTTTCTTCCTTCTTTCTTTCCTTCCTTCCTTCGTTCCTTCCTTCCTTCCGTCCTTCCTTCGTTTCATCTGCTTCAAGAAAAAGAATTGAACAGAGTTTTGCCTATGGAAACCCAAGGAAATGGCACGGAATCCAGCCAAGACGTAAGGAACATGCTGTTTTCCTAGGAAAACCCAGAAAACGGACCCAAAAAAAAACTCCCCCGGCCCCTCCACCCCAAAAAAAGACCCGAAAAAACACGCCCCTGATCAAGCCTGTAACAACACAACGCAATCCCATACCGCAAACCCTTAACTTTTGCCTCGTTCAGGACCGAAATGGCGCTTTGTTCCACCATGTCCTCTTCATCGAACATCTCGAACCTCCCACTTTCAGCTGTTCTCTCATGTTCTCTGCACAGGGTCTTTGCTCTCGAGGGGCTCTTCAAAGGAGAAGTGGCCCAGTCCCTGACGGCGACGCACCGCTTCCTGCAGGCAATCGCAGGTGACCCCAGTTTCACAGGGCCTCAGCATACGACGACATTCGAAAAGATCAGAAAAGAATCTGATGAAGTGTGAACGTCCATGATCCGCTACGTTTTGCGATTGTCATGATCGGCACAGGAGCTGTTGGCGTGACCCATGGTTGTGAAGAGGGAATCGTCGAAGCTTGCCGCATACCGTTGAGAAAAGCGAAACATGAATTCGAATGCCATGGAGTTTACAGCAACCGCATTGGATCCTGTGAACAGACGACCATGGTGTGGGAGCATGCCTTTCAGAGGTCATTAATTACCATGGGTGCGGTTGCGAGATCGAATTTTCATTTTTGGTGAAGATGTGTGAGGGCTCCCGCACAAACCCCCGCGGCTGCATCTGTGCCAGCCTTACGGCTTAGCTGCACGTAACGCTCGCCGGCATCTCCGCATCCCGCGTTCCGGTGCTACCCGTCCGATGAGCCCCTCGAAGGCTGGTCTGGGGGTTAGTCAAGCCCAACCGGAACAGGGCAGGGATCTCACAAGGTAGGGGCGGCCCACCTGCGCAACATCTCTAAAATTCCCGCACCCACGCAGACCCCGGAAGCCCCAGGATAAGTACCTCCCAGCCCGTGCGATCGCCTCATCATGGTCCGCAGCTACGCCATCAACATGTTCTGCTAGCGCCTGCTGAATGGCAGTGTCCTGGACAAGGCATGGCTTCTCCAGGAATCTGTGCAAGGCATGACCGCTCCAATCGCCTGCTCCGCTGACTGCGGCTCCTGAAGTTTTGAAGCTGACATAAGCTGACCAACACAACCAAAACACAAGGAACCCCGGCCTCTGCTGGAGTTTGCTGAGGAACGGGAACGGCAACCGGCTCGGCCGCTTCTTGGGGCTTCGGAGGCTCTGCTGAGCTTTCTGCCGGCGACTCCTCGCAGAGCGCAGAAAGCTGCCGCCCATGGTCCCAAACCAGGCTACGCTTAGCACCTCCGGCGCACAGGCATGCTCCACCAGCGCTTCGGAAACCGTCACGCGGTTGTCGCCCTCGAAATGGATACAAGTACTTAAGACATTAAAACAAACGAAACAGAACTCACCTCATTGGCATCTGCGTGTTCGGCACGGGCTTGCTGAACCACCTCAAGGGCTGGGCAGAGCTGCAGCGAGAAGACAAAGACTTCAGTTCCAGGAACCCCTGCAGTCTCTGCCTTCCATTCCTCGACCGCCGAAGGCCCATCTGCCTTGCAGCCAGATTAGTTGAACATGAAGCAAAGAGGAATTATCCTAATCCTTCTTCGGCTTTATCTTTCTCGCCCCGCATGTCCAGCGCCTCGTTTGCCTCTGGTGCCTGTTTGTAGCAGGAGCACACGCACTGCTCTGTGAGTCTTGCAGACATGAAGTACCTCCAAGCCTGCGAGATCGCCTCATCATGGGCATCAACCACGGCCTGGCTTCTCCAGGAAATTGAAGCTGTGCAACGCATGAGCGCTCCAATCGCCTGCTCCCCTGACTGTGGCTCCTGAAGTTTTGAAGCTGACCAACACAACAAAATCACAAGGAATCCCGGCCCCAGCCTCTGCTGGAGTTTGCTGAAGAACAGGATCGGCAACCGGCTCGGCCGCTTCTTGGGGCTTTGGAGGCTCTGCTGAGCTTTCTGCTGGCGACTCCTTGCAGAGCGCAAATAGATCCGCTCCTGCCCCAAACTAGGCTACGCTTGGCACCTCCGGCGGAGAGACATGCTCCACTAGCGCTTCGGAAACCGTCGCGCGGTTGTCGCCCTCGAGCTGGATACAGGTAGGTAAGACTTGAAAACAAACGAAACAGAACTCACCTCATTGGCATCTGCGTGTTCGGCAAGGGCTTCCTGAACCACCTCACGGGCTGGGCAGAGCTGCAGCGAGAAGACAAAGACTTCAGTTCCAGGAACCCCTGCAGTCTCTGCCTTCCATTCCTCGACCGCCGAAGGCCCATCTGCCTCGCAGCCAGATTAGTTGAACATGAAGCAAAGAGGAGTTATCCTAATCCTTCTTCGGCTTTATCTTTCTCGCCCCGCATGTCCAGCGCCTCGTTTGCCTCTGGCGCCTGTTTGTAGCAGGAGCACACTGCACTGCTCTGTGAGTCTTGCAGACATGAAGTACCTCCAAGCCTGCGAGATCGCCTCATCATGGGCGGCAACCACGGCCTGGCTTCTCCAGGAAATTGAAGCTGTGCAACGCATGAGCGCTCCAATCGCCTGCTCCCCTGACTGTGGCTCCTGAAGTTTTGAAGCTGACCAACACAACAAAATCGCAAGGAATCCCGGCCCCAGCCTCTGCTGGAGTTTGCTGAAGAACAGGATCGGCAGCTGAGCTTTCTGCTGGCGACTCCTTGCAGAGCGCAAATAGATCCGCTCCTGCCCCAAACCAGGCTACGCTTGGCACCTCCGGCGGAGAGACATGCTCCACTAGCGCTTCGGAAACCGTCGCGCGGTTGTCGCCCTCGAGCTGGATACAGGTAGGTAAGACTTGAAAACAAACGAAACAGAACTCACCTCATTGGCATCTGCGTGTTCGGCACGGGCTTGCTGAACCACCTCAAGGGCTGGGCAGAGCTGCAGCGAGAAGACAAAGACTTCAGTTCCAGGAACCCCTGCAGTCTGTGCCTTCCATTCCTCGACCGCCGAAGGCCCATCTGCCTCGCAGCCAGATTAGTTGAACATGAAGCAAAGAGGAGTTATCCTAATCCTTCTTCGGCTTTATCTTTCTCGTATATGGCCATGGCATGCGCATGCCTGGGGCGCTACAGTTGGAAGGTCGCCTTAGGGTTGTTGCAGGAAGCTCCGGGGCCTGTGCAGATTCTGCCGGCGCTTCCGCTGGCTCACCAGGGGCACCTTCTGCGACCGGATCTTGCGAAGCCGATGCCTGCGATGCCTGCGACAGCTGCAGCTGTTTGGGAGGGCTCCTGAGTCTCAGCCTGCTGCAACGAAAATCAGAAGTAGCCGTGAAACGCACCTCGTTGCCAGGCACGGAAGGCTCCACTGGTCGGAGTCGGCTCCTGTGGAGGCTCTCGGCCTGCATTCGGCTTGCGAAAGCTGCACTCGGCTCTCGGCCTCACCGTCAGAATCGGAAATGACCTGCGGCCATCAAATGGTGGGGTGGGAACTTGTCGGCATCGAAGCCACGCTGCGGGGGGGGCCCCAACCGTTGGCCGGCGCAAAGGGTTGACGTTCCTTCGCCGCGCCTGCAAATGCTCGATAAGGGGGCTTCCGAAAATAGGGGACGCTAATATAGTGCCCCAAATAGTAGGATCCTTCTTATAAGGACCCCAAAATAAGGTACCCCTAATTTTCGGAAACTCCCATAAGAATTTAGACGATCTTGCCTTCGGCCTAAAGAGACGACTTTGCAGACTGGCTGCGAATTTCAAGGTCTAGCGGTCTAGCGTTCGGCCGAGAGAAATGTTCGATCACAGTTGAGCTTACAGTTTCAACAGAAATTAGCGCAATACCCAAAGAACAACCTTTGAACAGAAACGAACTCTAGGCTTCAATGGCGAAGGGTTTTTGCTCCACTAACCCTAAACCTGAACCCTGTGCACTTCAGACTCTAAATATCCCCCCTGCAGCTCCAAGTTCATTCCAGAATGCTTCGACAAACACAGACCACCGTCCCCGGCCTGCCGCGCCTTCATCAGGACAGCAATGAGGCCGGGCTACGAGTGTAGCTATGCGGCACGGCGCGCTGTTGGAAGTGAGAGTGCTGTCGGCATGTCTCCTACTGAAGTCGTTTGGCAGATAGAGCTGTGTCAACCGTGGCTTATGCAGAGCCAAAATGGTGCCTTCCGAGGACTTGGGGTTGGAGTTGGTGGGCCGTCAACTGCGACACATGAAATTCATAATTCCCGTTTCTCATCACGTCGTTGCGATGCTTCGCGGCAGCGGACTGGTCGGCTCAGTAGGGGCCGAAACGCATAAACCTTGGGGCAATCGGCAGTCATGTGCGAGAAAGCAAAACAGCTGGTCTTTGGAACAAGCGAGAGAACGACAACAAGAACCGGAACAATGAGGCCATTCCAGGACCCGCCAATACGACTGCTAGATGGCACCGTGCTGGTGCAGGTCATGTGCAGGTGTGTCCTAGGTTCCTTTCTTTCGTCAACTTCTTCCTTCCTGCTTGGCCTGCCAGTGCGTGCACCTTGACTTGCGAAGACAAAAGCTTGCAATCAGCAGCGAAGCTGAGTCGCCGACCCTCCTTTTCCACCCCAAACCTTCAGCAGCGCTTTTGCTTCCACATGCACTCTCTCACGAAATCCATCCTCTCCGGCGGACAATTTACCTATAAAGGATTCCACTTACGCTGCATGACAACTCAAGATGGCGAACGCATGCCTGCGCGCAAGTGTACTTAGGGACGAAGTGCACTGTCAGCGATCTGTCAGCAATCTTGACAACAAAGGGCCTGCTGCGGCTGCTGATACCCCGTCTGCAGTCCTTATGCAAGAACCAGCAGCTCATGAGCTTGCACCCAAGCTCGCACACGAGAAAGGCGCAGCAAAAGGCAAGAGTACGTCCACAGATCAACACGAACAATGATAACGCTGGAACTCCGACAGCCTCTTTCAGCATCATTCAAGCAACGCAGCTTGCAGCAAGTCAAATTGTTTCGGTGCGACCTCGGAATCTGATCTTTGCCGAGCATCCCTGGAAAGCTGGCTGAAACGCCATGGCACCTGTGCTGGTAAGATGCTTCTCTCGACTGTGGGCATTCACAGTCATGACGACACGGCCGGGCACTTCCTAGATTTGCAAGCACACTTTCTTGTCAGAACAAAGGAGCAATGGCCTGGAAAAGCAGGAAAAGCCTGTGGAGCTGCCTCATGCATGGGCATCCGGAAAGTGACTGCTGACTTCTGACAGTTGTGGCGGCAAACTTCTTGGTTCCAGCAGTGTAGTCTTCCACCATCTTGCTCGCAGGAACCCTGGCCCTGTGGACTGTTCTGATACCCAAATTCAAACCGGCTAAAAAGTCAACTTGCTGCAGCTCAAGCTTGCTGTCACGGCGCCAAATATTTCCCGTGCGATTGAAGCGAGAGCTTGCAAGAGATGTGCATTGTTGCTCGCGGATCCGACGAGGTAACACTTGCAGGTGCCGCAACAAATCTGAGGAAACAATGAGGACCACATCCGAATCATACTAGCCGTGCCAAGGCCACCGCAAAGGCAAAGGCTGGTGCTTGCGTCGGCAATTGCGGCTGCTGGCTAACGAGGCCCTTCGTGCCTGAGCAGATTCGTGACCAAAACTTCTTGGACTGAATTGCGGCAGGTACGGCCTAGCCCTGGTCGAATATCACTCATGCTTTCCATGTCGTTGGCTTAGTTTGCGATGCATCTTTGCTATAGGAAACCTTACAGTGAACACCTTGCACGGCGCTCAGCGGGCATCCCCGATGAACATGCACTGATCTCTCGCACTCTTGAGCGGCATGTGGCAAGCTCTTCAACCAGCGCGCAGCTCTGTCAGCTATCAGCAAAGCATTGGCTTGCAAATGAAGCCTATCGTGATCAACTTCTCAAGACCATCGCATGCGAGTACCTGGCCTTTCCCGCTAGGTCGGTCCAATGCCTGCTTGTTGGTGATTATGACAAGGTCCGCATTGGAGACACAATAGCTCAGCCGACAAGAGAAAAGCAGGTCTATGGGACAGTCCAGTATAGGGCGGTGTGTTGGCAAAAGGGCTGCAAAATCAGCCACCCCAAACGCAGTCTTGAAGTTGACTTCTCTATCCACGCCCGGCACCTGGTCTACAAGGACGGACACGTCTGGCTTGATAAAGTGCTCCTTCCGCAGATCAGCACGCTTTGTTCTTCTGAATACCCATGCAATGCAGCAGCCTTCGGGAACTGGAATGTCTTCATCCGGAGCCCTGAAATGATGCTACTTGTACTCTTCTCCAAACCTGACATCCGACCTCTTCGTTCTTATAGCACTCGCAACAACCGCTGAAGAGGTCCTTGTTCTGCAGGATCTGTTGGGCCCTCAAGAAAATGCTGCACATTACTCGAAGTTGAAGTTTGGGATCGCATGTTGGTGTTTCGGATCACAGGGTGGCGGTTTCGGGCCCGAGCTTCAAACCCGGTCAGTTTCGGGGCATTTCCCAGTTACGGAGAGCAAGGTTCCACAGCTGTTGATGTTGATCAAAGGCGGGGATCAACCGCCATGACCAACCAGAACCGGGTTTTTACAATCGTGATGAACTGCCGTCGTCTGATGATGAGGCGAGTTTAGACGTGTGATCATTCGCAATCGCATTGTGAGAGGGCTGGTTTAGGGAATGGGCCGTTTGTTCAGGCATGTGTGATCAATGCGCATTCGCCAGAAAACGGCGGATCCATTGCGTGGCCAAGGCAACGGCAGTGTGCCTTCACCGTGTGTTTTGGGCACTACGAGCGCTGGGCTTAAGTCGACCCAGGTTGTATGAAGTCGGCTCTCCCCAAGCTCACGCCCAGATTCGTGCGAAGTCGACCCATCCGAAAAAAGTCGACCCACAGACTGGGATCCGCAACCACACTCTGGTTTTGAACGAGCACAGCCCGACATGTCAAGTCTGCGCTGTGGCACGAGACTCTTCGCACAGTGAAGCAGACCTGCACTGAAACAAACGAGAACCGCAAATGCACGCCACGTTCTAGTGGGAGCATGTGGGAGCTATCCAGGCCTCGAAACGAGCGGAAACTGCATGTACACGCTGGCTTTCAAGGAGCTTTGTCTGATCATGGTTGCAAACCGCGCCCTCACTATTGGTTGCAGCCTCCTCTCCTTCGGGGACGCACAGGTTGTGGTTCACGGCTAACGGTTTGTAAACTACTCCCAAGCGTTACGCAGGATCTTCAGCGTTAACAGATGCCAAAGCATGAAGCTGCTGGAGGGCCAAACCTGGGTTTTACAAGGGGCCTCGAGGTGGCCACGCGAGGCCCGCGCGAGGTCCGCGCGAGGTAGTGGTCAGAAGCTACACATCTAAGAGCTTTAGCCTAGCTTGTAACTCACATCACCCGGTGAATACTCAGTCCAGCTTCGCGGTTGGAGGTCGCGCATATTCCGGAATCCCCATCTACACGCCTGTAAAGGCTACAAGTAGTATAAGGGTTGCCCTGTGCGCGTTTGATCGCCCATGTACACACCGGTATGAGACGACTTTTGAGAAACACATCCATGCATATCTGTCGTAAGGCTTGGCGTTTTAGTTGGGTTTTCAATGTCGCCACACAACTGGCTCCCACGCTTTACTTCGGAATCCCCATGTGCTTGCCGGGTGAGATGACTTCCAGCTAAATGTTCTTACGAGGTTGTGTGTGGAATCCCCATGTACACACCGGTGCGAGACGACTTTTGAGAAACGCATCCATGCACATCTGGAGTAGGGCTTGGCGTTGTAGTTGGGTTTTCAATGTCGCCACACAGCTGGCTCCCACGCTTTACTTCGGAATCCCCATATGCTTTGCGGGTAAGATGACTTCAAGCTACAGTAAGTGTTCTTACGAGCTTGTATGCGCTATCCCCATGTGCATGCCCGCGCGAGACGAATTTACACAAGGTGAGACGACTTAAGCCGACTACCCGTAAAGCCATGGTGAAATCGCTTGCCTTCAACGTGTGATTTTTTGCACCAAAACCACGGCGAAGGCAAGGGCCGCTGCCTCCACCGTGTTTATTTGGCGCCAAAACAAAGGTGAAGGCAACGGCTTCATGCCGAGATGTTGTGTGCCATCGCCAAGAAGGAGTCGGTTGTTGAAAACGTGATGAATCACCATCATCGCCTGCTGAGTCGAGGCGTAGGATGGCGTGCGAGAGCCCCACATGGCACACTCGTGAGGGTTGTGGATGCTGTGGATGTTGTATTTTGGATCTGGTATTGGGGGCTAGGATGGCAGTGTTTTTTGCACCTTGGGCATTCCGAAACCCCGCACCGAAACTGGACACCACCTGAAACTCGGAAATTCCGCTTCAGGACAGCCCCTGCGGCCGAGACCAGAGGTAGAGAGAGTTTCCAAAGCTAGTGCTCGCAACAGTATGTCGTGGGGCTCCGGCACCATTGGATCCTTCAAGCTAACGAAGGCAATGCCCTGGGACAAGACTTTATGCGGGCCGCGGCGTGGACATGATCTCATGCTTCAGATCTTGTCTAAACTCGGGTGATCTGCCTTTCCGTGCACATACACGTCGGCCAGCTCTCCGAACTGTCCGAAGTAGGCTTCCAAATCCATCTGGCAAGCGATCGGGCCGAACGACCACGCACGAAACAGACAAGTTCCTCAACTCACGGCAAGACGACTTCTCTTACAGTCTCAAGGAGCTTAAGGCTTAAAGAGATCGCAGCGGATAGACATGTGCCCAGAACGGCCCGTGCAGAAGGCCTTGGTGACTTCTGACGGCACCTTGGTGAGGAAGAGCCGTCCAGGAACCGGCCTGGCAATCTGACCAACATTGTGCAATTGCCCGTACCGCGCGTGTTGGAGTGAGTGAGAACAGCCATATGCTTTGGATTCCCATGAAGGAAGGCTAGCTCAGTAAAACTAGAAACGAAGCGGCCAAGCTTCCCCATTCGGAACCTGCAAACGATTTGGAGAATCATGTCGAATGCATAGATAAGTACAGTACGCTTATACCATATACCGTAACACTCTGCTGAAACCGGGGCCCCGCACGCTCCGGCACCTGCACGCAAATCTTGAAAATCATGCGGCATGCTTGGTCAAAGGCCAACAAGAATGACACGATCGATGCTAGTTCTTTCTGCAGGTGTATATGCCGGCACAAGTGCACACCCTTTCTCAGAGATGAAGAGACAACTAGCAGACTTGCAAAGATGGAGGTGACTGTCGCTGTTTCTTCCACTCAGCCAAAGGACATGAACAAGCAGCCCGCCCCACTTCCCCCTGCCCGAGTCCGTGTATCTAGATCGGCGCGAAAGGCATTGGCGGTTAAGCTCGTTGTTGTACCATTTACTGCTGATGCTCTGTCTTTCATGTCGTCGACGTGCGCTCGTCAAGAATTTCGGAGCCGGCGTGCACGACTTTCTTCTCTTGTAACTTCCTTCTTGTGGGTGCATCATCAGGGAATCTAACGTGTTCCTCGAGACTGCGTTGCTGGATGGTGCCGATGTCCGCGACATGTGAAACAACAAGGCTGGATGAAACTTCCGGCAATCCCTTCGACGAAATCAATGCACTGGGCCGAGAAATGTGCAAAGGATGTGGCCAATGTGGCCGTCATCGGTGCATGTGTAAGCGGTTTCCGCCAACATCCAAGCCGGAAGCAGATCAGGCCTCGTCGCCCTCCGCGTTTGTCTGTGTGTGTGTGTGTGTGTGACCTCGCCTCCCGTGCAGGCCTCGTCATTTGTCGTCGTCACTGCTTGTGTGAGCGCTTGCCACTTTCAAATTCGCACCTGTGCCGTCATTCTTTGCCCTCACAGCCCCAGAAGGCTCAGCTCTTTGTTACTGTGTGCATTCTACCTTCTTGTCTAACTTTGATTTCCTCTTTGACTTCGTCTTCTCTCAAGTGCAGCAAAGGAGCAAAACTCCCAACCCGCAACAAAGCAAGGCGACAAGAAGGTCTGCTTCGCAGTCAAGAGGCAGGGCAATTTATCCCCTAAGACCTCTGCGGGAGTTTTTTGCACCTGCTGGTTTTATTCGGGCACCTCTTCGAGGCCTGGCCACCACCTTTTGTCCCCAACAAAGCCATCGAACTCTCCCTGGTCCCTGTGCCCCCTCTCGATGCAAACCAGGGTGTGGCAAAGGCCGTAGTTGGGGTCCCTGCCTTTCGACTGGACACTGGCTTTGGGCAACAGACAATGAACAGGCCTGAGGATGACATGTGCTCTCAAGCGCAGACCATAAAACAGCATTCAGGGTAACGGTTCAACGTAAAAGACAAAGTCTTTCTGTCTGCAGGTCTAGCGGTGTCAACATCCTGCGTGACTGTGCACCCCGTCTCAGGAGTCAAAGTTTGGAAGCAATAGAAGAGCTCGAGTGAGCATCGGTCGGCTCTCTCAAGTCAAAAAAGTGTCCCTCCGTCAGAAGCAGCGCTTCTCGCCTCACCTGCTTTTCACCAAGGCGGGCGCGAGCGCAGAGCCGATCTCTCCAGTTTGAGGGCGAACCCCCTTTGAAGACGCCCGGGCCCGTCTGTTGAAGGGACGCTCGGTTTCAGCCGTAGCGTTTCTTTCTTTCTCGTGGGCTTGTAGGCCCCCTTCTTCTTCTCACGCTATCGTGTCCAGCACCTCCTAGCCGTGCTTTATCTACGAATCTATACTTCAGCGCTGCAATGAGCCACGGCTCTGGACCCAGAAAACCTGGTCGCCGGACAATGCCGGACGGTTGGATCAAAGCTCGGATGCTAGGTGTCCATTTGCATCCCGAGAGCTGTATGGCCCGAGACACAAAGAGATCTGGCCAGAGCGGTCTCAAGCCGCCGAAGGTCTGGCAACGTGGATCACCAACGACTTTTCTACAGCCTTCAACCCGCTGTGGCGCAACGCTAAGTTTCACGTGGCATTCGCATGAAGGGTAAGTGAGCCAGTGCAAGTCTGACGCAGCTGGGCAGAGGGTTGATTCAGACTAAAGCGCCCTCCCACCCCCTGTCCTGCGGCCGCAGGTGTCTGCACCGGCTGGGTGATCTGAGTGGCCATGAAGCCTGGCAGTGCGCCTGCAGGCACGGAGGTGCTTCTTGGCACAGTCCCTCCCAAATCTTGCAGCCCAGCAATGTCCGAGATCATACCCCATAGACGCCGCCTCCAAGCTCCAAACCCCAAGACACCAGGCCTTGAGACATCTCAACCAGAAATCCGAAATTACCGCTGTGACTGAGGCTGCACCGTATGGATTCAGACGTCTGTCGTGACATGCTCTGAGTCCGTGGGCCTGCAGTCGAAACCTGGCACACCAAAAAATCAATGCGTGGTTCTCGACTCAATATGCAGCACATATAAGGTGTCCGTAGCCAGCTTGCCCGGGCACGCTCCTACATTGGGGAATTGGATCTGGTCATGGCTGCCTCATAGTCTTCGAATATGTGCACATGGAAGCTCCGTCTGTGCACCCTTCAAGGCGCTGTGCACCGACCTCGCCTGCTGAACACCTCCTTTGCCTCCTGGAGCTGTGGATCCTCGCCTCGGTTGCAGCGACAGACGCTTGCTCTCCAGCGCCGGAGGGTGAAACAGACCATCTACTGTAGACTAGTGACTAGGAGCGGCTGCGCTTGTTCTCAGCTCCGCTCTGATCCAATACTGGCTGCTGGTTGCTGCATTTCCTGAAGCCTGAAACCTTGCAGCGCCCGCTCTCCTTAACCTGCAACCGCACACATCCGCAACGTAGGCAACACCTATTCCTCAGGCCAAACTGACCGATCATACAACCTTCCGACTAGGCTGAACGAACATACCACTTTCTTCTTCACGTCACCAACCTCTAGAATTGTGCACATGAACCTGCATGAACCCGCAGCCACTGAGTCATGTACTCACGTTAGCTTACGGAGGCGTCGACAGAGGGATCCAAGACTTTGCAAAGGGAGGACTTGCGACGGCATCCAGCTACGAGCAGCGGTAACGGTATCCGTCTGAGCGCAACGCGGTGCCGCAACATCAACGACAACGGTGCAGCCGTCAATCTGCCCGGAGAGGAACCGATGGACACCGATTCATCGCATGACCGCAACAGTTCACATGGAAAGGGCAGCTGCTTGCGAGAACCTGCCAATCTCATGGGTAGTGAGTGCAGCAGTAGCTTGCTCGCAGCAGCACGGCTCGTACAGGTACCTGTCGATGTTCTCGAAAACAATCGACCCAACACTGCGCCATAACCCTAGAACAACGCCGACCACCAGGCGCACAAGATCAGAACAAAGACAACAACGTGATTGTTTTCACATATATGACTGCGATCAGCTTCCACACAAAACATGCGATCCACACCATAGACCCGTCCTCTCGGCTGAAACTCACTAGCGGTATCCGAACGCATGTATGCACACAGGCACACGCTTGTTACCTGCACCAGCTCGCACCCCCACAAAGCCCCTTACCGATGCACGCTGAACCGCTAAGGCACAAGCTTGCACAGCAAGCTCGGCTTTCTGCAAGAAGTGAACCAAAAAATGCGCAGTCATGTCAGATCATGTCATCATGTCAAGCTTTGCATTGCCTCGTGAATCTCCTGAGCGAGGGCGGTCTGCACCCTCAGTCCGGTTTCCAGCTCTGTGATCAAAGGGCATTAACCACGCTGAGAACGGACGGCATGCAGCTCTTCTGCGACCAGAGCGAGGGAAGCAAGACCTCTGAACGCCGGGCGAAGTTGGGTCTACATAGGAGACGAAGCAAATGCCTTGACAGGTAGCAACAAAGCCTACCAAAAACAGCGCGAAATACCCTCAGTGCTGATTGATTCTCCATCACTTGGCTTGAGGCTTGAAGCCCTAAACACACAGGCCAACAGGCGAAAGTACTCTCTCGCGGCCTTTGTGGGTACCGCTGCCAGGTACGGACTCAGCTGTCAGGACTGAATGCGGTCACAGTGATCAGCCCGTCATCGACCGAGTAGGGCTGGTAGTGAAGCAATCAGTCACGAGGCTCCGTGACTGAGGCAAACAGGTTGCATGTCTCCCATGAGTCTAGTGCTGCAGTCGAAAATGTGGTTCTGACGTCAAACTGAGGGGGTGCATCAGGAACAGCAAGGGTGATTAGAACAGGTAGCTACGCTGCCCACCTCTCTTCGACTGGTTCTAATACGGACACCAACGAGCATAGTAAGTGCAGGACCGGCATGTAGCAGTCGGTCAACTCACCAAATTGAGAGAAATGCTTCTCCATGTGGTCCTTGGCCATCACAACAACCATTACTCTGCTCCTAGACTAAATGCTCATCTTGAACAACAATGCATGAACTTATGCGAAGCAGTGTTGACGACGCAGTGTTGGGCTTTGTGTGTGAAGCTGCAATGGCTTGTAAGCCATAGCAGACCTGCACGGCGATGACGATGATGATGATCATGATGAAGGTAGTAGTAACTTTCGAAATAGCTACATGAAGCACGAAAAACGCTAGTCTCGGCCGCAGTACGCCTAAAGGAAAAGCGCTCTAGACATGAAACGACAGAAACGACATGGATCGAATTTGCCAACATGGCTTGGTCGCATTGACTTCCCTGCTTGCGCTTTTGCCTTCGATCATCCGCGACGTTTGGGTGCATCCCGTCTCGGTGCAGTGCGGGGTCTGCAGAGAGTCGTGCTGTACTTACTTAATCGATCGTGCATCTCTATTCATCGCAATGTGCCAGGCGAAGCAACAGGATCACAGGACATGGACACATGATCTTGTCGTACAACCACCACATTTCAAGCGGCGCGATCACCCAAAACGCCTTCCCAGATCGAACGGCACTGCGATCCTGGTACGGACAGATGTTCTCTTGGTCGGTTACTCAGCATGCCAGTTGCTAGGGCGACATCAGGTTCAAGGCGATGTCGGTCTCCAAGACCCGGGAACACCATCTCGTTGTCGCGGCAGCGCCAATTCTGTCAATCGCCCTCGTGAGAGCTTAGCTCATCAAAGAAGCCCAGCCGATCTCATAGCTGCGAAGGTCAGCCGGAGCATGAGGCAGATCCAGGGTCGAGAGGAACGCTGTGTTTACATCTTCTCATTTTGTGCGGATGATGTCTGGCTTCGAAGTCACTTACTTGACGATGATGCTGCAGGGGGGCATCACGGAATATCGGCAGGTAAAGCGAAGATGATTGGTTCGATTCACCTCTTGCCACTTCGGGGCAGAAACTTGCTTCAACGACAAGAAAGCCGGTCAACATCGGTCGACCATCTGCTCGCAGTTGAGTCACCCGATTCAGAGTCGATGGCACTTTGGTAACAAAGAGCCTGTCGCCGTTATTGGCCTGCAAGCGTACTTGAAGACTTAAGAGTCGAAGTGAGACCCTACGTCGGCCCAGAACTTCCTAAAGCCTCGGGTTCGGTGCAACTCAGGGCCTGGGAGGAGGCCAGGCCAGCAATGCCAGCCGCGCCAGCCTGCATCGGATCGCTGTCGAGCCAGTTTTCTCGACTAGCGACTTCTGCCTTTCATGCAGCAAGCCTGATTGTGGCTGGGCTGATGCGAGGCGTGCCCCTGCAGCGGAAGGCAGAATCCAGGAGTCAGAACACCATCCGAAAGGCACTGAGCGCTCACATGAGATGAGACTTGACTTGGCAGCAGAAATGCCTCGCCCTTCCCTCCAGCGCGAGGAGCAGCGATGTCAACCACCACCTCGTCTCGTGTCGATGTGACGGCTGGGGATCAGATGCTGGCAAGCAGGGTGACCAGAGGTGACTAGAGGGGCTCCAGCTTAGCACAGACTTCTAACCTCAGGCATTGAAAATGGTGTAGCAGTGTAGCACAAAAAGGTAGTAGTTCGCCTACATGACCCACATCTGAACCCAAGCTATGCACAGACAACCATGGAAAGTGTGCCACTTCCCCACCGCATGGTCGGAAGTGGAACCTCGTTGCCGTTGATGACATGCGGCCCGCTGCTCATCGCCAACTGGCAGCGCAGGCAGTGCAAACGGCCCAAGGCAGGACAGGAGTCATCGGAAATGGTGAGTCGTCACGTGCGCACAGAACAGGAAGAGCAATCGAAGGCGAATGTAACAACCAAGCATGCCCACGAAAAGGAGACGAACAGGAGATGCGATGCTCCAAGGCCACCAGTGGCCGGCATGCCGCCCATGACGAACCGTAAAGCTGCTCGCTCACCCCCAAGACAAGTCCATTCTGCACATTTTGCCTTGGAACTACACACTGCGCATTTGCAGCTGTTCGGGATGTGCCCTTTTGATTTCATGCATGCGACGCGTGCGAGCACAGCCTTCCCCGTGCCAAGACAAACCACCGCAAATCTCGTCATGTCTGGTTCCTGACCTTCGTGCAGAACCTTCAAACCAAGCCGAGCTTTAAGCCGGTAGCCAGCCGCGTATCGGCCTGAACTGCAGTCGGATCCTGAAAGGAGACAAAAGCGATGCCCTGGCAGGGCAGCGGAACGCGAGGAGAAGTTCCTTTCTCGCACTGGGCACGGCTTAGACGTGGCCTTGTGCCCTGGCCGGCCGGGCACCGAGGGCAAGTACACCTCGAAGCAAGGCAGCGAACACAACTTGGAACCAGTCCACAGCAACGTGGGCCATGTTAGATAGCAGTCAAACCAACCACTGGAGCAATAAAGTCGAATTCGCCACCAACGGCCCTCGTTAGTGCAGGCCAATTGGCCCCCGCCACGTGCTTGCATTGCATGAGGGCAGGAATGGTGTAAGCTAGCAGCATTTGTCCTACCGGGTCGGGCTGGATCGGCAGGGGAAACTCTTGCCCATGTGCCGTCTGGACGCATCTGTTGTGACGCCGAACTGCTGGAAGTGCTGAGCAACATCCTGCAAATATTGCCACGGCCAGCGTGATGAGTCGCAGTGACGATGTGGTGCAGAAACAGATTCAACGATGACCGAGACCGTTGAGGATGCTCAGCTGCAAGAGGCTGCAAGAGGGGATTGCCGCACCTGCTGAGTGTTGAATGGCGCTATCTTGGTGACGAACAGCCTTGCGCAAGGAATTTAACACAATACAACAACAATCCCCTGCCTTGCTTCACGGTAAGTCAGTTCGAGTTCTTCCTCGATGGTACAAAACTTGGCTGGCGACCGGTTCTCCGAATCACCCTGCGCCTGCACAGCATATCGCGAATAGTGCAGATGCTCATACAACATCATAGTGCACTTAGCAGGATACCAGTAGAACACTTTACGAACGGCAGTTGCTCATGAGTGTTCACGCTCAACTGACTCGACTGATTTCATCGCAAGCGAGGATCTTCTCCAAAAAGCAGATTCTGAGATCCAGGTGCGGTAGCCCGAAAGAACGCAATGGCAACCGGCAGCAGCAAACTACACTTGCACAGGTTGCCCCTGCCTGGAACATGGCCGTCGGCAAGGCAATGCCAAGCTGCCCCGTACACAATGCGAACGTGAGCTATGTAATTATGGTGTCCAGTCCTCGCTGGCTGATATTTTGGCGAAGCAGTCCTCGGGTTCATTTCGAGCGGTTGTCGTGAGGTTTACAGTCTTTGGCTTCGCAAGGGTATGCTGGCTTGACGTGGGAATGGAAAGGTGCTGCATGGTGCCGCTGTTGCCTGCGATTGTCGGCACATGTGAAACTTAGGAATGCCTCGAGCCAGCGGCGAGATGCTGCTTGAGCCACATGCAGTCCCTGTTCTCTTTCCTTCCCCAGGCTTGAGGGCAAGCCCCCGCGGGAGCTGCCCGTTCTGTTGGTTGTACGCACGGTGTTTCCTGCGACGTCCTTCTGGCTCGCCACTGTTCTCTATATCTCTCTCTCTTCCTTTCCTGGCTTCCATCGGGGATGAGTCCACAGCGCCCCCTTCCCGTCTGTGCAGTGGAAGAGGCCTTGGGATCTTCAAAGGTGGGGGTTGTTTCCCCTGTTCGGTATAGCTGGTAGTGTGTGCCTGACAAGGACCCCAACCCCCCCTGAACTTTAACTTTAGCTTCCCGCCAGTCTCTCTCTCTCTCTCCCCCTCTCTCTCTCTCTCTCTCTCTCGCAATTTTGCCTTCTGTCGGTCGGGGCGCAGAGAGCAAGGCTTGCTGAAGGCCCCTTCCCGCGCCTTCGTCCGAGTCTGCATCAGACAGCATCGGAGTGGCGACACCAGGCGAACTCATCAACTCTCGCCCCGTAGGGCCTTATGTAGTCCCCGTTAGCGGCTCCCTCTCTGGCTCTCTTCCGCTCTTGCATGCGCTCACTTGCTTGCTTCGGGCATGTGCAGGGCACGAAAACCCAAAACAAAGGCGCAGCTCTGCCGTCTCAAGTCTGGGTTTGGGTACACATGGCGACAAGTACGACAACAGTCCTAAGCTGCCAAGCCTGCGACCCAACTACTGATACTGGTAATCACAAGCAAGTTGGCTTTGTGACCGCCGATGGCGTGGAATCATTGGGAATGATCAAATCATTTTTCTTGTGAGCGGGTTCTGTGAGAAGCCCGTGAGAAATGAAATCCGGGTGCTCAGGGTCTGTGAGAAACGTTGTGAGAAACCTGTGAGAAAGCTGTGAGGGAACGGATTCACCGGCCGGGCCCAAACCGCAGATGCTTACAGGTTTCTCACAGGTTTCTCACAGCCCGCTCACAGGTTTCTCACAGCCCGGACCTGGGTCCGGCCGCCAGGCCTGGCTGCTGGGAATCCCCTAAACTTCAGACCATGGAAAAATATCACTCTCAAATACTCAGCGGCTAGCGGCCTTCCAAAACAAGTTTGTCACATCGTTTCTCACAGACCCTGAGCTCATTTCTCACAGGATTCTCACAGGCTCCTCTCACAGGTTTCTCACAAGTTTCTCACAGAAACAATTCTTTTACTCCACTCCAGTCATTCCAAGACCCAGCGGTCACAAAGCTAGCTGTCACTGTGCAGCAGATGGTGTCAGGTCTTCGGGCAACTTGCTGTGGCTCAGACGCGTCTGGATTGTGCTTTCGCACAAGTCAAGAAAGCACACTGGGGCAACTCCACCATCTAGTTTTCCTTCGGCCCGCTTAGGAATTTTCTTTCTTCTCGGGCGACCTTGTGCACCTTCGCCTGCCCGAAACAATCGAGCTTCACGGTATTCGCACGGTTCTTCACACTTAGCCTAATCCCTCGCATCCTGTCACATACAGCGCATGGTGCCAATCTGGTCCCACATCTTATAATTTATGATCACAGTCTTCAACCCACCCTCTCGTTTGGCGATTCAGGAACACGAAAAGCAAAGAAGCAGAAAGTTGAAAATCAGACAAGCAGAAAACACGGCCCTTCTTTTATTGGTGTTTAGCAGAAACCTCGTGAGGGCTTGCGATGGCGACTCCGGCCCATCATATATCTTATCCACCCCCTCTCATTGCGCGATTCCGGTTCATCATATATCTGAAACCCCCACCCCCCCCCCCTCCCGTCACTAGGCGATTCCGGTTCATCATATACCGTCAACACGCCCCCTCATTTGGCGATTCTGGTTCATCCTATATCCTAGACACACCTCATCATTTGGCGGTTCCAATTCTTCATGTACCTTATATCGGTGACTGGGTAGCTTCACTGCTCAAATCTGTTAGCACGCAATGCAGAGTCCCTCTGCGCAAGACGATCTTTTTCAGCAGCTGGTCCGTCACGGAAGCTGAAGTAGAGGTGTCCACCGCCTCTCTCTCAAAAGGCCTTCTTAGGCAACTTCTGTTCTTTGCGAACACGCTATTGCTCGTAGCCTAAGCTAAGCAACGGCCGAAGGTGCACCTCGAGAGATAAGCCGCGGAACATGCAAGCTCATGCGTTGCACTGCTGGCAGAACATGAACTGGAGGCAAAACCAATTTCGCTCACAGAACTGACACACCCCTAAAGGGCTTGCCGGAAGTTCGTGAGTCTGCCGTTGTTTCACGGCTCGTGGTGCATCGCTCTCCGCTTCTTAGCTGAGATAAAAGCTCCGTCAAGACGGAACCTCCATGTGCCAGTCATCACGAGCTTGCGCACTGAGTCCTGCTTTTGGCTCTTCGTCATACCGTCAGCTGCCTGATGATCGCTGTCGCACCATTGCACAACCGTCTTCAGGCGAGTCAATCGCTGAGCAAGACTCTGAAGCTCCAGGGCGGTATACTTGTCCTTCAAGGAGTACGCCGAAGAAGCGATATCCCCCTTTTCCAGAACATCGTACATGGCCTTCGCATCGATCACCAGCGTGGCCTTCACCTTAGCGGCGCCGCTCACGGGGTCATCAGGATCCACGGTGCCGCCTAGGAGCTCGTGCCAGGTGAGGCGTGCAAACATGGCCTCTTGTTCAAGCTCCGACAGGGCTTGAGCTTCGGCTGCCAAGCTTGAACGAGCAACACGTTGTAGCTTCGAAGATCTCCAGCTAACTAAGTTGATGCGTCCCTCGCCCTTTGCCAGGTCACTAGGATGGATAAGTCCCAGCAGGAATCCACCGGTAGACGCTCCCCCTGGTCTATTGGCCAATGCAGCATCGCTGAAGCCTATGAAGCAGAGCTCATCCGGGCTGCCGCCGAGGTTCTGGACCTTGATCGAGACATGCCTGGCTGCATGGATCTCCCGAACCAACTTGTTCACCTGTTCGATCAGAGAGAAATCTCGGGTGCTCAAGGTAGATTGCAGCATACTGAGTTTTGCCGAGTGGTGCGGTGCCGTCTGCGTCGCTCGCCATTGGGCAGATCCCAGCACTGCCCTTGCCTGCGACACCTCTGCATCGGTCAACTTCGTCTCGTCGCCCTTCGGTCGGGGTTGCATCTGGGCAAGTTCCTTGCTAAAATCACTGTGGTCCAGCCGGATAGAGCAATCCCCGTCCTGAGTGATGCGGATTCCGCAATGCACAAAGGAGTCGGCCTCCCACGGACTCCACTCATAGTGGCTGTGGAGCTCCTGGAGCAAACGGGTATACTCAGGAGCCTCCTCATTCCCAGCGAACAGCAGGTCGTCGACAAAGATCCCGATGATGCCGACCAGGGTCTGGCCGTCATCGGCAAAGATGCGCCATAAGCAAGGATCCGTATGGCATCGTTGGGCTCCGCATCGGCGAAGGGTCCCGGACAAGTCTACAAACCACTCCCGAGGAGCAGAAGTTAGTCCGTACGCCGAACCAAGCAACTCTACCATGCGTTGGGGAGGTAGCTGCATTCTTTCAGCCAGTTCAGGGACCGGCTGACCATACAGCGCATGCAGACGAGCCGGATTCTTCGCCTGCAGAAAGGCTGTCTTGACGTCCCCACTCAGGATCTTCCATTTGTAGCTGGTGGCCGCGTTCAGCAAAAGCATCTTCGACAATCGAGAAAGAGAGGGAGATGTTGTGTCCTGTTCCAACAGCGTGGGATCGCTGTATCCAAGGATCACAATCCTTGCTTTTGCCTTCATTCGTCCGGGTTGGTCTTCTCCGGCCGACTTGAACGTGTACACCCTTCGCATCTTCAGTGCTTGGTCAGGAGTTATCGAAGGACACGCGGCACGGACCACTTGCTTGGATATCCAAGAGTCCAGCTCGACCTTCTTGGCCTCATTCATCGCCGCCTTCTGGGCCTCATTCAAACGGTTCCACGCCACTTCAACTCCCTTCTGCACAGACTTAGCCATGAACTTCCCCGGGTCCTTGAGCATGCGCTTCCAGCCACGCTCATCATCTGGTACGTCCACAATGGCCGAGAAGATCCCTTGTTCGAGCTCAGCATCGCTCAAGAAACCTATCGGATTCTGTCCTCTCACATGCCACGGTCTTTCATCGTACTCGTGGCTACGATGCTGGGTTTGAAATCCAGGATCCACTGGAGCAGGCAGGTACTCAACGTCATGTAGTAGACGATCAATATCCAGGTCGACATCACCTGGTTCTTCTTGATCGCCTGTCTCCGTGGGTGGTCCGCGTTTCCTCATCTCCCGATCGGGAATCATCTCTTCTTCAGAGTCACCTGAATTCATAGGATGAGATGGCGGTTGCGTCGTTGGGGAAGTCGCTGTTGCCTTCGGAAGGTTCGTCATGCGCCTCTTCCTTTTCTCATCTCGAGTTTTGGGCCAATGCTTCCTTCGAGGTCTGGCTTCATCATCATAGGTCCCCTTGGACATAAGCTTACTCAGAGAAGTCATAGTCCAGGGCATAGACACCGCTGAAGTCGCTTCCGCAACCAAACGTTCAGCTTCGGAAGCGTGTCGCAGCTGAGAAGCATGGAAACGCTTCAGCCTTCCCCCTGCGATGGCCCAAACAATCAAAGATGGCCGTCTCGATGCTCCATCCACCTTGGTTTCACATGCCAACACTCTCCCCGGGCCATACCATCGACCAATGCGAAGACGAGGTCGATCCACTACATTGTTAGCCGGGAGGTCTGCCGGGCGTTGGAGTCGCCGAAAATAGATCAAATCTCCAGGTAGAAACTGCACACTTCCCCGAGTCTTGGCATTCTTGGCCCTTGATGCGACATCATGGGCGCGGTGATCCAAGAACGCCTTTTCGGCGGCCAACCTGACTTCAAGAGTCGCTCCAAAAGGATTGGTGCGAGGGACGGCCTGTTCATCAAGAGGTGATTCAAGTAGCCGTTGGCCGGGACTCCAATCACGACCCATCGTCCATTGGAGTGGAGAGAAACCATGCACTCGTGCCAAGGAGTTGTGCGTCATAACCATAGTCAAAGCTGCCACCTTGGGGTCGATAGTTTGCTCTCGTAGGAACACTTCCACCTTTTGCCTGACATGTCCTATCGTCCTCTCAACTTCAGAGATGGTCTGATGGTGTTCCGCCGGGGCTGCAACAATCTCGATGCCATGGCTCAAGCACTCCTCGGACAACACAGTGCTTCGATGGGCTCCTTCAAGATCCATCTTCAACTGCTCGGGGTAGCCAAAGTAGGAAAACCACGCTTCCCTCAGTATTTCCACCATCTGGGCGCCGGACAGATTCTGATGTTCATCTTCCGGATGTCGAAAAGCTTCCCGGACCACAGCATATCCACTAGCCTCGTCCACCATTAGCACGAAGTGGTGGATTTGATTGGACAGCCTCATAGAGAAACCATCCACTTGCAAGCATGACCAAAGTTTGTCGGTCCTTTCCAGGTTCACCGCTGGAGTTGGCAGCTTGATTTTTCCTTCTTGACATTCATCACACTTCAGCAGGCTGACTGCGGCAATGACCTTGGCATCAGCATTCCTCGCCTTCAGGTTCTTGATTAGCAAGCGGTTGGAGGGATGGCCAAACTTCCTATGGAGTTGATGCGCCACTGACATCAACTTTTCCAGCTCTTGAGAAGTCAAGGTATTCAGGGGTGTGAGGTCAACCGCCATGACATGGGCCTCCTCCTTCCAAACAATCTCTGGTTCATCACGTGGTTGTAGTCCTTGGCAAAGTCGCTTCCAAATCTGGCCAATGTCGTGATTGTTGGGATCGAGGAAGTTCATAAGGTTGGCAGACGTCGAGGCCACCCGACAAACACCGAGGTCCAATGGTCGGCCTCCGTGTCCGTATTGCTTCCAAAAGCGACGGACCTCACTGATGGTCAAGACCTGACTCTCCGGCTGGATTACCCAAACCACCTGCCCTCCGCCTTGCAATTGATCTCGAGACAGGAGTAGTAGATGTCGTATCACCTTCAAGTACTTGCGGGCCTTGACACTGGCTCGAAAATCATCTTCTGGAGGGAACAGGATAGGGGGTCCACGCGGAATATGACACCACAGCCAGAGCTTGCGATTCTGCCGTAGTTGATGTCGTGCGGTCACATAGCCCTCGTGGTTGGTGAGGTCACAACCTTGATCGTAGCTCAACTTCATGGAGGTAATTCCATGGTCCAGAAGCTCCTGTGCCAACCGGTCGGGTTCCATCCACGGTTCACATACTTGCACCAGCTGAACTTCTGGTGGCGATGGATAGGCGCTGAAGATCTCATCCAGGGCTTCGTTGGCCTCCTTCAACGGTTGCATGATCGCCACCTTGTCCTCAGCAGTGAGGATCTCCTCGACGCCGTCAGGGTCACTTGGCCCTTGATCTTCCTCAGAATCCAGGTCCTCCGCGATCATGGCCGTGGGAACCTTCTCCTTTCGGGGCAGCCGGAAACCAACACGCCGCAGCTGACGTCGGATCTCAGGGTCAATCGACGTAACTGATCGCGCCGTGTATGCATTCACTGATCCTCGGACTCCAGTCCATGGCATAGCCCCGTGGAAAACCTTGGGGTTGAAGGCGACCGGCTTCTTGTAGGTGTTCACGATATAGCCAGGTGCCTGAGTTCCACTAGGAAGCTTCCGCCAACGCAACGGCCCTGGGCAAGTGTCCTCACCTTCAGTCGCTTGAATCCACAACTCTCCATTTTGAAAAGTCCCCACCGAACATGTTGCATTCAGCGAGGCGGCATGGTTGTGGTTATCTCGGTGCAGCTGACTCTTGCAGTTGAGTAATATACTGACGGACGTCCATGAAAACTCATCCCGGCCGAACCATGCCGAAACACATCGGTTGACGTACTCGCACAGCGTGGGATATTCATGTGTAACCCGAGTCACTCCAAGCTGATTGCCATGTGCATAGAGCCCGAAGGTGAGAGAGAACGACCCCTTCCGTGCTGTGTCCCAGGCCTGTCGCAACGACCCGGTCTGATGGCCCTCGACTAGCATGACCACCTCTTCAAGCGCATTCATGTCGAACTTGGCCATCTCGATGTACCTTCGACACAGACTCTCGACTTGGTGGTAGTTCTCTATCTGAACTCTATAACAGGCCCCCAGGTTGTTCAGGATCGGTTCTGGTACTCCAGCTGTTCGGCTCTCGTAAACATGGTCCTCGAGAACGGACTCGACCCCCAGGTTGTTCAGGATCGGTTTTGGTACTCCAGCTGTTCGGCTATCGTTTCGTTCGGCCGTGAGGATTTTCTCCCCGGGTGTGGCGGCATCTCCTCCGGTTCGGCCGTCTGGGGAATCACGATTGTCCCTGGGGAAACAGGAGACTCCTCGGGATCGGACTCCTCCACGTTCACCGTCGCGCTCTCCTGAGCCTTCGCTTTCGCCTTGGCTTGGGCCGGATCGCTCGGTTCCTTCTTGATCTCGCGCTGGTCGTTCACCTTCTCGGGACCACGGCGAAGTCGACGCACTCGTTCCAGTTGTCGTAGTGCAGAGTTCTCGGCGGCCGTCAAGCTGATCTCCTTGTTGGTGGGGTAGAACTCGGTCTCCGGATCCGCATTCTTGATCATCTCCTTGGCGTCCTGTGACAGCGGGCCGGCTTGGCGGTGCTGTGCGTGACATCCCATCCGTGGCACATAACTCAGCCGAATTTGGCACTTGGTGCACAACGTCCACTGAGCATACTGGTTTGCTCGAGTCTTGGGAGTGTGATTGCCACGACAAACTCCTTGGGTCCCGAGGATCCACGCCCTCCTGTCTGTCGTAGTCCAACGGAGACATTTCCACCTTGGGCTTGGCCTTGCCCTTTCCCTTGGAGCTCGCCGCCGAAGTCGAGCTCGTGGCCGCCTTGGACGCCATGGAGGGAAACGAGGGTCGCCAAGGTCACTAGCGATCTCATCGAATTGGAGTGGCTAGAGCCACCGTGCTGCCCGACGGGTACCGAATCACAGGATTCAACAGGTAGGCACTCGGATGCAGGGTCACCGACGCGATTCGCACTGCAGCGCACATGTCCCTCAGCTACTTGCTGCTCATCACTCAACATGTACGCAGACTCCAAGAAGTTTTCTTCCAAGGGCGGACTGCAGCTCAAGTCCTTGCCAAGATCGGCAACCAGGCATCCTCCGGACAGCCAGTCACCGCGAAGATCAAGGAGCGCGTGGCCACTGGGTGATCGTCTTAGAGGAATAGCCCTATGCATGTTGACTGATGTGAAGACGATTACGAACTTCGAGAGGTCCAAGACAGCCCCCAGTCTGCGAAGAGTGCGTATGCCGACTAACAGTGGAACGCCGGTGACGTCAAGGGTGAATATTCCTAACTGAATTTCATGGTCTCCAAGCTGTTGGGGAAGGAGGATATACGAAGCGGAATAGGCATACTCTCCATTGCCGAACTTAAACCGTTTGGGAGGCTGATCCACCACCTGAACTTGTTCTGCAACTCCTAAGTGTTGGTGCCGTGCTTTCATGAGCTGCTCTACGGCGGGAAGGGAACCTACCGTCTCTGTCGCCCCAGTGTCCAACACAGCAAACCCAGTGAGTTCCAAGCCCTCACGCTCGTCCTGGCTCATGAAAGTCGGGACCTCCCCCGGGTCATCATCCAGAGGCTCAGCCGTCACCGTGAACACGGACGCCTCCATGAAATGAACTCCGCCGGGGCGTGGCCCCTTGCCTTTCCCCTGTCGCTTCGGACACGTACGGAAGTCATGGTCCTTAGAACCACAGATAAAGCAGCCTGAGTAGCCCGGTTGGCCTACTGCAGCTCCCAGGAATCCATTGTCATCTCCTGCAGCCATCACGGGTGCCGAAGAAGCCGAAGAGGAGGCAGCCGAAGATCTTCCCTTGGGGAATCGGTGTTTTCCCTTGCCATGCTTGCCCTTGGGAACCGACTTACCTTGAGGAGCGAACGGGTAGAAGCCGCGGGACAAATTCCTAGCTTTCACAGCTTGCCGGGCCTGGACAAAGTTCCTGACCTTGGCCTCCGCGATCGCGTAGGCCTCGTCAACCTCCTTGTGCTCCTCAGGCGTGAGAAGATCTTCAGGATCCTCCCAGTTCCACCACGCAGCGTCCTCAGGCCATCCGGCGTAAGGTTCGTAATCTCCTTGGTTCCACCAAGTGCCCTCCGATAAGACACCATCCTCGAGGATTGCCGGGGCGTGCGCGTAGACCTGAGGAGGCAAGCGATTCCCAACATAGACGGTCTCACCTGCATCCACGGATTCTTCCAACTCCGCGTTGTCCAGGACCAAAGACCACTCGCCAGCCTCTTCGACCCAGAAGGTCCGTCGTCGAGACTCCCCCTTCTGGTGGCCTCGCCCCACTTGTTCTTGTCCCAACAGCTCATCTTCCATCCCACGCAACGCCTTTTCGATGTCCTCGAGCCGAAGACTATTCCCAGCAGCGGCTTGGACAGATAGTCGAGCCTGGGTCCCCAAGTTGGCTCTCCTCAGCAGAAGCCATCCAAGCACTTCCGACGGTAGGACCTCCGGCAGCTTCTCCTCATGGGCATCCCATAGGCTGAGGTCTTCTAGAGCCTTGACTGAGTCGTCGCTGCCGGAGTCTTTCCTTCCACGGCGTCGTCGTGGTGAGCCCGATGGGGTATCCCCAGCGGCCTCCAGCTCCTCTTCCAGGTCCTCGGGGCCCACAGTAGCCGTCTCTTCATCAGGCGTCTCGGCCTCTTGCTCGGCTTGGGGCTCCTCAACGGTATGGTCACTGGCTCGCCTGTGAGGCGAAGCTCCCGTGGAGGAGGTGCCTCGAGACGGAAGTTTCACTCCTCCTGAGTCCATCTGTTCTTGGGTCCTGACACGGCTCAAGGCAACCTGGAGGTGGCGATACTGCTGTCGTAAATGTGCAGCCCAGGTCGCCATCGATTGATTCGGCTGCCGCTTCATCCTCAAGATCAAAGCTTCGAGCCTGACTCCAATGTCGGGCACAGGAAGCCGTCCAAGGGCCTCCTTGAGGTACTGGAGCAAGTAGACCACGCCGTTTCGTCGGCACAGCTGTTTATGATCGATGTTGCCCGTGATCGACCATGCCCTATCTGTCAGCTGTCCGACAATCTGCGGCCCCAACAAATGTCGTCGTTTTCGAGGCGTCTGCTCGAAGGCCAGTCTGACTCTCCTGGTAAAGTCGTTCCATCCACTGGCCTCCCCATTCCAGGAGCAGCGAAGATACTGCTCTGGCTTGGTATCCGATGTCATAGCGCTGGCGAATGCCGTGGGAGCAGGGCACGAGGCTCACGAACTTCCTGTCGGGGATTTTCACCCGCCTTCTCACGGTCCAGCAGATAGGCAAAGCCACCCAGCACGCGGAACGTGTTGAGGTCACCGTAGGTTCTCCTGCCGGTGTCCTCGAGCTCTTCCCTTACAGATCGAGCTCCGCTACCAGTATCGGTGACTGGGTAGCTTCACTGCTCAAATCTGTTAGCACGCAATGCAGAGTCCCTCTGCGCAAGACGATCTTTTTCAGCAGCTGGTCCGTCACGGAAGCTGAAGTAGAGGTGTCCACCGCCTCTCTCTCAAAAGGCCTTCTTAGGCAACTTCTGTTCTTTGCGAACACGCTATTGCTCGTAGCCTAAGCTAAGCAACGGCCGAAGGTGCACCTCGAGAGATAAGCCGCGGAACATGCAAGCTCATGCGTTGCACTGCTGGCAGAACATGAACTGGAGGCAAAACCAATTTCGCTCACAGAACTGACACCTTAAACATGCCCCCTCATTGGGCCATTCCCGTTCATCACATATCTTCAACACGCTCCCTCATTTGGCGATTCCGGTTCGTCTCATCATATATGTTAATCCTCGCCCTCATCTGGCGATTCGAATTCATCATATATCTTGAACACACTGCCTCGTGAACCCATGTAGTGTTTCGGAGCAGAACACAACCAGAAGGGCGGACAGGAGAAAAGCGGAGCAGGACGAGACCTGAAGGATGCGGGTGGAGAAAGACAAGGTGAAGCCGACAAGCAGAAAAGTGGAGGGGCACAAGAGCGAAGCACAAAAGCAGAAAGCGGAAAAGCAAAAGCAGAAGCAAGAACAAGCAGAAAACGCGAAGCAAACACAGGCAGAAGGCAGAAAGAGCCGAGGAACGGAAAAGCAAAGAAGGGAAGCAGCGAAGCGGAAAAGCAGAGAAGCAGAAAAGGAAAAGCACAAACAAGCAGAAACTAGCAAGCAAATCACAGCAGATAGAACGGCAAAACAGCAGCAAAGCATGGAAAACCACAAAAACATAAAATAGAAAACAAAACAAACACCCTTTAAACAAGGCCTCCACTGTGTTATAAACCGTTACTGCAGGCTGCCTTTAAGAAGCTGAGTCATTCTTTGCTCGCGCAGCCTGGATATCTGGCTAGACGGATACGCGAATTCGGTGAAAGGTGCGGCAACGACTGCGCAAGAACTACTGAGTAGTGGGCATCGTCCAGGGGATGAAATCCGTGCCTTCCTTTCTGCCATGTTAGGCCGTGCACGCAGCTTGGCAGCTGCAGCTCTTTGGATCCCACCATCGCATCGACGACTTCGCCTTGATGCTTTGCAGCGGCCCATATGCAGGCGCGGCTGCAGATCACCAGCACCTTTAGCTCTGAATCGGAAATTTGCGGGCGCCATGCTGGCTGTTGTGCAGGAGAGATCGCACGACTTCTGAATTCCAACATGTCGTGGTGCCTTTGGCACGACTTGTCATGAGCTCCGAGGGTTGCCACCGCGACTTGTCCTTGGAGCGTCACGACACCAAACTACTGATGCAGTTGTGGTGGGAGTGTTCCCTTTTGGGTCGGCTCTGCTCTAGCAGCTCTAGTAATCTCTGGCATTATGATTTTGTTCAGGCTTCTACACAGAAAGCCGGGGCGTGGCAACAGAAGCCCGAGGCTGAGACCCGACTCCATGATTCATACATCAGCCACTACTCGTTCACTGTATGATGCATGGGCTGTTCACCATCAAACTTGAAGTTGTGTTGCAATTGGACGAGAGCGCACTCCCATCTGACTGTCCACGTGCGTCTGAGATCGCTCTTTAGGCTTGTGAGACACAGGGGACACGACGCTCCTCGTTTAGCCCCCAGCAGAACAAGGGCAAAAATTGGCTTCAAATAATTCTCCAGGTCCACGCTGTCTTGTCCCCAACCCTACCTACTACGCTAATACGCCTTGGTCTGCTTCGCAGAACATGCGCAAGCTGCGTCGGCATGTTGAAATTCCTCTACATTTGATAGCCTTGAACGGCATTACGACTTGCGGGATGAAATAGTTAACATGAAACTCATGAAACCATACCACAAGCCCGCAAGGCTTCTAAGACTACATCGCCTACAAAGAGACCCCGAGCAGACACCATGTCTCAGACGGCCACAGAAGCCTTCTGTGGCTACTTCTCTGAGATCACATCAATCACAGGATCTTCTTCGAAGCCTTCCTCCTCGCTTTCTTCCCAATCCTGCCACGCCGCTCTATCAGACTCCGCTGTGCAACCTTACACATGCCGACTGATGCCGCCGATACATGGAATGAGCTCGCAGTACTACTATCTGAACGTGTCTGAGATGAAGCTTCCCTGAAGCTACATGCACGCGGATTGTTCCAACACTCTCCGGAGTCTATGGAGGCCTGTGAATACTACAACTTCCGCCAGCCATGCAAGTGGTGCGGGCTTGTTGCAGTTGGTGATCAGAAGCTGATTTAGGTCTACTGGCTAGACAAGCTCATGTTTATTGGCGGTGGATGGGCGCACCGCATAGACATCTGTGACGTAGCGACGGCGCAGCCAGCAGCAAACCACGCAGCAACAACAGCCTGGAATCTTCATCCGGAAGGTCGCAGGGTATATACTGGTCTACTCTCCGGTACACAATGAGGCATGCTGGAGCGAGTCCCATGGGGAAAATATGCCACCACGAATCAAGCTGGAAGGCAGTTGAAGAAACAGCCGACTACTTGCCGAGGGTGCCGCAGCTGCTTCCAGCAATGATGCCAAAGAAAGCCTTATTGCTGCAGGAACTTGCGCTTTCTCGTTCGGGGCTTCGCGAGATGGCCCAGTTGGCACGATGTCTATTCTACTCCAGCTCATGCACCGGCGACTCCATCTTCAGCTCTGGACTAAAGGAGACATGCTAACGAAGCGGAAAGCGATTATCGCGTACCCAATGTTGGATCTAATTACGCCGCTGCACGGCATGCTACTTGTACAGTGCGATGTCCTGTAGACATCAGTACGTAATGTGCTGAACGTTGCACCGTAAGTGGCCTGTTGCAGCGACCCATGCTTCACATGCATGTGCAACGTATGATCTTGATCACCCTTGATTTGTACGTTCTTAGCTCCAGACCGAAGACATGCGTGTAGGCATACATTATTATGCATGCGTACATGTTTCGTGGTTTTCGCAGTGGTCATCACATGCTAATTCTGCACCATGGCATATGCCAAATGAATGATATTGTTCAGCACGTGCGCGGGCACCAAATACAATGTCACGTTGCATGCCACCCAACTTGATATCTTTTCTACAATGCGTTGCTTTGTATGAAGGATAGCATTACCGTGATGTGCTGTCGACGCATGTGCCACCTAGTACGCTTGTGAGACATCATGCGCTTCGTCTTGTGATGTTCGCTGGGACATTCTTCTACACCAAGGGCTACATGATATATTCTGCTGCATCGTACACTGTTGCTGTTACAGCTCCGCCTCTTCTCAGCTTCTCCGTCACCGCTCTTGTTGTCATTGATAGGACCATAACAGGAAGAAAAGCAACAACCTCTTCAAAGAACCGCATTTGCGTAACGCTGAACAGTGGTTCTCCTCTCTCAGGCAAAGTCCGGTGAGCCGATGAAGTCGTCATTGTCTTCCTCTCCTCCCATGCGGTGCCGTACGGATACCATTATGAATGCACGACATGCATGCAAGATCAGATTCCAGCAGAGTATCGCATGGTCTGGCGTGACGATCTATATGTATGTGTATATATATATATATATATCACATCAGCCACCATGGTCGTCTAAGTAGAGTCTACAAAAAGCTTCTCGCAGTTGGTCGCCGGGACAGCCGGACAGCCGTGACAATCAAAGGGAAGTTGTGGTCGCGGCTGCTTCTTCGGCTACGGGTTGTCGTGCCTTAGGAAGCCGCGCTCAGATCAAAAATGCAAGAGTCCTGTGTCATTGCCGGTGTCGTTGTCCGTGTCATTGCTGCCTTCGTTCAACCATGGATGCATGCGCCACAAACTAACCTGTGGGTGTCCTACAGCGCTAGCAGCACGTTGCTCAAACACCCTGAAGTGCAGTCCGAGAAGTGGTGACAGAGTCACTAGACATGGATAGCTTTGTCTGAGCTTTTCTGCCGTTGCACATGATGGCTGAGGTTCCTGCTGTTGTCCCTCACCTTGCCACGGGAGCAATCGGACGGGTCATGGTTCAGACAAGCCTTTTCCTGGCCTTAACCGCCAATACGTTCGTTTGTACGGGCTCTGCTCAATTGTACTTTCGGATGAATCACTGATCCAACGCCTGATCCACCTTGTGCCAAAACTACTGAGAGTATGCTCCCAGAGACCAGCTTCAGTGGTTGCGGATTGCGGACATGCGGGTGCATGCTCACCAAGGCTGCAGCCACTGAGACCTGCGTTCCATCCGGCCTCGCGACGACGATGCAGGGGCATTCCACCGTGCGTCGGCCGTCGGGTATCAGGGGGTTCTTTGCAGCAAGCAGCCAGATAAGGCAATCAATCTGAAGGGTTGCTCCGATGCTCCTAAAGCAAGGTACAGCTAAGTCCAAGAGGTGATCTATCAGGCCCGGACTCGTCAATGATGTACAGGATGTCACGGATCATGCGGGTCTTCCCAAGGTCTGGCACACCGGAGACCGGAGGACACGATAAGATCAACTGCTGCCCCTGGCATGCAAGAAGTTGTGGCAATAGTTCCGCTGGGGTATACGCTCATGGAGCCACAAATGCTCCATGGCACTGTTGACATCTGCCAGAACGTCGCAGATGCTCCTACACATGAATCTGCGTGCTGTTGCCTGCCTGCGACTTCGACACCCGAAGAAGACAGCAAGGCCAGCGAAAAGACTCGGTCAAAAACGCTGCCTCGGTGAGAGTGGCTTACAGCTCAAAGCCAGCCCCCACAAAATTGCGCAGTGGGTGGGAAGATAGTAATCAGGACTGCTGATTCTGCAAATTTAAGCTGTTCCATTCTGCTAACCTCTGCTTTTCATGGTACCGATTTAACTTAGATGCTTTGGAAAAGCCCGACTCAGCGCCAGGCTGGCATCCTGCTCCGTAACTGTGGATTGAAGCTGCAGCGCTTCTGCGTCGTTCTCCACCTGGTCAGCCATGATGTGCTCTCGAGCGTGGCAGGTACCGGGCTCGCGATATTCCGATATTCCATCTGAACTAATCTGAACTTAGCTTGGGGCGGGCAGAGGGCTCAAAATCCAGCTGGTTCGGAGGCTCGAGAAATGCGCCATCGCACGTGGGGATTTGGTTAAAACCGTCCATGCGTCCGAGTAACCATGGCTGCTACCATTCAGGCTTCAGCGGTATCGGAGTATTCGCAGGGTCCGGGATTGTATTGAATTGGTGAACTCGCCCTCACACAGCTCGCTGGGCTGCAGCTACAGCAACCACTCTACTACTTGGACATTGCCAAACCTGAACCTGAAGTTTACTCGCGAGGCTTGTTTTGCACGGGAACTTCCTGCCTTTACCGCAAAGCTGACGGCTGTTGCCTCGGTGCCAAATTCCAAACCTTCAGCCTTTGACAAGACCAGCACAGTCCCATTCCAGCAACCGTGATCAGGTGTGTCTCCTTGCTTCCGAGACGCGACCGCAGCCAGTCGTCTTCGCAAACGCAAAGATGACTCGCAAGCCGAAACCTCCACGTTCAAAACCTGCAGATTCCAGAAAAGTCTGGAGAAGCCTTAGAACCTCGTGCTGCCCTGAGGGTCCGTCAGCAAGGCTCCCAGACTCCCAGGCCCAGGAGGCCATCTGGGGTCGCGACGGATGCTGCAGTGAGTGGAACCTGCAGGCAGAGTCTTGATGTCGTGAGGCCAGATTGGCTGCAATGGTCAAGTGATGTCGGAAATGCAGCGATTCCAGAAAGCCTGCCCTGCGGAAGACAGTCCCATGACCTCATAGCTGTGAAACATTCAGAGAAAACTCAGGCCTACTATCCGCCGACCCCTGCGGGCGGCGCCCGTGATATCCCGAGAGGTGTCCGCACCCACACCTTCCACCGCCTCCACCGCTCTGTTCAGAGAGTCTTTCTCCGCTGTAGTTGTAGGTGTTTAAAGAGTATGTAAAGGCTGCCAATGTGTGCCCGGACCTCTCCGCGCCCCCACTGCCCCCACCGTCCTCACCGCCCTCACAACCTCCACCACCGCCCTGTTTAAAGAGTCCCTCACCGCTGTATTTGTAGGTGTCAAAAAAAAAATAAGAGTATTTAAAGGCTGCCAATGTGTGCCCAGACCCCTCCGCGCCCACACCGCCCCTACCGCCACCGCCGCCCTTACTTTTACAAAGTATTTAAAGGCTGCCAATGTGTGCCCGGACCCCCCCGCGCCCCCACCGCCCACACCGCCCCCACCGCCCACACCGCCCTCACCGCCCTCACCACCCCCACCACCTTCATCCCCCTCCACCGCTTTCACCGTTCCCACCGTCTCCACCGCTCTCACCGCCCGCTGTATATGTAGGTGTTTAAAGAGTAAAGAGTATTTAAAGGCTGCCAATGTGTGCCCGGACCCCCCCGCGCCCACACCGCCCACACCGCCCACACCGCCCACACCACCACCCGCCCCCACCGCCCACACCGCCCTCACCGCCCTCACCACCCCCACCACCTTCATCCCCCTCCACCGCTTTCACCGTTCCCACCGTCTCCACCGCTCTCACCGCCCGCTGTATTTGTAGGTGTTTAAAGAGTAAAGAGTATTTAAAGCCTGCCGATGTGTGCCCGGACCACCCCGCACCCCCACCGCCCACACCGCCCACACCGCCCCCACCGCCCACACCGCCCTCACCGCCCTCACCACCCCCACCACCTTCATCCCCCTCCACCGCTTTCACCGTTCCCACCGTCTCCACCGCTCTCACCGCCCGCTGTACTTGTAGGTGTTTAAAGAGTAAAGAGTATTTAAAGGCTGCCAATGTGTGCCCGGACCCCCCCGCGCCCACACCGCCCACACCGCCCACACCGTCCCCACCGCCCACACCGCCCCCACCGCCCACACCGCCTTCACCGCCCTCACCACCCCCACCACCTTCATCCCCCTCCACCGCTTTCACCGTTCCCACCGTCTCCACAGCTCTCACTGCCCGCTGTATTTGTAGGTGTTTAAAGAGTAAAGAGTATTTAAAGGCTGCCAATGTGTGCCCGGACCCCCCCGCGCCCCCACCGCCCACACCGCCCCCACCGCCCACACCGCCCTCACCGCCCTCACCACCCCCACCACCTTCATCCCCCTCCACCGCTTTCACCGTTCCCACCGTCTCCACCGCTCTCACCGCCCGCTGTATATGTAGGTGTTTAAAGAGTAAAGAGTATTTAAAGGCTGCCAATGTGTGCCCGGACCCCCCCGCGCCCACACCGCCCACACCGCCCACACCGCCCACACCACCACACCGCCCCCACCGCCCACACCGCCCTCACCGCCCTCACCACCCCCACCACCTTCATCCCCCTCCACCGCTTTCACCGTTCCCACCGTCTCCACCGCTCTCACCGCCCGCTGTATTTGTAGGTGTTTAAAGAGTAAAGAGTATTTAAAGGCTGCCAATCTGTGCCCGGACCCCCCCGCGCCCACACCGCCCACACCGCCCACACCGTCCCCACCGCCCACACCGCCCCCACCGCCCACACCGCCTTCACCGCCCTCACCACCCCCACCACCTTCATCCCCCTCCACCGCTCAATGTGTGCCCGGACCCCCCCGCGCCCCCACCGCCCACACCGCCCCCACCGCCCACACCGCCCTCACCGCCCTCACCACCCCCACCACCTTCATCCCCCTCCACCGCTTTCACCGTTCCCACCGTCTCCACCGCTCTCACCGCCTGCTGTATTTGTAGGTGTTTAAAGAGTAAAGAGTATTTAAAGCCTGCCAATGTGTGCCCGGACCCCCCCGCGCCCCCACCGTCCGCACCGCCCACCCACACCGCCCACACCGCCCCCACCGCCCACACCGCCCTCACCGCCCTCACCACCCCCACCACCCCCTCCACCGCTTTCACCGTTCCCACCGTCTCCACCGCTCTCACCGCCCGCTGTATTTGTAGGTGTTTAAAGAGTAAAAAATATTTAAAGGCTGCCTGTGCGCGCCCACACCGCCCCCACCGCCCACACCGCCCTCACCGCCCTCACCACCCCCACCACCTTCATCCCCCTCCACCGCTTTCACCGTTGCCACCGTCTCCACCGCTCTCGTAGGTGTTTAAAGAGTAAAGAGTATTTAAAAGCTGCCGATGTGTGCCCGGACCTCCCCGCGCCCCCACCGCCCCCACTGCCCACACCGCCCCCACCGCCCTCACCACCCCCACCACCTTCATCCCCCTCCACCGCTTTCACCGTTCCCACCGTCTCCACCGCTCTCACCGCCCGCTGTTTTTGTAGGTGTTTAAAAAGAGTATTTAAAGGCTGCCGATGTGTGCCCGGACCCCCCCGCGCCCCCACCGCCCACACCGCCCCCACCGCCCACACCGCCCTCACCGCCGTCACCACCCCCACCACCTTCATCCCCCTCCACCGCTTTCACCGTTCCCACCGCCTCCACCCCTCTCACCGCCCGCTGTATTTGTAGGTGTTTAAAGAGTAAAGAGTATTTAAAGGCTGCCAATGTGTGCCCGGACCCCTCCGCGCCCACACCGCCCACACCGCCCCCACCGCCCACACCGCCCTCACCACCCCCACCACCTTCATCCCCCTCCACCGCTTTCACCGTTCCCACCGTCTCCACCGCTCTCACCGCCCGCTGTTTATGTAGGTGTTTAAAGAGTAAAGAGTATTTAAAGGCTGCCAATGTGTGCCCGGACCCCCCCGCGCCCACACCGCCCCCACCGCCCACACCGCCCCCACCGCCCACACCGCCCTCACCGCCCTCACCACCCCCACCACCTTCATCCCCCTCCACCGCTTTCACCGTTCCCACCGTCTCCACCGCTCTCACCGCCCGCTGTATTTGTAGGTGTTTAAAGAGTAAAGAGTATTTAAAGGCTGCCAATGTGTGCCCGGACCCCCGCGCCCACACCGCCCCCACCGCCCCCACCGCCCACACCGCCCACACCGCCCACACCGCCCCCACCACCCACACCGCCCTCACCGCCCTCACCAACCACACCACCTTCATCCCCCTCCACCGCTTTCACCGTTCCCACCGTCTCCACCGCTCTGACCGCCCGCTGTATTTGTAGGTGTTTAAAAAGTAAAGAGTATTTAAAGGCTGCCAATGTGTGCCCGGACCCCCCCGCGCCCACACCGCCCCCACCGCCCCCACCGCCCCCACCGCCCACACCGCCCACACCGCCCACACACCGCCCACACCGCCCTCACCGCCCTCACCACCCCCACCACCTTCATCCCCCTCCACCGCTTTCACCGTTCCCACCGTCTCCACCGCTCTCACCGCCCGCTGTATTTGTAGGTGTTTAAAGAGTAAAGAGTATTAAAGGCTGCCAATGTGTGCCCGGACCCCCCCGCGCCCACACCGCCCCCACCGCCCCCACCGCCCACACCGACCGCCCCCACCGCCCACACCGCCCTCACCGCCCTCACCACCCCCACCACCTTCATCCCCCTCCACCGCTTTCACCGTCTCCACCGCTCTCACCGCCCGCTGTATTTGTAGGTGTTTAAAGATTAAAGAGTAATTAAAGGCTGCCAATGTGTGCCCGGACCCCCCCGCGCCCACACCGTCTCCACCGCTCTCACCGCCCGCTGTATTTGTAGGTGTTTAAAGAGTAAAGAGTATTTAAAGGCTGCCAACCCGGACCCCCCCGCGCCCACACCGCCCCCACCGCCCCCACCGCCCACACCGCCCACACCGCCCCCACCGCCCCCACCGCCCACACCGCCCAACCGCCCCCACCGCCCCCACCGCCCACACCGCCCGCCACACCGCCCCCACCGCCTACGCCCACACCGCCCCCACCACCCCGATCGCCCCCACCGCCAACACCGCCCCCACCGCCCTCACTACCTTTATTGTCCTCACTGCCCGCCCCGGCTTTGCGATGCGCCGCCGCGCGCGCGACTTTTTTTGTCGTACCATCCCATGGCCACAACTGCACTGGTTCCGTATCTTAAGCATATCGAATACAGCCCTCCTGCTAAACTCGGTTTTGTGCGGATGCCTTTTGCCTCTGAGTCACAAGGTTGCTGAAACATGCGCACACAATGTCCGAGAGCTGAGCACTGCGTCAGTCCGAATACTTCGCCGCATCAGTCATGTGCTCATGCTACTCGTGCCAGTTACAAGACTTGCAGTGGCTGCTTTCAACACCTGCTGCGTTCCTTGGATAGTCACCTCTCTTCTTTTGGGGTCGGCGGCAGTGGCGGCAGCCCATAAATCGGGCAGCGCTTCGCTGCCCTGTATGGACTGAGCTATGGCTCAGACGAATGAGCTTCGTCTGCGAAGCAGACGCCACGACCGACAGTGCCGCCGACCCGCCCCGGACCCCGCATCATCGGACCCTCGTTTCTCCCTCGGGCCGCGCGGGGCCTGGCCCGAAGGCGTCTCGGAATGCGCACGCGTTTTACAGCCATTCCCCGCAGTGTGGCGGGTTTCGGGGCCGCCGTGGACGACCCCAGGAGGCGAGCCGGCGAGCATCATGAGCCCTCGGGCGCCCGCAACCGGCGCCGGCGGCGCGACGTGGGCGCGAAGTCATAACTCCCAATTTTTTGAATGGGTTGCGGAAGCCGCCAAAGGGCGCGCATCATGAGCATCAGCGGGGTCCGGCGGACGGGGGGTGCGGGCTACATGCAGGGCCGACGGGGGCTGAGAGCCTACGATCACCCACAAGTTGCGCACTTCGGGCCTACGTTGCACTTATCTATATACCGCGGGTTTCTGACAACAGCTCGCGCTGCCCGCACCTGGGCGCAGCCCCTAAATATCTACCATATGCGCAGCAGCAACAGCTTGATCTGCTTCGGGAGACATCGTCTTCGCATCACTGCTGGCTTCGGCTTTGTGTGCCGTAGTTGAAAGTTGCCAGTGGCTTCAGGGCGGTTGTACGTTCACTGTTCGAGGCCTTTGCTTGGCTACAACCTTGATCGCGAACGTCGGCTCTCGCTCCTGAATGTCTTGGGGGCGGAACCAGTGCCAGGCGGATGTCGCCAAGGAAACGATCCTTGAAGGTGGTGCACAGCTGATCCTGTGCAGAGAAACCACTGAAGCAACAACAGGGACGCATGGAAGACCGAAGGAGACATCTTCAGGGCGGATTTTGGTCTTGGTCGTCGCGCATGTAGTCATCACCCTCCACTCGGCCTTTGTCAGATCGGCTGGCAGGTTCATCCTTAGCTTCGCTGAAGGCTCCGACAAGGGGGGTTGCTGAGAGTGGCTTGTAAGTGGCTGGCGTCATGGTAATGTTGCCCAGGAGGACGACCTCGGGAACCCTCACTTAACGGCCGCTAACTTCGCTAAGAGGTGTTCCCGACTTCTCGCTTGGAGGCCGGCCGTGTCATAGACCGCCAGGCCGTCAGGAGCGCAGATGCGGCCGGCTCGGGCCTCGCAAAACAACCCGCAAAACACGGGGTAAAAGCATGTTTGTTCCTGCTTGGGGGCTATGACTCTCTCTTGTATGCTGAGAGGAAAACTCCTGATAAAACCCTTTCTGCACCCACAGACATCGTGTCGGAGGCATGCAGCGTGTACAGAATCGCACGTACGGCGTCACAACTGTGCGGCATGACATGGAGTTCTCGGGTCGGCACAAAACGCCGCACACAAGCACAGAAGGCAGTGTAGCTCTGCGACTACGAACGTGAGAAAGACATTTGTAATCACTATCTCTTCTTGAGAGGAACCTTGGCAAGCTGGGCACTAGTGCACGGGGTAGTCTCAAACTGAGCGCTGCTAAGACTGCCACATCCATGTAATTTTCTGATGAGGCTCTAACACAGACGACAACCAGTAATTTAGCATTCCGAGTGCACTGCTCCAGTATATTCCAGCTTCCACTCCACATCTGGCTCGTTCTCCTTGTTCACGATAGGACCGCACCTTCCAAGTCAGGAAGTTTATGATCCCATCAGCCCCTCGACAAGTCGACGAGCGCAGCAGATCTGTCTCGCGCGCGTCTTGCCTCAACTCCAGGCTGCCGGAGAGGCCGAAGGCAGACCCACCCGGAGAGTAGCCTTCCCTGAGATTCCGACAAAGCTGAAAAGAAGTCGATTTCGAGGCTCGTATTGCTTCCTTGATGACTGAGGCCCCGGACAAGCACGTTAAGGTTGCCATGGCCTCGATCTCCTCGGAAACAGAACGAGTTAACTTCTAATTCTTGCAAAAAGGGCGATCTTGAGCACACCGGGGACTCTGCCCGGCTGTCGCTGGCATACTCGACAACGGCATAGGCCATTCCGGAGTTTTCGTCTGCATCGGCGATGAAGGGATAATCACCGCAAAGGCTGGGCCTCAGCGAGCCAGTGTGAACAATGAGTCTCAGTTTCGTTCGTGCCCTGCTGAGATCTCAACGCACACTCCACGCGTGGAGTAAAGATTGGCTGTGCCTGCCCATGGAGACACGAGACGGCCAGGCTTTTACTTCATGGGACACACAGCGAGCCTCAGGCTGTATGAGGTCAGTGGTGCACGTGGCCACGAAGTTGGACGGCACATAGCCAGGCGGACATAAAAGGTCGCAAACCTTACACCGAAGTCTGCCTTCCTCCAAGAGGCCTTCTGCGAGTGCAAGCCGGACTTGGACTCTTGGGCTCAGGCAGCACCGAAGACTGGTCTGTTCTCGTCGTTTTGACAGACAAGACCTGCAAGGTCACAGCTGGCAGTGGCACTGCCCCAGGAGGAGTGCTCTGCGGCATCGAGGTTTTGACCAGATGAAAAGACACTACAGTACACTACACATAGCAAAGAATGGATCTAGGGCGGTGGCGTCCCTGGTTCAACCCCGACCTTGCGACATCTCTGCGAAGCACTCGTCAAGATCCACTCTCGACTCATGCAAGGTGGAGCCACGCACAAGCATATTATCGAGTATGAGTGTGCGCGCTCTGCAGTACGACGTCCTTCGAAGCTGAGAATCTCACGGTTCGCTGCACTCCAGCCTCTGGCACTGGGGAGCCTCAGCCATGCCACAGCCAATCAGCTGCAATCTGGACGCAGGTTGCCAACAGCCGAGTCGTATGGTCCGACATCTTTCGCGGAGCAGTTGCAGCACGTTAGACTGTAGGAAAATCAAAGCAGTAAGTGTCAATCTTCTTTGCAAGGTTCTCCAAGTTGCATCCGCTTTATGTTGTCACTGCATTCGCAAAGAGGCGGCAAAAGACGTCAACTCCAATAAACGACCATTCAAGAGAAGCCGGAGCGCCACGAACTGCCCTTGCTCGCAGCGGTAGACATTGTCAACCTGCCAGGATATCAAAAAGAATCGGTCAGCCAAATCGTGTTTCATCAAGCTGTTGCCACTTATGTTCCTGCAAGCTAGGCGCTCTCCGCTAGGGAAGAAGCTATGTTTCGGGAACCACAGTACCAGTCTACCAGTGACGAGGGCATGATAGACATATCTGAGATCAGCCATCAAGAAGGAGCTAGCTCCGCCTTAGAGCTTAGGCTTAGACTGCACGAAACCAACGGCACATAAGTTCTGCTGGACAGTGCCAGCACAGTCCATTAGCAAAACGGTTCGTCAGGACCGTGGCTCCAGGATGTGGGATACAAATCGTCATTGCTACAGCGACTGCACAAGCTGTGCTCTCCCACTGAACCCAGCGGACTTCTCTCTGGCTCTACCGAGCCCGCAGCCTTGAATCCAGGAGCACAGAGCACAGCGCAGATGCCGCCGTGTGGCAACGGACTGATTCAGCGCAGCACTCGCAACTTCTCATATTGCTGCTACTCACCGGGCGAAGCTGTACATCAGCTGCAGACCGCACGCAACATGGAGAATCCCTGTGCCGGCGAGACTAAGAAGAACTGTATGCTCAACAACAGCCCTCTGAACTCAGAGAGCTTCCTCAGACAGTAAACAGTGTGATGCTAAGACGCGGGCTTGCTCGCTGAAATGTTGGGACCTGTGGACTCGCTTTGGTCTCGATTGGCAACGAAATCTAGAGGGGATGCCGCCGACATGATGCGGCTCATAAGTGTGGAACAGTATTGACCATCTGCCGACCTTAAAACTCACCGCGTCAGGAAGGTGCAGGAGGCAACATGTCGAGAGTGCGAGTGTGAAGTGGCCAACACGTGAAGCACAGGAAAGGCGCCGACGAGTTCCAATCCCAGACTGCGAAGTTCTCCAGGCTCTGAACGTCAGGAGGCGCCTGCGCTGAAAACCGATAGCACCGAATTTTGAAGACAGGAGAGGGTGAACGAGTTGTGACTTTTCTTGTCGTCGTGTTGCTTGCTGTGCCTTACGTTCGTACCTGCAAGGTGTCTAGGATTGTCCACCAGACGTCTTGGCGCATGTGGCTGATTCCTACCTGATGACCTACATGACCGGCTTCTGACGTGTCGGTGCTGATGTTGTTCGTCTTGCCTGAGGCTTGGGGCCGGCGGCTTTGCACTTCCAAGTCCTTCTCGGCTGTGAGGCACTTTGCGAGGGTTCACAGGATTTGCAAACCCTTTTCATTGACCGCAGCAACTCCCTTCAAATAGGTTGACGGGTTCCATGTTACATGTGTGTAAATGACATCACTTGGTGCATCTTGGTGCTGAAACGGGGACATGCACCGCATCCACCATGCGTCACTGCAGGCCTTGCATGTGGAGTTCTCGCAAGAAGGATACGGAGTCTCCTGTGGGCATCATAGCAAGATGAAGGAAGGTCCAATGAAAGGGTTGACCAAAAAACAAGCTTGCACGGCACTATCTTGCATTGCGCACAGAAAGATCAGGCACTGGCGAACACTGCGAAGTATCTGTCGAACAGCTTACAACCTCAGATGGCCGAACTGCCCTCTTGCTGCCCGCACGCTGACGTTCTGGAGCAGCCTTGGGGTCTGAGGCTGCAACTGAAGTTGCCTCTGCAGAGACAATATCACGTCTCTTTGTGATTGCTAGTTCCACTTCTCAGACACGGTGAGGGCAGACCGTTAAAGAAAGCAGAGATATCAAGCTTCGTCAGGGACTGCACTGTGCATGTGCCTGTCGGTGTCATCCCGCTTGCGCACAGGAGGGGCCGAGTGTCATCTGAGGGCACCAAGGTGTAGTCCTGCACGTAAAACCTTGGCCGCTGGCTTTGTAGTGGGCTCGTTTCTATGTCGGGATGCCGGGGCAGCGGCTCGTTCAGCATGTCACTCGGTAATGGAGGCCCATTTGGAGGACCAGGAGGCGACGTACATGTCGGACAATTGCCTTGCGAGAGATTCACGGGATCCACACGAAGCAGAGACCAGTCAGAAGGGGAGGCTGTGAGTGCCACTCTTGACTGCAATGCAAGATGCTTGAGGATGGTTGTGCTGCTGTTTTGCCTTTTGAAGGTGCCAGTATGTAGGGCTGGGACATTGCTCCGTCTTTCGCGCGATCTCCTCGCCCAGCTGGCTCCTGATTGTTTAAGTTGATGCAAAGCGGCCTACAATTATTTGGGCTGTTCGGGTGCGGAGGCACGTGTGATAGTCACTAGGGCAACAGTCTTCCTAGAGGCCATCACAAGGGTCAGAATGAGTCAGACACAATCAGAGCAGGTCAACAATGACCGTCCTCGTTTCCCCGCTGGCAGCTATACAATCGCCGCCACTGGCACCTCAGTCACGACATGACATTCCCAGCAAAGTTGCGCTCAATTCGATAAGCTGGTGGGTTTTCCAGAGACCTTCCCGCTTAGGACTCTGCTTTTCCGCCTCCAGACGAAGCGACGTGTAGTCTGATCTCCCAAGAAATACCTCCAAAAAAGCGAGATGCTGCGATGCACAAGCGCGGCGAGTGGCAAAGCCACAAATGTAAGGCTGAACACAGGTTGTCTGCGGTGTTATGTTCATGCGGGCGAGGGATCTTGGTTTGTTTATCGTGAGGCCGGGGGATGCAAACTCCGTTTGTTTGGACACCGATGTCACATCATTCCTACGATGACCACTGCGTCGTCGTGAGACCCTGAAACCCGGAAGCCTTGCATGTGCAAGCACTGGCCTTCCCATCTCGTCAGGCTCGCATCCCTCCAGAGAGCAGCTCGTCTCGCCTTCATAGGCCGAGGCGCAGTTCACCTCGCACAATCTTCGAATGCATCTGCGCAGGATTGCTTCGAGTTGCTACATACTGGCCTGTTTTGAACTGTAGTGGGCTAACGGTTAACGACCCCTTGCCCTTCCAAATGATACGTACTATTGCAATGTGAAGACTTTGAGCACGTGAAGGATCAAGCACAAACGCGGCAGCACAGAACTCCCGCAGCAAAACAAGGATTCAAACATGCACAAGCACGGCTCCGAAGACCCCCGAAACGTGTAAGCCTCGTCGCCATGATTATGCACCTGTTGGCTATACTGTCGGCCCGACGCTGCCCAATTCTGTATCACATAGACAGGTTTTCTGGCAAAACCCTTCTCACGGCAGCGCCCCGCCTCTTTGTGCGTGGGCAAAGCCCACACGTCGTTCATGTCACGGCCCTGCACTTCGTCGACAAGCAAATCTTGCTTTATTCTCCTAGGATAAGGACCGTAAGGATGTCTCTGCCCTGCGCATACAGAAAAAATGAAGTAGTAACAGCGCAGGCGACACATGCTACACCCGCAAGTCCAAACAGTCCCGTGTCCGCCTCAATAGCAGAGGTCCGACCACTGCGCCCTCGATGCTGAGTGAAGTGTGGGGCCAGTCGGCTTTGTGTTCTCGGGTGTGGAAGATGCTGTTGGAGAGTTACCCAGAAGCTTTGATTGAGGGATCCATTCTGCCTCAACCCATACAGACTAGTCTTGTCATGTCTTACCATTCTACGGTTTGCGATCTCGAAGTGATCCACGTGGCCGCTCGAGTTGGCTCTTATTAGGTAGTAAAATTCTATCCAGGGCACCACCAATCACCACCACGCGGTTGGCAGAGTCCACGGTGGCCGCAGGTGCCATGCGCCCACCAGGTGCCTGAGGTGTGCAGCACGAGCGACACCCGCCGGCTAGTCCTTCCAGCATCCAAGCACATCCGGGCGCTGCACCACTGATGCCGAATCAACCCAGTTCCTGGCGGGTGAGACAGTCCGAGTGAACTGCTGGCCTTAAGCGGCAAACCGTTCTAAACATGGCAGGGGCACTGATCACCAAGTTGGAAGAACCTGGTGCAAGCTGTGGCATCAAACAGTCGCGGTTGGAACGCTTAGAGGCTGTATTGGCATGCATGCTAACGAGATGAGATCTGACACCGGCCAGCGCCAAGCTCATTGAGCGAATGATGTGGAAACGGTCTCGATTTCTCTCCACTCTGCAGCATGACAAGACATGACAGGCATTGCTTCTCGGCCTGAGCTCTGGCATCGTAGAAATGACATACCTCAGAGCATCCATGTTGTGCAGCTGGCTTTCAAGCCGGCACCGAAAGAAACATGTCTGCAACGCTCGAGCAGTTGATGGGGACGGCACTGCTCGTCGATCGGCTCGAGCATGTACCCATCGAGGTCCAGGAAAGCGTCTTCCGCAACAGTCACGTTGTAGACCTCCGGTGGGTCAGAATGCTAGAATCCTCACTCCACAACCGAGCTGGATCGAAACCTGGAACTTCGCACGGCGGGTGTGCGCAAGACAGGTTTCCTTGGTACTGCATCTCCGATGGCCTCGCCAGGCAGCAGGCCTTGAGGTGACAGCAGCGCATAGCTGCCTGCAACAAGGTCATGTCGACAAGGCTTCTGATGCAGCTTATCCTCACTTAGTCCCTGGAGAACGTAGGCGAGTATCCTGCGACAGTGCCTGCCGTGGTCGCCGCCACACCGGGCACGTCGATTGTTGGCGACATGAAGGACCTGCCAAAAGAGTTGCTGCACTGCAACCCACGCAGCTGCATCCACCAAAGCCTGGGTACGAAGGTCACGTTCCCGGGTCCACCGGTCACCTTGGCGAGTGTACTCTGCGCGAAAAAACCCTAAGCCCACACACGCGCGTATCTGGCCGTGTACCTTTACTAGGATTCTGCTACCTTTCGGTGATGTCTCTTTCAGGGCAAAGGGGGTTGGGGGGGTGAGGGGGGGGTTGGGGGGAGGGGGATGGTTACGACCATGTTCCACACACAAACCAACCCAAAACCCCAATATTTACGGCGGCTTTGCCTGTTTATACAAAATGTTCTGGAGGATGTTTCATGTGCAGCAACACGAGGCGCGGTCACAAGTGTTCATGACGTCTGCGAACATGCCCAAACTCCTGCTATTTGCAGCATCTTTGCTTCTTGTCACAACATGTTGCAGGAGGATGAATGATGTTCAGCAACACGAGTCGCTGTCACAAGTGTTCTTGCCATGTTGCTAGCATGCCCAAAACCCTGCTATTTACAGCGATTCCGTATCTTTGTGCAACGTGCGTCTCATTGAGTACGTCTGCAGCTGGGTCTGGCACTTGCAGTAGGATCCCAAAGCGGATGTCACGGATGACGTGGGGAACGTGTGCTAAAATGAGTGCCCTAAGCCTTAGTTCCTGGATTTTCTGAAGCACGACTCCCTCCATTGCCACAGCCACACACACGAAGTCATGTAATTTACAGCACTTGCCGTGTATGCCCTAAAACATGCAGGCCCGCCGCCATGCCGCTAGATGTCAACGTGTGACCCCCTTAGCGCACCCTAAACCACTGAGACGGTTGCAGGCTCGTTGAATGCGAGGAGGACGCTCCCCACCGCTGGAAACTCGTGCAACGGCGCGTCCAGGTCCTGCCGGCTGCAGAAACGAGCAGAGGGCGGCCTTTGCGGTAATTGATGGTGGCAAGATATCACAGTTCTTTGTTTGGGCATGCGAAGTCAAGTTTCAGGTAAAACGAACTTTCTGCGACCTCTTTTCCGCGACAAGCTTACACGGCAAGCAGTGTCATGGCAGTCCTCTTCGTTTGCGGGCCGGCAATAAGTCAAGTTTAGGCTTGGCCTTGGCACAGCAAGTATAGGTGTTCGGACTTTCAAAATTGATTCTGGGTCTGTACACTGTACGCTCATGCTATTCTCACTACTCGTTTCTCGTGTTTCTCATACGAGAAGGTGCGGTGCTGCTACCACTACTCTTACGGATGGAACTTCTCATTGTTTGTGCCAGACACGTCCGGAAAGCTTCGCTGACTAGTCTGGGATCTTCAAACAGGGCTCCTCACCGATCCGATGCCTCTGGCTCGACGAAGAATGTAATCGCCAACTCCGCCTGAGATTCAACTTCGAGCGCTCGTAAGCCTGAGATCTCTGCGCCAGTATGGGGTGTGAAATTGTAGCCGGAAAGCCTCGAAAACACTCGGAATCAAGTAAGCAGCTACACGCCAACATCTCATTAGTGCAAAGCGAGCTGCTGGCAACAGCTCTGGAACAAAGCGCGAACAGGCTGCCGCAACGTGCGCTTGGCGTGAGAAGGTGAATATGGAATGTTGTTTTGCCCAACCCCGTGGCCGTCATTCTTCTGTTTGCAATTTACTCCTGATGCGGCTGAAACAGCTTCTCAACCGAAGCAATTGTGGAGGTGGGGCCGGTGCCGTCGGATGCGGAAAAATCAAAGCACCTTTATGCCAGGAGGGTCGCCGAGTCGCCGCCTATGTGCCGCAGCGAATGTTTCAAGCCCGTTCGAGGCTTTCACAGCAGTTTGAACAGTTTCGTGTCCTTTGTCCTTTGCTGTGAACAACAGCTACGATGACTTTTCGCGATGACGGCAACCGCCCAGGCTGCTGTAAACACTCCTAGCATCTGTGATGATCCACAACAGGTCGGGCGAAATCGCCTCTGCTGCTGTGAACACTCCCAGCCCCTATGATGTTTCACGAGCCGAAACTGCTCCGGCAGTTCCGAAACTCCCCCGCGCCGTTTCGAAACTTCAACCCGAAACCGGCGCCTGGACCCTGAAACTCCGAACTTCCGTGCATAACCAGCGTCCTCCAAGGAGGGATTGCCGCCACCCTGCGCGCAGGACTTGTCGGCAGCTCATCTTTTGACTTGCGAAATCGTCTCCCGGCTGGGTGCATGTAGATGGTCGTCTCAGACCAGTGTTTCCGTTTGAGTGCGACTATCAGATCATTGGCGCTGTTGCTTGGCTAGTGAGCTACTGTCTACCCGAAGTTACTTGACGGTACAATGCCACGCCGGGACACGGGGGCCTCCAAGATGTTGTTTGTCCGCCGTGTTGCGTCCTCGCAGAAGCCGTGCATTCGTAAAACCATGAAATCCAGGAAGCTGATTGACGCAGCTCTTGGCTTCTGCTGAGACAGTCCAGGAACAGGAACCGGGGCACGCGAAGGGTGACGGCCCCTCCGGAAGCCATGACCTAGGTCAAGATCTGAAACAGAATCGAAGCTGCGACATGACGGCTTACTCTGCAACGACACAGATGACAAAGCCCATCCGGCAAGTTTCTGAGATGCATTCGCGAGGGGATCTGCTGTCTGTGGGAACAGGCTCATTTCACATGCTTGCATGCAGTACTTGCTACTGCAAACACAGCATTCATGCCGCGGAGATTAAAGGAAAGGCCTGAGACAATTATGGGCTGCTTGAAAATGCCCGGCATCACAAAGAGATTCCCAAGCAAAATCCTTGCTTTAGAACAACCTGAGCAGACACAGAGAAGAGTGGAGAACATTGTGGCAACGCTGTTACCTGGTTGCTACATGCTGCCCTGCTCAAGCTCCTTTGTTCTGCGCCACCCTGCATGACAGTCGCTGCACAAGTGGACCAGACAAGCAGACAGCTCAGGCAGAACAGCGATCTGCGAGAGTGAGCAGACCACCGGGTTGCGCACATGGGGTGGGAAGGTCATGGTGAGACGATTGCCCCGGATCTGCACCTGCGCACTTATGCAGCGAGCTGCAGAGCCCTCCGGACTGTAAACTGCAAACACATGAGCCCCATCGCAGCAAGGGTGTTAAGAGCCTCCTGGCTCTCTCCCGGCAGCTCCGCCCGGCCACCTTCCATGCTTTGAGGTTCTCGTGTGACGCACGTTCGAGGTTGCCCTTCGTTTTCAAACACTGGCTCTGCAGATCGTGCTTGCATGATGCATGATACACCGTCGATGTCTACTTCGCAACCTGGGGGACATGGATTTCTCAACTCGGGGTCCTAAATGATGACTCTTTGAAATCTTATGCATATCCTACTCAGACTCGTTGCGAACAGACACTTTTACTGCAGCTGCCATTGGTTGCCATCTTCGCGAAAAGACGTGTAACTGTGCTTAAAGCGTCAGAATACCTAGTCCCTAAACCCTCAACCATTCCCATCCAAGGGCCTCCGGAAAGCTGCAAGGAGACGGCTGGCTTCTGGTCAATGGCCTTTACGATGTCCTGGTAAAGCCAGCGCGGAGCCAACTTACGACCGCAACATCATCACTTGCCACGCTCAGGGCTTTAACCTTTGCAAGAAATGATGATAGCACCAAAGTGACAGTGGCAGTGAAAAGTAGAGGTAGCCAGTATATAGTCGCATAGTAGCAGTCAGGCATAGTGATACTCATAGTCAGAGTCGCAGCCAAAGTCGCAGTGGCAGTAGTAGTCGTCGTCGGAGTCGCAGTAGTTTTAGCAGTAGCAGTAGCAGTAGCAGCAGCAGCAGCAGCAGGAGCAGTAGCAGTAGCAGTAGCAGTAGCAGTAGCAGTAGCAGCAGCAGCAGCAGCAGCAGCAGCAGTAGCAGTAGCAGTAGCAGTAGCAGTAGCAGTAGTAGTAGTAGTAGTAGTAGTAGTAGTAGTAGTAGTAGTAGTAGTAGTAGTAGTCGTCGTCGTCGTCGTCGTAGTCGTAGTAGTAGTAGTAGTAGTAGTAGTAGTAGTAGTAGTAGTAGTAGTAGTAGTAGTAGTAGTAGTGCTGTTGTTGTTGTTGCTGTTGTAGTTGTAATCGTAGTCGTAGTTGCAATAGTAGTAGTAGTAGTAGTAGTAGTAGTAGTAGTAGTAGTAGTAGTAGTAGTAGCAGCAGCAGCAGGAGTAGTAGTAGTAGTAGTGGTAGTGGTAGTAGTGGTAGTGGTAGTAGTAGTAGTAGCAGAAGTAGTAGAAGTAGTAGTAGAAGTAGGAGTCGGAGTAGTAGTAGCAGCAGTAGTAGTAGTAGTAGCAGCAGCAGTAGCAGTAGTAACGTAGTAGGAGAGGGAGCAGCAGCAAGAGGCCAGAAAACAGCAATGATAGGAGTGATGGCGAGAAGCACGGAATAAATTGATGCAGACTGTCGTGCTGCCCAGGCCCTGACCAGCCTCGCTGTACCATACGCTGAAGATGTGCCGCGATCCCGGCACCTGCGAAGACATCGAAGTTGCCAGCCACAGCATCATAAGAGTAGAAATTGCAATCCTTTTGGTGAGAATATCAAGATCGAGAGGAAGGTGACATGATGTTGATCATCCTTATAACAACACAGCGCTCGGACTAGTCAGAAAGATAGCAACATGAATTGTGATGGTATCTGTGTTGGCGGTGTGGTCCTTCCCGCTAGTGAACTGCCTCAAACTCCAACGGTGCCCCTGGAGCCCAAGAGGTGCCTGGGTCTCGCCCTGCGCAACGTCGGCGGCCACAGCGCGAGGACTGGCTGTGCCCTGCAGCATCTCCCTGCGGCAACAGAATGCACAATATGAGCATGAAGCAAGGCAAGAGAGGTCTAGTTGGGACTATCAGCGATTATTTCCGGCTGTGTCATCTCCCTCCCGGGCCTTTGCACGGAGGTAAGAAGGTCCAAATTCACTCAGCGAAGCATGCTTCCATGTGTAGGCGAGAGGCAAACACTTGAACTCCACCCGGATGGCTTCGCTCGTATTGCCCATACCAATGTCCTGCGCTTCAGGCTGCAACAGAGAATAGCAAGTTTGAGAGTACAAGTACAAGTCAAGCACAAGACCCTCAAGCGACAGAACCACATGTGGAGAATGCATCTCTCGTGCCGGCTTCCTGCAGCGAGCCAGGTGCCAGTATCAATGTGTAGCTCTGCCCAGGCCGTAGCATCGGGAAGCCCCTGTAGGAGAACAACACTCAGCTTTCTGAGATTCTGTCTCGTGACTTGAGTTGAGCTGGTGGCTCTTGAAACTCCGAGACCCCTCCTGAAGCGCTAAATCTTTGCGAACCACGAGTTTACTAATTGCCTGTGCCCGTGGGTTCTCTAGCGGCTCACGACCAAAGCTTGCCGAGTGCCAAGCCCAGGCGTCGGCAGTCTCACCTGAACCGTAATTCGCACGGTCGGGGGACACAGAAAGAAGCAGAAGCAAGTAAAGAGCTTCAAGTTAGGGCCGGTGTGTTAAGCCATAGATGCAGCTTGACCCCGGAACGATGGGAAGTCTTGGGCCCCGGACCTTCACAGCGCGGTGCTGTGGAAGCACAACGAGGGGTCCGGGCCTGGCTCTAAGAATTGCAAAGGATTGAAGATCACTGAGGATCACATGCCTCTCACATTTGTTGGGAAATTCTGGACCAGCTGCAAATACGTGGGCCTGTCCTTTTTCAGTTGCTAGGCTACAGTGATCTGAAACAGGGGACATGGGAGAGCTGCAATCCGCTTTTGCGGCACAAGCAAGTCATGACGGATTCGGGCCTCCCTGGCACATACTCGCTGGTAGGAATCGTCATCCTCAGAGCATTGTGGACTCCCCGGCTTATGTGACACTGTCTTTAGTGTCATGTCATCAGCCTCTATAACGCGTTGTTTTGCTTATGCATTTTGTTTATAAAGTCTTGCCGATATCTATAATGCGCTTTGCTCTTGCCAGGCGGAGTTTTTTTACTGCCCCTTCTACAATGGTCTATCTAAAGGCACCACCCTCAATCCTCAAGCCCCACAGCTTGAAGCTCCATAACCCGATAATTACATGCCCTGAACCCTGACTCCCCGACCCTCATCTAAGCCTAAAGCCCTAACCTTGACCTGTCCGAGGAACCTTTGAACCCCGAACCCTCAAACCCTGGCCCCTAAGCCTAGAACCTGAAAGGAACCACCTTAAACCCCCAGCCACCCCCCACCCTGACCTAGACCCAAAACCCTGACTTGTCCAAAGAAGCCCAAGCCCCGAACTCTGAAACCCTAGCCGACAACCCGAAAATCATTTACCATACCCATGAAAAGGAACCCCTAATTCACCCTAGACTAGCGGCCCTAAAACTCTACATATGGCACCCTTTCGAAGGAGATGAGGATGGCTCAGGCTCGGATTTATCTCAGGTTTCGGTTTTCGCACCGGGTCAAGGGGTCAGGAGGTCACCTTGCTGCGTGACCGTCCTACATTGTTGCACGGCCCGTCCTAATGCACGTATAGGTAGTCTCTAGCAGAACTACTGCCCGTCGCAACAGGCGAAGTCAACTCCGCGAAGGTAGTCTTTCCAGCCATGGCTCATCACATCAGTCTCGTTGCGCAGGCGCACTTGGCCCATCGAAGTCCACCTCAGAACACGACAGGTGTACGTCAGGTTTCTTTCATCGGGTACTGGCTGCAAACCCATGGACCACATCCACTGTATGCAGTGTTTACGAGGTTGCAGCTCCACAGGGGCTGTGAAGTAAAGGAAAACTTCGATGTTCACTCGAGGAGGTACCTGAGCGGCAGACTTAACCAGCAAGACATATAACCACACAGCAGATCTATCCGTAGACCATATTGTGCACGGAACTACCTGATCCTCACACGGTTTGGGATGTCTCTGCGGCGCACGTCCGTTGCACCTTGGAAGGGCCACGTTGCCAGAAGGTCCGGAAAGCCCTGGCGAATGCTAGCAGAAGTCACAGAGTTACTTTGCAATCCAGCTTTCAGGATCTGCCCGTCCTCCACAGCTTCGTCGGCCGGCGGAATTCGAGGCCTCATACATAGCATGTCTACATCACTCACCTGTCTAAGGAACTCGGCTAGAACAACTCCTCAGGTTACAGGGTCCGCACATGCCGGCACCGAAGTAATCGCTCGTGGTTACCACCCTGAGGTGCAAAATTCGCAACACGACGGCACTTCAACTTCCTTCATCCCGTTTCTGCTACACAGCTCAGGCGTTCGCCCGCTCAGCGTGGTAAAGGATCCAGCAGTGGTAGCTGCAACCTGTCTGAATCCCGTACGACATTCGCCGTGTCCATGTCAAAGCCCAGAACGTGCCAGATCACAAGAACGGTGCCTCGTTCCCCAATCGATCACGGAGAAGCCCAGCAGGCAAGGAGACCATATATTCCTCAATAGCAAGCGTGTGAGAGGCTGCGGACCCAACCACGAATTATCGTAAACACATGAGCTCGGCTTCCATGTTGTGGAGCTCTGCATCACGTCGCCCTTTACTCTTACCAAAGAGACAGCGAGACAGCAAGCAGTCGGCTTCAGACCATATCAGGTGTGTAGCGCTGTCCCGGCGGAAGCTTGAAGATTGCCTGGCCGCATCTTTCTGCCGGCAGTAAGCTGGGAACCGACGTGCGACGATGCTGCAGCGGCGCCTTCTCGCGCACTAGGACTGCCTCAGACACCGGAAGCTCCAACATGGCCCCGTAAGCGATCCTGGGCATCACCTGACATCGAAAGAGGGTGGAAAGCCACCAAAGTGTTTCAGCTAAAGCGTGCACGCCACCTGGAGGCTGCCGTGTCCAATCTCAACAGCCTGCAATGCGTTGGAGTCCAGACAGCCCGACTCGCAATATGTGTCCTTACTTCCTATTCTGGGCTACATCCAGCGGCCTCGCTGAAGGTCAAGGTAAGCACAGCCCAGGGTTCGACTCCTCTTGAAACACACCCGGCAATGCGATGTCATGGAAAGGTTTGCCACGTCAGACTTCAGGTCTTGTTCAAGGTGCCGCATCACGAGCTTTCAGTCTCCTGTCGAGCCACTGCCGGGCATCATCGACGTGAGGCGCGGCACCTGGTCAACCCTGTCAGTCCTAAACGACGAAGACACTCGCATAGATTGATCGATGCAGATGAAGATGATATTTCGAGTCTGTCCATGACCTATTCACTTGCAGCCTCTCGATCTTCGAGGATGTGGACCTGTGGCGAGGCGTAGACAGTGACAACGGAAAAGGACCGCACTGCGCTTGTTGGTGAAACACATTGTCCAAGCTTTATTTCAGAGCATTGTCTAATTCTGGCCTGAAGCCCCGGACCGGCCAGATGACGGAAATGGTTTCCAGCCCGGTCCTGGCAAGTTCTGAATTCCAGGTGCTTCGGACCCTTTGAGATCGGTTTGAGATTCTTCATGCATACCTGCATGCACCGTAGCGACTGCGCGAACAAGTGGACGTGCATTCCTGTGGATTGCCTTCATGCAACTTAGTATGTTGCCACACGTGGATGGCACCGTGTTGCGACAGATGCTTCGCCAACCGGCCTCGACTACGTGGGCATCGATCTCAACTTGGTAGCGCCGTCCTGCTGACTTCTGAGGAGATTTTCAGAGTTCTCCGAATCACGCAGACTGGACGAAGCCCGCATCAAAGTCAACAGCACAAGTCCCTGAAGAAGTGGCATGAGCGGCCGAAGGACGAGCTCCTGCACAGCATAAGAAAAGTCTGCATTCGGCAGAGCGCCCAGCGGTTGCCAGACAGATGACACAGGCAACCAGGCGAGTTGACCTGGAGCCTCCATTACGCCTAGTTCGAGCAGCAGCACCTTCCCGTTCGGGGAGATCGTCGCTTCTCTGACATCCGAGCCATCCATTCCTGCAAACGGCTTGTGCAAGCTAAGCTCCTGCCTAAAAGCGGCTGCCTCTGCACCCGAGCCTTCTCCCAGTTCCGTGTCATTCTCGTATGTGTAGTTGCCAGCTGGAGACAAGGCAACTTCAAACACAAGCTTTCGGATCCGTCGTGTGTATGCAGAACAACTGCGACGAAAGCTGTGGGGCCCTGGGGACAAGGAGTAACATGCTGGCCGCACGCAGCTCGACGAAGCGCGCATGACGCCCAGGCTGCGGCCTCACCTCCTCCTGGCAATTTGGATCGGAATTCTGTTTCTCGTGGGTTGAGGTCGGAGCCCTGCTTCCACCAAGGGCCATCGTCTTGCAAGGTGTGGGTTGCACGGAGCTGTGGCTTTCACGATGGAAGGCTGACTAGGGCCTAGCGATGAACATTGACATGCAGCTGCGAAGAAAGGAAGCGCTGGAAAACTGCGAAGACAACAGCTTTGGTTACAGATGTATGATGTATTTCGATCAGCAACAAGCAGTCCCCGAAGAAGAGTCGGAAGACGTCTGTGGGAAGCCTCAGCGTCGGCACCAAGTCCGATTGTACCAAGAACTGTCCAGCTCATGTATGGATGGACTGACACTTGCTGTTCACCTTTCGCTTTGGCCCTCATCGCAAGATTGTGCACAACTTGTAACTGGGTTGTACAACTCATCAAGCATGTGCCAATCGACAACTGGGGAAAACGGCTAGGACCGGCTAGGAGGGGAGGGAGCTTCGCAAGCTGGCAGGCCAAGTCCCCTGCGCAGGGGGCTCCCCCATCTCGATGGACCCGGGCAGGATCATGAAGGGCCTCCAGTCGATTCAGTGTGCGAGAAGATCAAAAGCGATGGGAGCACGTCACTGCTTCACGGAGGCCATTAAGTCGCGTGCTCTCTGTCCGTCAGGTACACGTCTTCAACACCTGGTAGGTGCCAAGCCACTGAAGAGTGAGTTATTGATATATGTGCAACACACCAACTGCAAGCACCATGCGTAAAGCTTGCACCATCTGCAACCAAGGCTCCAATGTATGACTGGTAAACGAAAGCAGAAGCTTCCTGGATCAAGACACGAGTTGGCTCCCTGTTGCTGCACGAACCCACACGGAACACTGCACTTCAGAAACCCCAAACCTTTGCGCGTTTGCGTGCGAAGTCCTACAGATCCTTTTGCTGCCCTCCAGGCTCCTCGGTCCCCGGGATCTGGCCCCCAAGCCTTGACAAACCGCTGTGTGCCGCAGAGTTGAGCTTTACAGCAAGGGAGGAGAACGGAAGAGCTTGTCGGACCCTGGCAAAGACAACAACGACCAAGCATCTATCTAACACACAAACCCCGGCCTTGATTGTCCACTGCATGCGACACTTCCGCATTGTCTACCCACCACACCCCCCCCTGGTCTCTAGGTGCCCATACACGTAGATGGTGTCGTCCTGCGTCACCTCCTGGCTCGCGGCACACTCTTTGCAGAAGTCCCGTATGCCTGCTTGAACCAAAACAGCAGATGCTGAGGAACCAACTGCCCTGAAGTGGATGCCGACACCATGCCAGCTGAGGAGTTGAAACCTGTGCTTCAGATTTGCAGGAATCCAGCAGGATGCTTCTTACTGTAATCTAGCTCTGCGTGCACACATGCAACCACAGCATGCCGGCACGCCATTTGAGGAGCAGCAACACGCGAGCATCTACTGAGCCGTGGACATGTCCCATCCCGCTGCGTAGCTCTTCGTCTTGCAATGCCAATGAGCACCACCGTCTGGACTAAACCAAACCTAAGCTGTACACGACTCCGTCACTGAGGCGTCGCGTCGTCTTGGGAACTCTTTGCGACTCAGGGGCATCGCTGAAAACCGCAGTGCAGAGACTCTCCCCCGGGGCGCACAGGTGGCCTGATGAAACAAGGAAACTAACCGCACATCGTTCAAGGGAAAATTCATTGTGGCATGCACTGCACGGAAGCGAAACGGAGTGCAGAACTTGGGCCCGCGGAATGCAAAGCGGGATGCTGGTCCAGATGCATCATGAACGATTACAGGGAACCAACTGCACAAGTTGGCAGCCACTGAAAGAGCGAATAAACGTCCGTCCTCACTGGAAGCCTTGATGCGGGGGTATTCAACTGTCTGCAAACGGATTCCATGCGCCTCCGAGGAGGAAGAGTCCAGCAGTGGAGGTGGCCAGCAGTTTGGGGGATCGACCTCGGCTTCAATACTTACTGCGAGGGTCCCTTAAACTGAGCCATGAGCTCAAAGGCACCAAAAGCAGCACAGCCCTAAGTCGAAGTCCGGGGACGCTCGAAGCGCTGAGGGTGAGGGCCAAGGCCCGGACGGAGGCCGAAGCCCAGTGGGGCGGCAAGGCTGGGATCGTCGGCCTTGGGCTTGGAAGTGCGAAGTTTTCCATATTCTAGGAGTCTCTAGGACTCAAGGATTCTTGTGTCGAAGTGAAGCTGCGGAGTCTCCTCACACTGAAAACATGAAAAATCTGCTCCTCACATTCAGAGGTTTCGTGGCTCGCGGAGCCTCGCGACTTTGTGGCTGCTATAGGCATAGTCTGCTGGATTCAAGCTGAGACCGAGCCCGGCGCACGCCCACCTCCAACTCGCTGAACCCTTTCGGCATCCGGGGCCACAAATCTGGCAGCACAGTGCAGCCTAAATTTCGCAAAGACTCAGAAGGCAGACAACCCGGTTTTCTCTCGTACCAACGAAGGCGCACATATCAATGTTTTTGTTTCGTTCATTGCAACCATCATGACTGCATGAACGCCTGCAGCAGGTGGGCAAGATGGTTTGGTACGCAAGTTTACGTAAAATGGGCTCGGTTTTTCTGACTGGGAAACCAAGTTCTGCTCACGAGAATCTTGTTCACTGACACTAGTTACTAGTTGAGTCTCTACATAGCTTCAGAGCCCTGCGTCCTGCTTTGTGTGCGGATTGGGATGTCGGTGTCCCGGAATCTGGGAGCTCGCCCATCATCCTCTTGTATAAGGCAACTTTGAGACAAAGGGGCGACCGGAGCTGCCAAGCGAGCAGGACCCAGGAGTCTTGTCTGGAGCGGCCCCGAAGACTTCAGGATGCAGGACAACATGGTGATACCAACGAGCAGGTTTACCAAATCCACCGCCAGCATCAGCATCATCACCAAAACTTGGCATCTCTGTCGGGGCCTCCAAATGGCTTCGCTGCTGTCCGGCGAGACATCCGCTATTACCAGCTGCCAACCTGCAGGTGTATTATCTGAGGTGCTCCATGAGCCATGTCAGACCTCGCTTGCACCACTCCACCCTACCCGCCCCGCACACAGCTTCCCCTGCTGGTCAGCCAGGGCACCCCCCAAGATCGCCAACGCATGATCCTTGGTACGCGGACGCACTGGACCCAGGCCTCCAAACCCCCGAAACCTAAGCTGTCATTTGGTACGTCGCGTGAGAAGCTAATTACAGCCTGAAGGTCTTCAAAAGTGGTGTGGGGCTTGGTCGGCAAACCTGCTTCTGTTTTAGCTTGGGACTACTGGCCCTCAGCTCCGAATGAATGACATCTCGGTCCTGACATCTGCTAAACCGCAGAGCACCAAATAGCACGCGGATTCTCGCACGATTTTCAACTCCGGCAAACAAAGCTAGCTTCCTACATCATGGGCCCGGCTTGAATACACAACCTTCTCAGCCTTCGTAACTGAGCCTTTCCTTCTCAGTCAGGAGACAGTTGCTCTGAGCGAATTTGCAACCGGGGTGCTCGAAAGGTTGCTGGGAAGCTGGGCGGCACTTCCTGGCCTTGGTGGTGCATCAGACTCTGGGGAAGCCCTAAACTCCAAGTCAAAGTAAGACCTTGATTTGGGGTGCCTGGCATGCGAGATCATCGAAGATCTGGCCTAGCCTTGGTGTCCGGCCAAAAGGGATGGCGCGGGATCTGGGCATGTGCATCCAGGAACGCCCAATGTCACACCTCAGAATGCTTCAGAGCTGGCTACGCAAGCCATCAAATCTGCTCTATGATCTCAGGACCCACGTGATCTGCACATCTGAAGCTAAGGTATACTTATTGCTGGGTCAGGAACGTCTTCCACAGAGTTCCAGAATCGTCATTGCACTGCCCACCAAGAATCCAAACGCCTTGGTCGAAGCTGCCACGGCGGGTTCAGGGGCTATGCAAAACACCGCCTGACCCTGCCTGCATCAGAGAGCTAGACAGTCCAGCTGAGCACAATGCAACCGTCTTTGTCCAGGACCGAGGGCGAGTGGGCGATCTGAGTTGCGAGTGGTGGATAGAGACCAGAACACAAGGCTGCGGCCGCAGTTCTGAATTAACTACCAAACCGCCTTTCTTGCACCAGGAATAAACAGTTGGAGTCGTTGCAACAGTTCTGATTAAGCAGTTTTAGCAGAGTCAACCTGTCCCTATCGGTCACAAATGCCCTGGCTTGCCACACGCGCTGAGCTTCAAGCAAGGGGAATCGCTCGAAAAAAGTCCTCGCGTTAATGGCAATGCTGCATACAAGTGCATCCACACTCCGGCTTTACGAGCTGCTGGCAGCACGTCCAGTGAACGCATAGCGGGTGCGTATGTGTATCTGCAAGTGCTAGAAGAGTTGCTCAAGCATACCCAATACTTCTGAAATTCATATGCGCTTTAGAGAAAGGCACGCTCCAAAGAGTCCTGGGAAATCACGCCTTCGACCTGTGTCCAGTCGACACCAGTCTGAGAGACCTTGGCAAGCCGAGGCAGAAGGGGGGCGAATGTAAGTCGTCAGTTGCCCAACTGCAAGCGTGCAGAAAAGCTCTGAGCCCTCTGGTCTTGGCAACGCTGCCCAGGTATCGGCCAGGCAAAAGCCTTCGGACTCGCCCCCGACGAGAAGAAAGGTGCCATCGACGTGGTGCAGCATTGCCTGGGATTGAACACAAAAAATGAGCAAAACGCTCTTCAGCCACGCGGAAGAAACGTGAACCGGTAGCAGTGCTAAGCACATGCTGCCTGAGCATCCCGCACCGGCCCTTGGTGTGAAGCGCGGCTCACGGAAATTTGGGTAGCGCCTTTAGCCGCGCAAGGAGGCACGAGTTGAATGACCGTGCCCAGTCCGAGCCCGCTTCAGCTCTCCACAGAACGTGTTGTTGCATTGCGTCCGTCTGTTCTCTGAGACTCTGACACATATGGAGCGATCAGCGAAAACGCCGCCGGCGCTGAGTGGAAGACATACTCACCCTCCTGCAACCTCGGCGTGCCACAACCGCAAGCTTGTTGCCAACGATGACCATTCAGAAGATGCTACCTGCCATTTTGAGCTTGTCATGCTGAGTGTCATGCTGCAGACTATCGGAAGCATGCAGCAGTCATTGCAATTAACCTGGAACCGCAATTAACCTGGAACCTGCACCCCCTCAGTTCAGCAATTTCACCTACAACATTTATCGCAATACCACATGTGTTTGGGAGTACCAGGCTTTCCATGCTCCCTGGCTCATTTTCCCCATCTCCTTGCGCTGGGCTCCCGGCCCTCTGAAAGGGTTGCCGGCCTCAGCCGCAGAAGTTCGATTATAGAATCATAAAAGGCCACAGCACGACGAGGAAAAACAAAATGTGACTACCGCCAGATCGATCTTTCAAAAGGGTAGAAGTAGTGTGGGATTCTACAAGGTTCTATATAGGTTCCACAAGGTTGTGTGGAATATGACTATATGCCATACGCGACGTTGCCACATACGTACACAATACATGCACTAAGTCCTCACAGTATCATACACGGAACTACATACATTGATGCATGATGATGCATGCATACATACATACCTTGCGTACGTACATGCGCTCGCACACATGCATACATGCATACATACATTCATACATGCATCCATGTCAGCCTAAGGACTGCCTGCCTGCCTGTCTGCTTGCTTGTTATTCATCCATCCTTCCTTCCATCCGTCGTCCATCATCCATACAAACATACATACACACAGATACGTGTACATACATGCAAGCTGCATACACGATACGAAGGCTTTGCATATCACATATGTTGCACGGGCGAGCTTTTTGCCACTGCATAGATGCTCAAAGTAGTTATGCAGTACTGCTGCAGTACCAACTACTATTGCACCGTCAAGCGCGAATCTGACACGGGTTCCGCGCAAAGTCGCGAAAGATCCCGTGGTCGAAGGTGACGGTCACCTCTCGATCTAGGCCTCGGACGTGGAGCAGGACGGAGCTTTGACCTACTGGCATGTATACGCAGTACATCATGCCATATCGAGATGGATAAATACACTAACCGGTCTCGGAGCATGCTGCAGTCCCTCGACCTAAGTCGTCAGAGCACAGGTTCGGACCAAAGTCCATCGCGGGGTTGATGACAACCATGGAGCCCTGAAGTAGCACCTTGCAGTTGCGATCGGGTCTCTCCGAACCGCAGGTCTGGTCTTCGTCCCGAGGTCAAGGCATAGCCCATCCCAGGCAAGTTGCTCGGGGCGGAAAGGGAGATGATTTCCTCCTGGCACAGCTGCACTCCGGAAGATCAGCAGCGGCTGCTTGAGAGAAACTGACGAAGCCTGCATACCATCGCTGATATTGATGGTGCCATTGACATCCGCCTGCAGGAATCATTGGAGAGTCTAGCCTGGAACGCACACAGCGACTAGAACATTGTTACGACGAGCCTGCAGGTCTTCGTTGAAGAACAACGTAATGTTGCTGTTGCTGGCTGCATGGCCCATGTGTGCCGGCACCTTCAGAGCCCACAGGACAGCCTTGGGGATTGAAAGTCTACCAGTCTACCATCTAGCGCTCCAGGGTTGAAGCAGAAGACAGGCAAAGAGTCAGCTGCCGAGAGCTGCTGAACCACCGGGACCAGGAAAAGGATAATAATCTCAATGCAGAGCAAGTTGAACTGCGGCCTGCCGCAGGATCTCCGGAAAGCGGCTGTCGTCTGGCTGGACCTCAGTGGAGATGTCACAGATGGCCTCAGCATAATAGCACAAGCCGGTGCCATTTCCGGCTCAGAAGGGCACCCAAAACTCGAGGCCGGAAGTCAAAGGCAGCAGAGGGTTCCCGTCCTCTCAAAGGGGAGATTTCGCTTCGGCCTTGCAGTCAACAAACCGCTCCCCTCCCCATCTCCTCGTCCCGGAAGACTCCCAGCACGTGGCTGCGCAAGGCATGAAGCCTGCCAGGCCGCAGCCCGGAAGACACCAGCATGGCCTGCCTCGGAAACGTCGAGCTCTTGTCAAAGTGTTGTCAGAGTCATCAAATCGTCACTGCAATACAACTGATCATGGCAATTATGATGGCCATACTAGGCAGTCTTCCTTCCTGCATCGCCCACTCAGGCATGTCTCGGTGAATAGTTGCTCAGGACCCTGATCATCTTACTGCAGCTGTTGCCTGGCGCCTTCGACGTAGTGCATCGCTAGTTGTAGCTTGAAAACTGCAGAGCAGTCGTCGAAGCATCGAGCTTCTTTAGGCTGGGAAGCCCGCATGCCATCAAGAAGGATGTGCTCCGCAGCGACGTCAGATGTGACCTGCTGCAAAGCGCGGAGAGCACGGCTAATCCTTTGATCCGGAACAACTATTGAAATTTACAGAAGAACGGATCTCGGACACATATTACAGGCAGAGCGTTTGTGTCTGTGCATCGCCAATCTCATTGAGGGGTGAGGCTGGCTCACCTCGATGGTCATGACTTCTTCATCTGCCACCAACTCTGAGATGCCATCGAAGCACCTGTGAAGCAGGCTCGCTGCATGACACGGGGCTTCATGCTGCCATTCCCAAGCCATCACGACTCAAGCTTTTGCTTCTCCACCACACACAGGAAGCATACTGCCTCGAACACGTTAGCCCAACAGAAACAGTAGGCTGCCGATGACTATCGCACACACAGTGGACATCATGCTACCTGCTCCTTCGTCGGGCCTGCGCTTTGGAGCGCTGGCATTAAGAGCATGAGGCATGCAAGCAGGAAGCCTTGCTTAGATGTTGCCAGGGCCGTGCTCCAAGGGCTGTCTTAAGGCCTCCTGCTTGCACACACCGGCCTCTCTGTACAGGCTGACCGAGGGGTCATAGCGAAGATAGCGGACAACAAGTTCCAGAGGCACCAGATGCTGGTCACTCGAGCTGTATTTGATCCTTAGGTAATGCTACAAGTGGCACGCCAGCAAGACATCCGCAGTCAGCTGCTCTGTTGACCCCTGGGATCGCATGGCACACGCCCTGAGAAACGCCTTCCCAATTCGGGAACCATCCCTCACGGGATGGCCTGGAGGAAACGGAACCTGGATATGCAAAAGGTATGACCCGATGAACTGCCTCCTGTGCAAACTTGATCCGTACCCACGGCTTGCGTGAGGCCCCATACCTCCATGGTCATCCTCGCAGGAAGAGAAGAACAAGTGTCAGCTGGAACGGCACGGTCAGCACCTAGCAGTCGAGGCTCAGTGGCCTCGAGCCGAAGCTACCCCAACAGGTTATGTGCATGACGCTTGCACTTACACGGGTCCTACATTTACCACCGCCTCTCAGGATATGAAAAACGACGAGGCACTGTAACTCACCGCAACACTCAAGGAGTAAAAGAGCACGATAATATTCACGAATTATGGAGTAACACCGCAACACCCGCGTCGAACCCTTCAGCTGCCCTTGCCATCCACTTCCTGGGAAAATGACGCGGCATGTAAGCGCCAACTCCTTTTAGAGTTTTCGTTGCGAAGATTGCATAGCATCTCAGCTACCTACCTATGGGGGAGCCTGGATCCAGCGCTGCTGGACGGCTCCTTTGCGAAACCTACCAGCGCTCCCCCTCCAAATGTGCTTGAAATAATTCTTGATCGCTTGCTTCAGGGACTTGAAAACCGCAAGAAACAACCGTAGGACGAATTTTGCGCAGGTGCCTCGGTTTACATCGGCGCAGACTCGTAGCAACAGCAGCCCAGATAAGAACAGGAGATCTCAAAGCAACTCGCCCGGTTCACCACTTACGTCCGCAAGGAAACGACCCCTCTGAAAGAGAGCTCCAACGCAGTGTGGCAGTAGGTGGGCTGACACCGGGTACTCGTAGCAGTACAAACCCACATGCACAAGAGCTCCAGGACTCTGAGCTGCGGACCCACATGAGGCTCCCAGCCTGACCCGAAAAAGCTATAGAGATGCACTCAGCAGCATTTGTAGTCACTTGAAGGATGTCATCTGGCTAATGGACAACCTGCGAGGCAAGCCCACATCAGACCGTCGTCGTCAGGACTCGTGGGTGAAACAGACAGGACTGTCGGGACCTCATGCACCCTGCCAGTTTCACTAGTGATTCCTGTATTCTGCCCTTTTCGCAACGTGCCCGCTTGAAGGCCAAGTTGGTTGTAAACATTCGAACTCGAAGAGTTAGAACCGCAAAGAGTGCCTAGATGTGACAGTCACTGGCATCTTGCATCCGATGCAATTCCGTCGAAAGATGAGCCGAGCTGCTGCGGCAAATTGAAGGTATCTGCAAAGCTTCAAGGAGCGGGCTCCATCTCCAGCTCCTTCTGAGCACAAGCTTAGGTGATGCAAGTGCGTGGTGCACATCTGCAGTACATCCCGGGTGGGCGATCCTCGAAGCCATTCATCAAAGTCTGCCGAAGGCAACAGGGGCGAATCTCTGTGACATCCTCAGTGCACCAATATTGAGCTCTGAGCAAAACCTTTTGCGTCTCCGGCCCAAGTTCCGAAGAGCATGCAATCCACGGATTGCTGGCAGCATCGTGTCCAGACAGGCAACCCGGCAAAGTTGCATGCTAGTATGCTTTCACCTCCCACCGATTCACGGCTTGTACATGAATCATTCAGCTCCTGAGTCCAACTGTTCTCTCCTTCACAGTCAAACATAAGCCGGAGGGGCAATCACGTGCTTGTGGATCCGCCACGCAAGTTGTTGCGAATCCTTGCATGCAAAGTGAGACTAGAGTCACTAGAGCTGACAGTGGCTGCGCAATGTGAAGGCCACCCGCTCTTCCTTACCGAACCGTACTTCGTGCAAGCAGACAGGAATGGGAATGAACGAGAGATGGCCAACGTCCCAGGCTCGACATGACATTGGCAGCGGGTGCAAGATTCCGAAGATCAATTTTAAACCAAGGATCGGCCGCCAGATTTTCCTGCTTTCTCATCTCGTACAAGGATATAGCCGAGATCTTGAAGCTTCTGTAGCCTCTCACATCTGCAAGTTGCAGAAGCTTCCCACACAGCAAATGCTAATGCCCAGCCCTACTCAGCCCCACTCGACTCACTCGAGCCCCACCCCGTGGCTAGAGATTTGCCTAAGTTTTGGTGGTATTGAATAGTAGTAGTAAAGTATAATTTAATTGAACTCCAATGTATGCCCCCAATCTCACCCGGCCCCACCCAGCCCCACCACCGCGTGGCCAGATGTAGCTTAGTTTTGGTGGTATTGAGCAGTAGTATGATATTTAAGTAACAATTTAATTGAGCCCCAATGTGTGCCCAACCCCTCCTCAATCCCACTGCGCTTGCTGCTGTCAGAGATGCTGGCGCAACCGTTACGAAGACTTCATATCAAAAACCCTCGACGAAGAAATGCTCAAGCCCACCGTAAGTTGCTCAACAAAAAGGTTGCCCAAGGTCCCTTACAAGGGGTCCTGGCTTAGTCGCTACGATGGACTGTACTGGGTTGGGGCGATGAAAATTGAAAATCGCCTTCTCGGGCGGTCTGAATTCGGTGCTCTGGTCAAGAGTGGCTCTGACATGAGTCGCAACCGAGCGCAGCGTGTCCATTCCAGTCTTGTGCACGGATGTCGATCGAATCATGTTGCTGCTAGTTGCGTCCAGCTGGCTGCTGGCTACGATGTTGCGAGTGGCACCATCCTCATCCAGCTGCCAGACTATTTACAACCAAGTACCGGCATAACGGTGCAAGCATCTTCGTGGGTAGTCCGCCTCTGCCTATCTTTGTGACTCGTTGTGCAATCTTTTTCTCAGTGCCTCCAAAAGCCAGGCTGTGGTCAGAGAAAAAAACTAAAAGAACGTCAAGACAGACAGAAGTAACAGAACTGCGGGTCTTGAGTCTTCACATCTGCCGGAAAGTGTCACTACTTATACCTGAATTTTCGGAGTGTAATCAGGAGGAAACAGGGCCATGGTTGTGCTCTTATTCATTCGGGAATAATTAGATTGTCCTCTAATGGGGTCTGGACCAAACGCGTAGTGCAGAGATCATGACCTGCCGACTTTATCTCGGCTCGTTTTTTGGTACGCAGCTACGGTTTCCAAGCCACACGAATCCGCAAAGATAGTTTGGGGTAGCCTTGGAAAGTCGTCTACATTCGTCTACCATCCGAACTACAGGCCACCATCAATCTACGTTCAATTCAATGCCAATCATTTCTTTATTGGCTTTTGTCACTACCCGCACGAAGCTGCACCTATCTGCAGTGCACATGGACTGCGAAAAGCACCAGACAGCCCACCTAAACGCAGCTGCCCCTGGCAAGTCCAGTGTACCCGAAGATCGAAACCGTACCTCAAAGCAGTCCCCGGTCTCACACGCACAAAGTGGGATTACAGCACGTGTTTGATTCTGTTAGGTCATGTCAAACCACAGGACGCGGAACATCGTCGCGCTCCTACTGGTGGTTCAGAATTGACTTCGAGCTGCCATTCCCGGATGGTAACCCTTGCAGCATCCGACAACATATGACCACATGACTTTCAACCTCCGTCCCAATACATCAAAGCTGCGGTCGGCCGTCACAGACCTGGCACTCAACCTTAGGCAAGCACCGGCGAAGAAGACTGGCACAGAAAGTAACTGACTTGACGACCTCGTCTACGTCATGTCTGCGACCAAGCAGCAAGTCCATCGTGAATCACTCTCTTGCTCAATGCACGAATCCATGAGAGGCACGTTTCCTGAAGCTCGAGCTGCAGAAGCTTCCAGCTTGCGAGCAAATTCTGCGCTTGCCACTCGAGAAGAACTACAGTAGCACCGCTAGCCTTGAACCTCCAAGCGAGCGAACTACTTCCAACTCTGTCGGAACCGAAACCGAAGGTTTCCATCTAAACAGCCAGAGTTTCGGGTATGAGTCCCTCTGGGTTGGGCTTAGGCTCTTGCAGCAAGACTCGTAAGTCGACAGGCATCCGGCCAGCTGCTTTGGCTCATCCCACGGCTTCCGTAGTTGCAGCGTCAGTGCCCTCAGGCTTTCACAAGCCATGCTGTTTCAGAAAGAGCTCCGTTTGGGAAACTTGGCGGGCTACTTTCTGCAGGATACCCCTTCTGCACACACCGACTGGCAAAGCAAGCGGAAAGCGGTTCTGCCAGGCAGCTCATCGTAAATGCTGAAGTCTGGAGCTCTGGCAAAGAAATCCTTAGTATGGCGAGGAAGGTACAGGAAAGATGCATGAATGGTAGAGAAACAAGCTGCCAGCAACTCGAGCAACGACGTTGAGCAGCAATTCTGAGTACGTGACATCTAGGTGTCGCCCTAGAGCTACCCTACAACCGATAATATTCGCAAGATGAAGTTGTGTTGGAAAAAGATTGTCTCAACAAACGTCCACAGACCAGCATGACCTTTACGCCTTGGACCGGGCACCACCCGTAAGACCCAACACTTTAAACCCTTAAACCTCGACCCCATCCTAGGCATTGCAGGGTGACTAGATGGTAGGATGGTAGAAAGTGTAGCGGTAGGGTAGGGCGGCATGTGACGTTCGCCGTTAAGGTGCAGAGTGACTTGCCATTGTAAGGTGACTAGACTGGAGAAACGGATACACTCTCTGGCATCTAGTTTCACAGGTCAGAGCATGTTGCTGGAAGGACATCGGAGAGAATAGAACAGCTTATATTGGTTAGGAATGGTTAGGACAAAACATGGTTTAGCGAAACAACGGACGGCCAGAGACCAGATAAACTGCAATTCACAGATGTTGGGCCTCTCACCTGGCAGGACCGGGAGCAGGGCTCCAAGCAACATGATCTCTTAAGTTCTGCTCTTAGCCGTCAGCATGTCAATGTTTCTTCCGGTCGCAGCGCTCGCAAGTCATGAGATTTCAGGGGCAGCCGACAGAGTCAGAAGACCCAACAAGCGCGAGGCCGAGGTGGCGATGCTAGATTCTGCCGAGGCTCCGGATAGTCACTCCTGCGGGAATTCAGGGTTGAGACATGACGAGTCACGATACTGTCAGCTCTTGCCCCACAATACCCGGCCAATCGACCTTGATCCAAAAGAGTGTCTCTTGATAAGTTCGCTCCTGAGCACATCTGTGATCTTCCCAAGACTCAGGCAGTATTCGTCTGGAGGCTTGGTCTTCGGCTCGAAGGGTGACTTGGCATGGACTGCGGCTTGGGGGGATACTCATGGATGGCACATGTCTGGTTCTGTGCAGCACAACCACTATACAGGTCATGCAGTCGTCGATGTTCTACATATTTCGAAACTCGAAGTGCAAACAACGAAGTCGGGAGTCGGGACCCCTACATCGCCCCTCAACGACCCGGATCGCCTGTCGCAAAGCAATACTTCTTCAATTCTGTCCCTCCAAGTGTTGGGAGACTCCAGGCATCGTTCAACCGACACCAATAATCTTTATAAGCGGGAGATGTGCAAGCTTGCGGAGAGGAGAACTTCGGGTAAAGGACGTTGTACGACTGCTAGGCTCGGCTTTCCCGCTCAGGTACTACGAACAACGCTCTGATCCCGCCACAACCTCTATGCTCGCAAGCACGCCTAGGGCCAGGCAGGGCTCACCGGAAAGCGCAAGCCCCAGAGTTGTTGGAAGCCTCTTCTGTGGAGAGAAAACTTTGCCGAGGCACCGGACCCCAGCCCGACAGCGGTCGGTCGAAGCCGTGCAGGGACGGTGCAGCCAAGCTCGGCGCGGGGTTCGGAGGCTTGGGCCGAGGTTTAGGCCTCGGGTTAGGGCTTGAAAGCGTAGCTTGGCATCAAGCTTCAGCCTCGAAAGACTTCGCATCTTGAGGCTGGGAAAGCAGTGTCCTGTTTCTGTTTGGGGGCTTTCTGATGCTCATGAAGACAAGCTATCCCTCTGGTCCAAAGGAGGGAATCATACTAGGTGCCTCAGGTCTCGGGCTCTCTGAGCGCTCGCAAAGAGTCAGACGAGGATCGAAGTCGGACCAACCGAAACCAGTGCCCGGAAACACTCCGGCCTCCACGGCTGCAGATTCTTGGCCACCTTCAGGCGAGAAGCAGACCACGAGGAAAAACGCAAGCAGTGCGTGAGGATCTAGGGCCACCAGGCATGGCATGGACTTTGGCCTGGCCTGGTGTTGGGTCGCTGTGTTGGCTAAAACAGGCTACCGATACAAAACCAAAACGGAACACAACTCGTGCCTTGCTTTACCTAGAAAGAGGCTTGCCGTGACCATCAGGTGTGAGGTATGGCTTGTTTGTTGAATCTGTGTACTTACGACAAGATGAACTGAGCAAACTCTGAGGCAGCGGCGCCATCTCCCGGAAACATCGACTGATTTGGCCACCTACATGACAGCTAAGTTAAAAGAACGGACGCAGCAGGCAAGCCAGCAAGACTAGGACCGTCTACGCGCCGCACTTGGATACATCCAAAACTGGGCAGGCCTGCCCCGGCACATCCCAGGCCCTGCCAAGCACGACGGACTTCGCAGATCTCGGCAGCTCGAAAAGACAGTGCGCTGATCCCGCCTTTGCCTGGTGGCCGCCACAAACTCCCCAGTTCCTGCACCCCCAGGGCCTCGCACCATTTGCGCACGAGCTCATTGGAGAGACAACCGAAACACTTCAGCGAAGCAGAAAACCTTCGAGTGTTCGACTTTTCGGCAGCCCAGCTTCTAGGTAGAAAAAGCGTATCACGTCCGCTGCCTCCGGCCGCAAGCGACGCAGCACGCGGGCCATGGAGCTCAGCGTGCCTCAACCTGGAATGACATGCACGGGGTCTAGGTTCACCTCCTGACACTGTCAGCCTGTCCCTGGCCTCTACAGGGCAAGGCTGCAGCCGGCCTGGTCCACCTAAGCCACAAAGACCATGCAGCCTACATCGCGGCACACTAAGGCCACGAGAAACGCCTTCAGCTTTTCAGCTTTGCTTTCTGTTTTACTCAAGTTTGTCATAAACGTCCATAAATCATAAATCATAGACGCATCTGCTGTTACGATGTGCGAGAGCGACACTGGCACTTCAAGCTGAGGCTGCAACCGCCGGGGAATTTGCAGCCCACAGGGCCCCGACAGTTGCAGGCCTGGCTGAAGTGGGCGTTCTTACGCTTTAATCCTCCACGCAGTCATAGAGGTGTCTTCGATGGAACATGATGGAACGGTCCAGGCGTGCAACCACCCGTGGTTGGGGAAAGCTAGCAGGGAGGGAACGCGAGTTCAAGCGGGCGAACGAGCACTTCACATCACAGCTGCAGGGCCTTGGGGAGGAAGCGCTCCGCCGACTGGAAAGGAGTGGGGAGCCTGGACGGCCTGAAGAGGTAGGTGCCTTGGCCAAGAGGGGTTCGTTTGAGAACTACCGACCTTGCACAACTCCCAGCGATGTCCTAAAGCAGCGCCGCAACGCATCGCATGATTTGACATGGCCCTCCTCCCTCCACGTCAAGTTTGCATGTTGCAGCCTGGGTGCAGGCGTGACAAGTGAAGGGCAAACCTTGGCAGTCTCGCACATCAAATGTTGAATCGCGCGTACCTACTACAATGCATTTTCTGCTAAACGGATGCAGCATGGTTTAACACTCACCCTGCTGGTAGACATTCTGGACCCGGAGAGAGACCTCCTTATCCTGCCCAATGCCGTTCCCTTCAGGCACCACAACAGTCAGGCCGAAACGGAACAGTCAGAGGCCAACCAATGTCAAGGAAAGGCCCAGGTTTTGGCAGAGGTGCTCGCGTCTCCGAGCCACAGCCTGTCAGTAAGGGGTCGAAGCTTTTCACAGCACCTCATAGGAGTCCTTCAGATCTTGTTGCAGAAGCTCAGATCCTGAGATTATCTGGAAGAGGTTCGAGGCCACTGCTCATCTCAGAGTTCCGCTGCCTCTGGAGCCGAGTTTGCAGCACCGTAGACGACCAGCGGCAGATCGCAGCAAGCCTCAAGGGAACCGAAAGCATCAAGGCATGAGGGGACTTCGGAGGTACTTGCCCCAGCTCTGCGAGTTCATGAGGGTTGGTGAAGCGTTCCGCTTTGGTTCAGGACCCGATGCAACATTTCGAAAATCAGGTGCAGAGCAACTAAGGAAGCCTAAACGAGAGGAAGATGACGTGAATCACCTCTATCGTCCTAAAACTTTGGCGTGAGACCGTGAGACATGTTTTGAAAGCAAGGTCAACTCCGGAAAGCATGCATCACGGGCCCCCTTGGCTTGGCCCGCGGCTCGACTAGAGTCTTGCGCGCTTCGCCAGAAATCATGGCCAGTGTCCTGGGCAAGTCAACATCCAAATCGTCGGTGCGAAGAGAGGGCGAGAGAGACAACGAGTCCTGACAGCTGTCACTGAAGCACTGTCAGCCCTCAAGCTGCATCTGATTTCCACGAGGCGCGAACCAAGCGAACCGACCGGCAAGTGACACCAGAGACTCGAAGAAACACTCAGTTCTCAAGGCAAGGCAAGCGACGACACTGGCCACCTAAAGTCTCTTGGCTCCGCGGATCTGCTGGGAGCCAAAAGACTCGAACCACCGGTAGGTAGCGTTAGCCGTGAGCGCGCAGGCACAGCCACGCACGGCAACAGCAAAAGAATCCCGTGCTGCCTTGACAACGTCCACTGTGGCGGACACAGCATGGATCAATCAGGAAGCTTGACATGGCTGCTGAGCATACTGACGACGAATTCCCCAACAAAAGCATGTTGCACCTCGAGGCGTTGCCCGGAGAGCAGTCCACAATCAGAAGTCGCCCAGCCCCAAACTGCAAGAGCAATTCAAGTGCAAGGTCATGGTAGCGCAAGGTTGTGTGGCTGCCTGGACTCGAGCCGAGAAGTTGATTGCCATGGTGGCCCCTTTTGCGGCATACCTCAGTGACCAGGGGCATGGCTCCTGGCTTTGTCGCCCTCCTCACGCGGGCTCATGCTGGAGAAGGTCAAAGCAGTGGCACGCTTACTGCCCATCACTCGGACACGTCCAAGTCCATCTGTATATCTCCCTGCACTTTGCGAAGTCTGGGATCCTGACCATTGGGGCTTCGGGCTGAGTGCGAAGGCCTCCGTTGCGAGAAGCATCCGAAGGAAGGAGGACTGCCGTCGGCGAGGGGTGACTAGGGTTGCGGGTTCCACGGTAGAACTGGCTCTGGCTCTAGCTCTGGCCATGCTTGCACGAACAGACACAGCACGTGGCACGTGGCGCCGCGTGGCCTCGTCGTCGTCTTCGTCTTCACCGTGGCTGAGACGACGAGGCGGCCCAGGCGGCCCAGGCGGCTGTCCGTGCCTGGGCAAAAAGGGCCCCCTTGCGGCGGTTCAAAGGGGCCAGAGGCCCAGGCCGAGCCCCGAGCTCTTCGTCTTCTGCTGGCTTCGGCTTGGGCTGGCCCGATGGGAAGACTGCGTTGACACTCAGAAACATGTAGCTCCGGTCCTCGGACACCGACTTGCACAGCCCGCTCCACACAGCATGTAAAGTAACTCGTCTCTTGGCCACCCGACGATGACCTGGAAGGAAGGAAGACGCCCGAGAGGCCCCGATGCAACAGGCCGGCCCTGGACCTTGCAGCTTGCCATTCTAGTCATTGCACATTCCGGAATACGAGTTCGGGGTGACAGAAAGAGAGTCGTAGAGGATGAGAAAACAATCCGAGACGGATTCGTGCGAACATTACGGCACGGCAATGACTCACCCACCATTCATGCCTGCAGTGCTCCGTGCGTGTAGCCAATGGCATACCTCGGCAGGATTACGGCGCCGTCTGAGTCAACATTGTCGAGGCCGTGCTTGTGCAGAGGTATGAGAGCGCTTTAACTTAACAAGCCAGAACTACAGCTTGCAATGCCTGCGTTACGGGCGGCCATGGCACGTCACCATCAAGTCCCAAACAGACATACGAACCCCTAACGTCCAATGCTTGGTGGCAGCTACTGAAGAAGCGGACGCGCCCACTGTGTAGCGAACACAGGCCAAGCAGCTCCATCCCACGAGGAAGAGCCGGAGGCAGGCAGGTCACCTGCATGCCAGAGGTCTCGTCTCACTCTCGCGCGAGCTCTGGGGTCCCCCTCATAACTTCCAGGTCTCCGGCCGTAGCACGTGAAGCATGGCAGCTTGCTGCCGAGATCATCACCGCCTAGGAAAGGGGGTCCGGCGGCGCACATGACCGCACCTGTTGAGAGCCCTTATGAAAGGCGAGCGACGACCTTGTCGCTGCTGCGATGCAGCTGTTGCAAGCGAGCATGCATATGAAGTTTGGAACGTGCCTTCCTGCATGTGCGCATCCCCCCTGCCGAGCTGCATCTGCCATGGTCGTGAAATTCGGGCGCATTGGACCAGCGGAGCTGTCGTCTCCCCACCTGGGCAGGCTCGGGTCAAGCCGAATGTCTCGGCCTGCAGTGTCTGACATGAAGATCCTTGTCATTCCAAACGACCCCGCCGGGAATTGCCATGCTTGGGCAGACTCCCGAAGTGGCGAGGGGCATTTCGGTACTCTGGTTGTCATCGCTGTTGTTCTCATCGTCGACATCATGCTGGTGCTCATCACTTCCTGACACATGACAACTCAGATACAGGTGAACAGTGTCACTCGGTAGCAGACAGTAGTTTGCAGTGCCTGCCCCGCATACTTCTTCTAGGGTCTGTGCATTCCTGTAAACATGGTAAAGTGTTTGCTGCCAAGGGTCGCGAGGCATTCTGCTCTCGGATGCCATACACCTGCAGTGCATGCTCCACTCCATGGCTAGTTGAGCCAAATTTCCATAAGTCATCAGCGTTCGGCCAGCCCTGAAATTCCGGAGATTGACACTTGGCTGCCGGCGCTCCCATTGAGTTCTCTCGTTGGGACGAGGACAAAGTCTCCCGAACCCACCTGGCACGCCATGTCTAGCCACAACGCCGTAAAGGCAAAAGACGGGACCATGTTAGACATCTTGCCTGGATGGGCCGGTCAAACGTGATCTGCAAGGCCGAAGTTTGCGGAACCTGCGGTTTCAGGAGAACGCTAAAGGTGGCGGGCCCAGATCGCGGTAAGCGCAAGCTCCAGGCCATCAGCTCTCCATCTGCCGGAAAGGTCGCCACGATTTCCGGATCATCTGCAATTTCATCCTGGCATTTGAGGTTGCAGCTGCCGCTTACCAGCTGGCCTTCAGCGCTGCAAGGCCCTAGATCGTCTACAGATCCACAAAAGACCTGCAATCACCTGCAAACCTGAAGCTCCAAGCGGTTGGCCCCAACCGACGGGCAGCGGGCAGGGAGACTTGTGCCTCGGAGTTTGCCACCTCGAAAACCAACCTCGCAGAGGGAGAGGGACAAATCGTCTTGGAGGTATATAACAGACACGGATTTGTTCTTGGCTTGGTCCGGAAGTGGGCCTCCGCCTTGAAAATCTCACTCGCTCATGTTCGCTCTGTTACTTTCTGGCGCCGTGGATTCTTGCTGTTTCAAGAATTCCGAAAAAGAGATAGTCAGAGTGGACGAGTTGAGTGGCTGAAGCGAGTGCCTGTCAGGCAGAAGAAAGAAAGGGGAGAGATGCCACGAACCTCTTCAAGTTGCAGTCAGGGGGCTCAGCTGGTCCGCTTCGTTCTGCGGCAACACCTGCATTGCCTTTGGGGCTCGGTCGCTGCTGAGGGGCATCGCAGGTCGAGTTCGGGGAGTGTGGTACGATGCTGCGGATCACTGGCTTCGATAAGCTCCACGAGCTGCACATGAACGAACCTACCCGAAGAGTACGGGTCGACAGCTGTCGGTCCGGAGGCTTTGCACATCTTTGCACTTTCCTTGCGGGCAGGGCGCCAGCCATGTCCAGAAATAGATCTTCTTGCACGTGCAGCCTGTCGAGGCTTTGACTTCGACATCGAAGACTATGGCGACTATGGGGTCACAAGGGCTGTGACACGCAGATTTCTCGTCTTGTGCTGCATCTTTATCGCAAACTTCTGCGACGGATGCCTAGGACCTGCCTTGTGCTGAATCCAGTTTCAAACATGACCCACGCTCAGCAGCTGTTGCAAGTGAAATCAACCTGCCTGTAGCCATGGCCATACTCCAACGACGGCAAGTGCGCAAGGTCCACACTGACGATGGGCCCCCTGCATTGCAGGCCCACTTTGCACCGTGCTTGCAATGCAACCGAAACCTTAACACACACACACACACACACACCATCCTGAAGACATTGTCGACTTGTCCAAAGCTCCGAAACCTTTCCTCCTAAATTCTGATCCATCCGATTCCAAGACTCCTTCAACTGCCAACAGATACTGTAAGGCTGCGCAGCCAACTACAAGTGGGTGTTTCGACTGCAAACAAAGAGAAGCGTGCCTCACTTCCAAGCTGGCTGCTGGAATGGTGACTGACCGGCTTGCTGGTATGAAGCTGCACGGAAACGAGCAGTTCCTGCTGTGACATGCTTTGGCGTGGCAGATGATTGCCAGACTCCACTGCTACAAGATGCTCTCTCTCTCTCTCTCTGCCCATGAAGTCCTGCGTGGCATACAGGCACCATTCTCGCTGCAGCGATCTCCACCTCGCTCCGGATTTCAGATGTGGCTGCGATCAGTCATCGCATATACTCCGGGATGCCCGGCCGTTGTCCGGGACCAGCAAAAGTGGGGAGGCGGATGTGTCGAGCGGTTGCAGAGACTGGCGAAAGATTGGGATGGCGGCAACTGGCAATGCACATCGCTTCTCAAAAGAATGCCTCGCTGAAGACCAGCTCCAGCCCCCTGGCTGAGACATCCTGCCAGAGGTTAGGAGGTCATGAAGGGAGCAACTGTTCCGAAAAGCCGACAGTGCCATCGGCCTGGTCAAAGATGGTCGGCGCAGCCCGGCCTGTCAAGATCTGACGCAAACACACCACTGCCAGAATAACGTCAAGATTCACCCCTTGCTGCCAAGGCACCGTCAATCATTGCCGCAACGAGATGTGGTGGTGTAACATCCCGTTGCAGCGCTACGACCTCAGCAAACCGTCGCCAGCAACTATGCTACTCACGAGAACCTATGCGGGAATTGAGAAACACAAAACACACAACACGCCGAGAACCGAAATAAGAGAATTAACCCAAACCTGTTACCTGTGGCAGCAGTCTATAGGTATTGAAGATTGCAAGCCCAGCTACATAATGGCCGGAGGCCCCTTCCGACTGGACATTGCCGACCTTGGAATCACAGCTCGCATGAAGGCCTGCAGCTGATCGGCAGTAGCTCATGCTCGTGCTGAGTGGCTGTGTCAATAGCCAACTCTGGAGGAACCACGAGAGCATAGGTGAATCCTGCAAGCTTGGTAGATCTTGGGCAAGCAGGCCAATCAGTTGCGGAGAGTCCTGGAAGCAGCGGCCTCTCTGGCACCACCTGAATCAACAGCTGGATACGGAAGGAGATGTGCAACCGCAGCATTTCGGTAGGCGGGCTTGCCTGCAGAAGACTGCGTAAGCCACCACTCTCCTCGAAGTGCACATGCCACAGAGCGGTCAGGGACCAAGAGCTGACCTCGTGCCTGGCGACAATCGCAGCTAGTGGAAAGCAGGTTCGACACTGCTCTGCCAATTGCCGCCTGCCGCAGCCGATGCCACAGTATGGTGGTGGCATGGACTCCAGCATGATGGAGCTGTTCCCAGGCAGTACGGCCTCATCAAACCTGGGCCGGGCCGTGTTCCCACCACAAACCCTCCCACCGATCACCCTGTCTGGCCAAAGAACCGAATCGAGAAAGTGTCGTGCATCTGCATCTCGCGGTGCATGGGTAACTCGACCTCCGGACCTCGTTGTGATCACAACTTGCAACTTGGCACCAGTACACACAAAACACGACACCCGAATGTGAACGCTGAAGACATCGGCTGGTGGGGACGACTCAAGTCATGTCGCTACAACCGCTCGCTCGCTACATGATGAGTGAGCACTCCACCATCGGTATCATCGCTGATCTCTATGATCTCAGGGTGCAAGGGCATGTCGAGAGCCTCAGATCTTTGCGGCAGCATGCCTTCAAGCACTCAACCGCTCTCCTTCCTGTCATTGACAAGTGTCATCAGACTTTGTTAACCTCCACATGTCATCCCTCAAACTCGTATCCTGGCCAGCCTGCCAAGCCGTTTCATCCAGTCCGTATCAGGGATTTCCTGTGAACGCCATTGTCCTCGCGAGCGAATCCAGCAGAGCTGCTCGATTGCCAGCCAGATCGAGAAGTGCGGACGCAGAAGATCGCAAAGAGTACCTTCGACCTGCCAGCATGAAGGCTTTAGTAGTCCGATGGGTACAGAGCCATCTGAGCCTGGATGGAATGGGCCGTGGATGGTGACCCGGTTGCGCTCCACCGTCGCATCGTAGTAGAGCTCGGCCTTGATCCGAATTAACCGAGCGATCATGAGGCAAGCTTCTCTGCATACCGCGCTGAGAGCGCACTGTTCTATGCGAACATGCCTCTATAGAACGCTTATCGTGGCTCCTTGTGGTTTTGAGGTACGTCGCTGCAACTTGAGACTCGCGGAGGCCTCGGAGTCTGCATCGATCAGCTCAAGCATTCCTGCAAGCTCGATAACTTTGAGAGTCATCGCAGTGGTTTCCGTAGCCGTAATCATCCTAGCCGTCGTAGCAGAAGCACGAGCAGCAGTGGTAGTCGTCATTTGTTAGGTTGGTGGTCATGGTTAGTAGCTCGTAGTCAGGAGGTAGCCGGTAGTAGGTACATGTAGGTACTGGGTAGCAGGTAGCGGGCAGTAGGTACCAGGTAGTACGTAGTAGCAGTAGTAGCGGTAGTAGTGGAACAGTGGCAGGGGCAGTGGCAGTGGGAGCAATCGGTCACATCTGACAACGGGCACAAAAGCGCAAAAAAACATGGCAGGCATTTCGCGAGTTTTGGTCCCGTGGGCACCTGCGGCAGCAAAAAACAACATATGTTTCTTGCATATGGCGTGCCCCTCTCGGTCTTGTCGAGCTGCAGAGGGTGCTTTTTGCATTGCTTGCCATGTGTGTTACGCCGAACTCTCAAAACGTGGCAGGCGCGGGACTTCCTGAAACCACTGGACCGCGCAGAAGCCACCATTGCCATTTGGAGTGGCAGCTTGCACCCGACACCAAAGTTGTGTGCTTGACCGAAACCCAAAACCCTATTTCAGAAATAATGGTGGGCAAGAGACCTAGAAGGAGGAGATCAGCAAGAGCAGTGTAAGTCGTCGGCGGTGGTGTTTGCCTTCGTGGTGGCAGGAAGAGGATGAGGACGAAAGTGCGCAGCTGCGCAGCAGCTGTCCCGGCTGCTGATGTTCCTGCCTTGCTGTTGATGCTGTGATGTAGGCAGCAAGAGCGATGATGTAGACGCTTCAGCCGCTCTGAAACATCAAAATGTCGCTGCGACTTTATGCTCGACCTAAACATGACACAAGCAGGTCCTCTGTTGCCAATCGCACCCTCGAACATGACAGCCTCTGAGAAGATCAATACCACCGTGCCGTGTGGCTCTTCCTGAGAACTCCAGAAGGTGCCGTATTTCGTGCACGGGCTTCAAGCTGTGCTGCAAGTTGCCTGGCATGCTGCACCTTTCGGTGTCCCAGCAGGTTCTCAAAGGCAGGCAAGTCTCTGTGATCTGCACAGCGAGTATCACCTGAAGAGAGGAAGCATCTGAAGCAGGCAATCTTCGCTGTGACTTGAATCGCTACTTTCGCGAGGAGAGCGTCTCCAACAGTCTCGTCACAGTCTCCCAATCATGTCGCAGCCCTACCTTGAGCCACTGCATATCTGCAGCTGTGATGCCGGAGGGATGACGTCGCCCTCCTGGATGGAGAAGCCTCGAACGAAACACTCAAGAAACAGTGCGGATCACGCTCATAGCAGCATTCATGATAGGAATCCTTACGAAGGAACAAAGAGGCCAACAGAACTAACGAAGACTAAAATGACTATGTGAAATGATCAGAATGACAGCAATAGCAGGAACATGCTTACTGCTCCTGACCTTCACATCCATACCTCCTCCATTACGTTCCACTTTCATCGCTCGGAAGCCATTCTGCAGTCCTGGAGCTGCTCCGGATTCCCGGAACCAGCCTGTGCAGATGAGGCGCTCCCACCATGGTAGGCCGCGGCCGCCACCGGCCGGCCCTCCGCAACGAAAAGGCCCTCCTCGGGCGAAAGACAGCATCCTTGTAAGACTTCGTTCGCGTTGCTTACGTGGCCTGCTTCGAGTGGTGTCGCTTCTTTCAGCTAATTTCGTGTTAGCTTGAAACGCATGACGCCACTTGCAGCCACAATCATGGATTGGAGAATCCTGTCCAACGCTCGGTCTGGCTTGTCTGGCTCTGGCCGAAACCCTCATCGTCGAATTGAACATCTGCAGCACCAGTCGCTGGCATCACCAGGCGAATTCTCTGGCCGAAGGCAAGGACCTGGTGCAAAACTTTCTGCATCGTTGAGAACAGAGGTGCTGATGCAGTGTGGTTGCATGCAACGCATGCTTGCAAAGGACTCATTACGACTACCACGTCACTACAATGTCCCGGGTCTGCCGCAGCCTACTGCTCTGCACGTATCCGGCTTCATGGTGCTTCGTCCGAGCCAGTCAGCACTCAAACAAGCTCTGCGGTGAACCTGCGGCAGCCGCCAGGTGACGATCCTTAGATCACGAGCGGCCATGCAATCCTCTCCAAGTCTCGGCCCGTTCCCATTCCTTTGAAAATTGATATCATGGACGCCCCCCTGAACCCTGCCTGCGCCGGACATCGGCGAAACGGCGCACGTCCAGCGATGCGGCGGAACCGTCCGCGAAGGTTGCCAAAGAGCAGCGCTCGGGATCCTCGAGGCTCGGAATACTTCGACTCTCTTCAATGTTTGTTGCCCATGTTGCCTTAGGGAGCCAGGATCTCGAGGCTTCGGACTTCGGGGAGCTCACTCCCTGCCTCGTGTGAGCGCGTCGCATCGCAAAAAAGAAGGCTGCCCGTTCCCACGACGACCTGCATGCAGCAAAAACGAACCGATTGTATTCACTCAGAACATGCACAACCGGCAAACTGCTGGTGAAACAGTTGCACCCCAGCTCGACAGAAGGCAGACTGAGCATGGCTGAGGACGCCCTCAGTGCCTCCTCACTGAAGTACATCGTGATCGACGTGTCGGCGGCCACATACCTCGGGCACGGCTCTATCAGTGGGAACTTCCTGACAAACAGAACAGGCTTTTGGCCGAGTGGCTGCGCCCCTGGCGCTGGGAAGCAGCCATCAGGGAGCACCCTTGGCCTTAGAGTCAGTCATAAGGCTAAAGGATGGCTACGATGGCCGGACGTAGGGACTTGATGTCAAGGTGTGCATCGATGCCTCGCACTGCGCTGCCCCGCTCCCGCCTCGCGATATCGACTGTGGGATCCTCGCCGGTGTCGATTTCCAGCTCGTACTGGGCAAGGGGCCCTGCCAAGCTGCCTGTGACAGCGGAAGCTTTTGGAACCGTCATCCGACAGCCTCTCTGCAAGGACAGCTACCCGAGCCTGGTCGGCTGTCTGCGCCCATGAAGCTGTACGGTGGCACGACGACCTACATGCTCAAGTCTGGCTGTGTCTGCATCCGCGTGCTTCGACGAGCTCAACACTGCCGATTCCAGCGGATTTCAACCCTCTTCATGCCATGTCCCTGCAATGCATTCCTGGCAGGTCCTCGCTGCCTTGAGTCTGCGGGGCAGATCGTCGGGGAGAAGAACTCGAAACTCCACAAGGCCCGGAAGCAAGACGAAGCTGCTGGCATCCCTTGGCGCAAGCACCGCTTTAGGACGCAGGACACGCGCACGCGATCCAGCGCAGGGATGGCCGAGGCAGGAGCCAGGGCTCCACGTAGACGCTCAGAACGGCGTCGCTGCTTTCGTTCATGAGCTGCAAAGCCGAGGGCGGTGGTGGTCGAAGCCCGGCTCGTGTCATTTTGGGGCACTGATGGGTCGCTGAAAAAGAGCCTACGACCTACGACGTACGATTTCTTGAAAGCCCAAACAGGGGCACATATTGAAACTGCTTCTACAGTTGCTGATCCAAAAAGCATCCCTGCACGCAAGTTACCTTCTGCAGCTCTTGTACTTACAAAGCGCGGCCTGCATGTTGTCGCAGTCGAAGCTCGTGCCACAATCCTGGCCAGAAAAGCACATCTCTCAGAGGCTTAGACCAGCTGTGGAGGTGACACTGATGTGCCCTTGCACAGATCCCGAGCCACTGCTGGAAGCACTATCTGGTCGCAGACTTGGTCCAGCTATGTGCAGCTGAGAAGCCCAGACTTTCAGATCTTCTCGCATCAGCGTCGTGCCGGGGAGCTTAGCATCCGGGAAGTCTTCACACGAGACCAGCACAAGCGAGTGCAGAGGACACCGAGATTGCTGAAAATCAAAGCTCCTGAAGTGCCAAGCAAACCCATACATCTCACATCTTAGCAAGACTCCCCAAATCAAGCGGCTCAGCTAAAGCATCCCTGAGGGCCCAGCAGAGCCGTTCTGATAAACTCGCTGCGTGAAGTACAGAAAGCCCGTGACCAGAGTTTCCTTCGTGGAGTTTGCACATGCGCCGCTATGTGAGGAGCCGGGGACTTGTGCAGCAACTGCAGCAACAGCACTGGGCTGCAATGTGCAGACTGAGAGGCAGGAGTTGATGAGTTGATCGCAACCATGTGGGTCGCCCGTAGGATCTGGGCCAATTTGGCACGGCGTTCGACATTCAATCCGCAAGCTCTGCCAGGGCAGCAGACTCTGCCGTTGAGCAACACAGTTCTTTCGGGGCGAGCGTTTGACAATTTATGGGCTTCCACTGCTGATGATGGCCTCTGGAGCACGCGTCACGTTCTCGTCTACATCGAACCTGCCAGAAGGGGAATGAGGACAAGTCTCCAGACCTTTCGCGCGCTGCCCTAAGTCTGGACTCGAGAGATTCCCTCCAACCTCCAACTGCCAGGCCCGGTGATGTTAGAATCCAACATGGGCCTGGGCACCAGCAGAACGGCGCTTCTCGTTGGAGTACATTGCTAAAGCTAAGTTCAATCCAAAACTGAGAAGTCTTCAGCGGATTGTCCATCATGTCGTACAACACTCCCGGCTCACTGGTGGTAAGTACGTACCTCGGATGAACAGCAGAATGCAAAGTAGACCAGCACGAGGCTGCTTGCTTGCTGCCACGCCTTCTCGGACCAAAACAGAGCACACAGATGGCATAGATGAAATGTGCATCAATGCCCATCGTGCACCCGGCGCTTCTTACACCTACATTGATACGTCGATAGGGCTTCGGCGTAGCTCCCGTCAGATCTTGGCATGCGCCTGCAGGGCAGGGGCAGCACGGCCAGCGCGGGCCAGGCCAGGCTTCGAATGCCATTTTGCATGCCGCGGCCATTTTCTGCGCGGCTTCGGCTTTCCCGTCCGCTTCACAGCGTCATCCTCAGCATTCTGTCGAGGATGCAAAGCATGCTCGCAAAACCATTCCGGTCTACAGCTCCGTCCCTGCTTTGCCCTCTGCCGCTGCAAACTTGTGCGTAAGTCCTCGGAGGCCCTATTTTGCCAGGGCACCGGTGCACCTGTCAGCTGCGAGCGGCACAGCAGACATGCAGATCTCTCTTACTTTCAGGGTCTTAGGCTTCGCGGCAGAAGGACCGGGCGTTGATGGAAAGGTTAGGCGCAGCGGGCGGCAGAGCAACGAAGTGGAGCAAAACTTCAAACCCCGCAGCACGGGCCGAAGCATTTCTCGATTTGGGCTTGCTCGTGGAAGAAAGCTTCGCCAATCGAGTGCAGGGAAAACGCGTTGCAGTCACTCTTCATATTGCCACAAATCCAATCCTGTTCTCTTGTCAGCTTGTTGGTGGACACACATTATTCTGATAAGCCATGGCAAAGGTTTGGTCTGGTCTCGTCTACTCCCTCCAATCATCCATGTCCCAGGCTACCACGGTCCATGGCTGTATTAGCACCTGCAACTCCGACGTCCAGCCGTAGAAGTTCACCCAGCTTGGGGTCCGCTCCTCACAACACACTACTTCGAGCTCAAATATCCAACTCAGACTGTAGGTTGCCCCCAATTTTTACACTGTCCGTCCTTCTCGTACTGCAGCTCTGGACTAGACGTCTCAAGATGGAGCCCCCATATGTCCATGTCCAGCTCCCCCGCAGGCGCTAGCAGCCTGGGATGCAAACTGCTCAAGGTTAGGTTTCTTTCTAACCGAAGCAAACCTCTGTAGGTGCGTCCGCGTTACCTAACGTCCGGATGTGAAAGACAGGACCGAAGCGCGGTGTGCAAATCTGTTACAACAGACGCCCTCTGATGCCGCGGAACGTGAAGTTGAAGGCTTCTTCTCTGCCCCGGCTTGGGTTCACGCCCCCCTCGGCAAAGAGCCTCGCATGGGCTCGGCCTACTCGAACAATGTCCTGGCCTCTTGAAATTGCAGCTCCAGCCGGCTTTCGTCACCACACGATGCGACACAATCTGGGTCGTGCTCTGCGAGCCGATGCCGGCAGGCAGCAGGAACAAGCAGTCGCAGTCCATGCGCTTGGGCGGCAGCTGTTCGGACAAGTGGTCCACGTCGACCTCGGTACGCTTGAGCAGGGTAACAAGCTAGTGTCTGCGAAACCCACCCACATGACATGTCCGTAAAGACATGCAGTGGCAAACTGCTAGCTACTAGCATGGTGGCCTCTCGGCGAAGGTACTGCCAATCACAATCCAGCGGCAGCATGTGTCGAGTCAGCCACATCTGCCATGGAAGCGAATCGTCCGAAAGACCATCGTCGGATGGCCGACCTCACCGTCACTGCCGCTCAAAAACCCTGTTCCGGTCTCATTTTTCATGTTGCACTTCCACTGGTCCACCCGACACGAGCTGCTGCTACAGCAAAATTATCGGAGCCCAAGCAGCCGGGGCGAGAGCACCAGCATCATGTTGGGTGGGCCTCGCACGGAGATGTGCGCCTTCCGCAGATCCTCACCTCCAAAGTAGAGCATCTGAAGTTGGGAAGATGAAGGAAGGCCTGATCATGGCTAATCTAAACCTTGCCACCCTCAATCTCTTAACAGTAAGACGGATGTTGCGGTCCTGCAACGGCCACTGGAAAAGATGCCAGCTGCACCTTGCAGAGACTGACATGCATTCCGCATCGAACCGCCAGCAGACCGACACACTAAATCAAAGGCATAAGGAAGCAAGTAGGAAGGGACTTCACTTGACTAATCCTTGCTTGGCTTGTCTCAGACAAGGCACGTCAATCCCGACAGGAACCTCCGGAGCGGATCTCTTTGCCCAAGCACCGCCCGTCAGAAGCCACTTCATGGGGAAGGGCAGCGGAACTTGGCCGTAGAGCCTCGCATTCTGCGCAAGTCTTGCCCTGTTGCGGTGGAGACCAGAAACATCGCGAGGGGCTGCTGTCTAGGTCTGCAGCCAAGGCTCCCAATGCTATTGTCGTGAGGTTCCGAGCCATTCGGCAGGCCGTACGGCGCGAACTTTCGCATGGTGTCCAGGGAGTTCCAGTCCTGGGCAACCTGGCTGCACACGCCGTACCACCCCGGTCCGGTATCTTCGCATGTCTTCTGCCAGATCTGGCTGTGCCAGCGCAGGTCCATGGCCAAGGCTAATTATTACCCTGCTGGGGCAACCCTGGGGACAAGTCAAGAAGCAGTGAAGATGCCGCTCTCCATCGGCTCCCAGTGCGCGGTGGCCGTCCCGTTTGCCTCCGCAACGCAGTCTCTTTCTGCAGTTTTGGGCCGTGGGCTTCGGAGCCTGCAAAGGCATGAAGCAGGCACCCAAGTGCCGTGCCCTCCCTGCCCCATCTAAGTGAACACGAGTTTTAGCTCGATTGCACAGACATAGGCTCAGACCTTGCAGACTCAACGCAGAGCAACCCTCGTCCCTTCTGGGGATCACTGCTGCCTCTGCTGCTCAAAGCCGATACTAAACACTTACTAAACCGGGTCAATGAATCCAATGGCCTCCAAAGTCCAGGTGGCTTTGGATCGTGCGGTGTGCCTGAGGTCTGAGGTATCATCCACCGGTGTCAAGAAAAATCCAAAGCCTTGCAAGCACTGGGCCACTGGGCCACGGCACTGGTAGACGATGCGCTTGGGCCGGTCGTAGCTGTACGGGAAGATCCAGAGCCTCGGCTGCATTCCAGCCTGAATCTGCCTTGTGATTGCTCGCCTGACACGCCGAGGAACGCCAGACCAAAAGCCATAGCAAAGGTAATCAGACAGAGCATCTTCGTGGCCCAGTGAGGAACGGGCCTTGATGCATGCGAGCTGACAGGTTCAGCCTACGCACGGCAGCTGACAGCTACGTAGTGGCGATCTCCCAACCACCCGACTGCCATAGCTTCAGCTGCAGGCACAGTATGAAGCGGGCCGACAAGGACAAGAAAAGCCCAGTCATCAATCCGAAGAAGGCCGCAACGACGACGTCGCCAGGAATGGAAGTGCCACTTCCTGAGATGATCCCCAGGAGGCTCAAAATCTCCCGGTGCTTGACTCCAAACTTCTACCCGGGACTCCTGTCGTGTTCTGTGTCCAATCCCCGTGCACGAAATCTCTTCAAGCAGATTTTGTACGTAAGCTCATGTGGGTGCTACGAATACCAACACGAGCAGAGAGTCTGTATGTCAGAGGGCACAGCAGGTCCAACCCCAGCACCAGGAACTGCAGATGAAGCAGCCACGGCAATGCCTCAGCCAAAACTGGAACTTTGAACTACAGTAGCTAACCAGTAACCGGGATCGACGTCCGTTGCAAAGCGAATGCAGCTCCTGAAGCCTTGCATCCAGCTTGCAGCTGACACAAACAAGATGAGGTGGGAGGCCTCACGGCGTGAAACCAGAAACCCGATAGGTCCTAAGAACCGCGAGATACCGGGAGCTGTCTTCTGCCATGACACGAAGGCCACCACGACCGAAACCGAGCGGAGCGGCCGAGGGCAAAAGGCAGCCAGGCCGGGCAGCACCGACCACAGCAGGAACCTTCCAGGCCGGGAACGGAAGCATCACAAGCACAGGCATAGAAGAGGCCCTCATACAGCCTCGATGCAACAGACACCTTGAACCACGCAGCGGGACTTGCAGGGGCGAGTGGCGGATAGGATCCCAGCACGGCGACGGAGCTCAGCGAGAGGCCGAGGCACAGTATTGAAGCGAGTGCAATGGACCCTGCAAGGCAGTCCACAATTGCAAACAGTTTAGACAGCTAGTTTCGAAAAGCGCTGAGCATGTAAAAGAGCGGTACTACAGCGTCACTACCTACTGCAGAAGGCTCACAGAAACTCTGACTCACCTACGATTGAGCTGGTTCGCAAAGCGTTCTGGCAAGTCTTGTCGCACCTGCAGAAGCCCATGCCTGGCCTTCTTCGATGAGAGACTCATCTCGGCCCAGGAGTTTCAGGCAACCTGCGCACAGAGCAGGGGGGCACTTCAAAGCTCTCTCGTCGCAGCTCCGCACCGAGAAAGGCGGCCAGCGCTGGGGGTACGAACAGCCTTGGCTCGGCTCAGGAGGCTCTGGGCTCTCAGCGGCCTACTTTACATTAGGTCAACACCAATACTACAAGTGCAAGCCTCAGAGAAGAATGTGTTCTCACACACCTTGCTGCCTGTTTCTTCCAAGGTGTTCGTGCTTCCTTCTACTCTATAGGTTTGACTTTGCAAGAACATTCGCAAGAACTTGCCCAAAACTCTACACCCCCGCTTCGCACAGAACCCAATGTAGCAGCATGCCCTGATTTAGCATTAATGCCGCAAAACGATGAGAAAAGCATGCAAGCACTACAACTACAAGCAAAGTGACTCTGCACTACCGTAGTCCGACGCTGCTCCGAACAAGTATTGCCTATTCGGTTCCACTCAGCATGTGCTGTTGAACGATCACATCAACAGCTGAATCTCCTATGTGGTGCTACAGTGCCACATTGCCGCACTTCTGTCGTACAACAAAGACATGCTAGCGATGCCTGCCCTGTTTAGGGATGAACACGTCTCTGCTTGCGGCGCTGCTCACCAAATGGTTGGCCGGGGCACAGCGGAGCGAGCTCCGGGTGTCCCGAGCCGGCGAGCGCCGCCGGCGTGAAGGCAACCTCATTCGTGGATTCTGGCGTCGTCATCATCATGATTAGGACACTGACTACCGTCATCGCCGCCATCACATCATCTTCGTCAGAACCTCCGCATTATTCCGCGTCCTGAACATCGTCGTCGTAATATCTCGTGAACGACATTACCACCATTCTCATCCCAACTAGGGCATCGCTCACATCATCCTCAATCAACACCACAGCCATCATCAACAGCAACAGCGGCATCCTTACTCCTATCAGTCATCATGGTCGCTTCAGGTGGAAATCATATTTGTTTGAGTGGGAAGTTGAAAAACTGGGGCCTAATGCGACATTGTACCTCACGGACTTGCTCCGTCTTTGCTCTACTACTGCATGATCTGAACCAGTTCGGGCTTCGTGAACTTCTCCTGTCATCTCCTGTCCCCACATGACTGCACTGCATGCTCTTGATGCTAGAGACACTGGGATCAACAGACTTCCTAGAGCAGGGTCGGCAACGGCACAACAACCCAAGATTCCAATGCTGCTTGCCCGAGTTTGCCTGCGGCGCTTTTCCACGCGGGAAATTCGTCGAAACAATACTGCCCCCAGCTGGCGAAGGATGGCACGCGTGTCTGTCGGAGCTGATACACCTGCGCTTAGAGACAGTCTTCGCGCACTTCTCGCCTGCTGAATTCCTTGCGCAAGTTTATGGTGTGCAGAAACCAGATTACAACAACTTGCATGTAGTGCGCCAGTTGATGCGAGATCGTTGTCTTGATGCCGAGAGCCTCATGGAACACCGGTTGGAACCTTGGTACTGTGCGGAACAATAACCAGAAAGAGCAGTACCAATTCTTGTTCTAAGTGTCCGATTCCCTTGAGCCCGAAAGCAAGAGTCGACAATCATTCCTTGTTTGCATCGGGAGCAACTTGACCAGCAGCCAGGCCGAGACGTTCATGGCTGTGGGGATCATGGACCAAGGCCCCAGGTCGAAGCGGACAGCGTGGTACCACACCAAAGATCCCGACATCTCCACGAAGCCCATGCCGATCTGCGTGCTTTTGTAAGCGAGGCCCAGGGAGGACTCTTTCACCTCGCTGGCGGGATGCCCTTGAAGGAGCTTCCTCAAAGTGCAGAAGGCGGCCAGGCACAGGCAGCCGAAGGTGAGGCCCGAGAAAATGCACTGCCCCTTCACAACTGGCGACCACTGCAGGCCGTAGCCGCAAGCAGAACGCAGCGCATCGCCACCAAAGGCCAGGGTCATGATCACGTAGTAGGCCGTAAGACCGACCGCCCCAGTGGAATCCTCAAGGAAGTGTGCGATGGCACCCAGACCATAAGCCATGGCTGTCCCAATGTAGAAGATCGTGAAGCTGTCCTTCACCACCTGACGAAAAGAACCCAGAAGCTCCGAAGACATGTAAATTTAGCCTTTCAGAAGGGGCGCGGCATCGTGACGCTCAAGCAGCAAAGGGCTAATCATTGACCGGCCACAAAGTGACTGGAAAGGACAAAAAGGGTAGCTGTCAAAGCCAGTAGAAGATCCTGCGCCCAGCCGCCAGCCTCGGAATCGACACTAAAGCGCAGGTGCGCATTCCACAAGATCTGTCCAAACACTCACGCGTTGGGCTTGATGCCTTGTCATTGAGATCCCCATCAAAGTCGTCATCAAGCTCATAAACATAGCTCATGGACAAGCCAACCATGGTCACCAGCAGTGCTGTCCTTAGTCATTCCACGGGTGCCCGCAGCTTCTGAAGGTCTGTTGCAAAAGCAAAAGCAATCGCTCGTTGCAGCACTAGTATCATTGTCACTGCACCCTTCACAATGGAGTACCAGATGGGCTCCCAGTACGTGAGCAGAAGTGTGCTTGCGCGCCGTAGCATCTTCTGCCTTTCCGCCGGCTGCTCTTGCAGAAGTGGCTGACCCGACGCCATCTTTGGGACGAGGGGTGAGCTCTAAGCAGTGTGGAACGTAGTAGCCCAGAGGTTGGAGGTGTGCCTTGCTGGTTGACGTAGCATCGCCAGTTGACTGCTGAGTGTGGAGGGATGTCAGGTTCACGTGTTTATACAAGCCGAAGGCAGCTCTCAGACAGCGACAGCATCACCAGGCAAGAAGACAAAGTAGAGATTACAGCTACTGTGCCGGGGGTTTCTGTTACTGTTCAGTTTTTTCCTGATGTGTCTTGTGACCGCGGCTGTGCGACTGCAGTTCGTGGTTTCCGACACAAGTGCAGGGGACATGCTGCTTACCATCCCCTTCTGGGCCACCGTGCAAGCGCGCCCGTTGCTGCAGCCGCAAACAGCGATGAAAGAAAGGCCAGAAAGAGCTTCCTGGATGCCGGCGAAGTCAGCATTAAGTTTTGCACTTTCTATCTCCGGCAGAAATCTAGGTTCTAGGTCATACGTGCATCACTCTTCAGCCATACTTCGGCTTCCTCGTGCGGAATCAGGGAACCTCTCTGATACGAAAGGTCTCACAGCTTCGGCAAGCGCAAGCGTCAGTGCCGCTTTGAAGATGGCCCCTGCGCACGCCGTGCCGCGCCTGACGAGCCTCAGAGCTGGTGATATCTACCTTTGTAAACAGAGAATGAAAGAAAGCTAGCTTAGAGACGGATCCACATTTCCATTATATGGTCCTTGCCGGTGCGGCTGTGATGATGAGGATGCAGGTTTGGCCCCGTCTCCGCATCTCCAACACACACTTCCAGCCCAGGTGCAAGCTCGAGAGCACAACGATCGCGACAGCCACGTGCATTTTCCTGCCATCTCATTGACGCGAAGGAGCTACGACTACGCTCTAATCTCTAAGAGTGCCACCTGCAAATCCAGCTTGCTCTGTGGAGCACTTTCACAACTTGGTTCCCTCTCCCAGGAAAACTACGGACAGGCAGGCTCTCCTTGCCAGATCTGCCGAGTATTCCACAAAGAAAGTGCCGCCAACATCGAAGAACACTGCGGAATCTGACACATCATCGCCTGTCACAGGGTCTTAAATCGGTACCGTGGCTTGCGAAGGACGTGCGAAAGCCGTTCACCGGAAGCCAACCCATTGTGATCCCAAGTTATGAGGCCATGAGGCCTTGCCTTGTCTACTGTCTTACGCCTGAAGGATACAATGCAATCTCGCAGACCGTTTGGCTGGCTCTGAAGTACTCTTCTTGCGCACAATCCATGCCCCTGCCTGTAGGCCGCCCATCACCAAGCTTCTTTGCAAGGCCATGTGCAAGGTCGTTGATAGTGTCACCATACCTGCCGGCCACTGACGGCTCGATCCGAGTGACTCTGCACCACTGGGTCCAAACATCAATAGTTCGCAGGAATTGCCTCTGAACAGATCGGAAATCCAGATGCTCAATGTTATCTCGCCAGGTGTGGTAGACCCAGCCATTCGTCAGAACGGCGAAGTCAGCTCCTGCAGGGTGTGTCATGCGCGATTCAGTCGATGCAGACACCTAGACCGGAAAGAGACTGCGAGGAGCGCCGACTCTCGTTGTTTGCTGACTCGTGTATGGACGGCAGACCTCCAACGTTCAGCAACGCTAGCACAGCCTGGCACAATGCAGGCGGTCCTGGAATGCCTCCGAAGTCCCGATATATTCTATAGTCGGTCTCTCCGGGAACGATGCCTGAAAATTGCTGTAGACCAGACGCTCAGACAGCAAAAGGTTGTCTTACACTCAGTCCCCGTGGACCTTCTCTGTTTCACAGCTTCGAAACATCCGCCTGTTTGAAAGAGGACCTGCGATATCGAAGATCCATACGGCCGCCTCACCTCGGTCTCGTTCGACTTCCGGCTGCCGTTTCTAAGATAAAGTTATTACCATTGCAACTATAATTCCGATCTAGTCCTCTTCAGAACAAGTCCGCTGCACTCTGCAAGGATTCATCGAGCGTGGCGATTGCCAAGCCGCATGTTGACCATAGGCTTCCACAATCCAGCGATTTTCTGGACCCACCTGTCCAGGCTCAGAGATCCGCCGACCCTGCCCGTGGGCCCTTCCTTCAGCCTGCCTCCCCAGCCTCATCCGGCCCTTGCCTGTCCCTGGTCCCAGCCATCACAAGAACAACAGCAGCAGCGCCTAAACCCACCTAAACCCTAAACCCTAATCCGAGCAAACGATGCAAACAGGAGTTACAAAGACATGATCGACGTCCCGAAGAGTATAGGGCCCGGCACCTGGAAGAGAAGTTCGCGACCGCCAGAGCCAGCAGATTCCTTGAAAGCTCAGGGAGATGATAGGATTTGGGCATGCTTTCTGGGACGCTTTCGTTGCCAGGGTGCGAGGTTGATCTGGGCACAGAGCTCCGTGGCCCAAGGATGGGAAGTCACGAAGCCATGCGCAGCGGGCAGGATGAATTCCTTCCGTGACATCAAGAAACCCTCTGTCTCAGCTCCTTGGCGTCTGCACGCTACGCACAGGCCGCCACAGAGAGGCTCACAGCCTCAGTCGGCGCTGCACCACAAACTATCGGCAGCACCGAAGCCAACTTGACGCAAGTCGGACAGCAGGGTTTACCATAGATTTAGCTCCGCTATTATTATCATTGCTTGTTGGCCCATGGTCCTCGCCACCGTTGAAGTTAAAGACGACATCAACGTCAAGAGGGTCGTGCAGGAACAGCCGCAGCAGCTCGGTCATGATGGCGATCTCTGCGTTCGCATCCGACGTTGCCACAGATCCAATGGCCGAGTCGAAGTGAGAAGATATCAGCAAAGCACAGGTCGCGTTTGGTCTCCGGCCACGGACCCGCGCGACCACGTTCGTGAGATTTCGATAGGCCACAGTGAAGCCTCCAATGAAGTCTAAGAAGAAATGACCGGAAGCGGACTGCGTCTCCAATGTCAGCCTTGACTCTCGGCCTTCGGCAGATTTCGCAATCCTCAAGAAAATTCAGAAGACTCAACGAAAGAGAGCGCTCCACTGCAACCACAAAGGCTTTGGGGACGGCTGCGGCTTACGGATTTGACCTTGACATAGGAACAATGCCCATCCATCCGGGAGTCTGCCGCAGGACTGCCTGAACGGCACAGACCTCGTTGCCACTTGCACCAACGTACTTGGGCCCGCAGGCTTCCAGCTCGTGCAGGACCTTGGTTTCCAGAATATTTCCATAATATTTCGTTGCAATTGTGCGTCGATTGCGTCCGGGGGGGCGGGGGGCTGGACGCACGAAATTGCAGGCAACCTCTAAGCTCAGGCCGGCAACATCTCGTGTCCGGTCGGCGCTGAAGCCATCCGAAAGTGGTGAGTCCGCCGGGACAATACGGGGCACCTCGACTGACATTGCAGCTGGAGCTTGAACTCTCAATCTCGCCACGAAATAAATTTCTCTAGCAGTTCCGCTGCTCTTTTTGCCAGACTAGTCGCAGCCCACTGCTCCGACAAGACGAAGGTCATCAAGACGCTGAAGGAGATCAGCGCCAGCCAGGACGTCAGCTGGTCACCCGCCCTTGGCTGAGAACCGCTTGCTGCACCTCAGCGGAGGAACTGCGAACAGAGCGGCACAACCATCCGAAACCGCGCACTCCGCAGAGACGAATTGCCGGGCCTGCATGGCAAACAGTCCGGCCCGGCATCTCCGTCGGCTGAGCAGCCGCCTTGGAGAGAAGAGAACGCCTTCGCCTGCACCTGTCTCTGCGCCTGGGGCCCTAATGGGCCCTACAGCTCACCGAGCTGCACCTCTCGCCGCCGCGCCGCGGGAGCTTGCACCCGGTGAGGCCGTGCGAGTCTTCATGGCTCGCAGGATTCACGGAGCAACGTCGTCGTGGGGAAAGAATGTTGCTGTTTGCTGTATGACATTCCACTTGATGGCCGAGTTGGCAGCGGCTTCATTGCTCGGGTGCCAAGCCGACGGCGGCAGCAATTCAAAATCTCTACTGGCTAAAGTACAACTAGCTAGTCTGAGCGCAGCTTTCTGCTGAGAGGATGTCGCTAATCGGCCAGTGCGTGCAACTTGTCTGTTTGTTCTCGGTTCTTAGCTTGTCGGTCTCTGGCATGAACTCATGACTGCTTCGGAAAGCTGATCGGAAGGGACTTGGCAGAAGCGAGTGCATTAGCTGTTCTCATTATCCTTGGTACGGGTACAGCGCGGCTGCGCTCACAGTTTGACAGGCCCGTCTGCCTTCACAGATCGCAGAGGGAATTAACGTCACCACTCGGCCATCGATGAGAGCTCGCCTGGGCGACAGGGCCGTCCACTGCGTGTCGGCATGTGCTGGGCATCGAGGCCGGGACCCTGGAAAGTCCGAGCTTTCCATCGCAAGGCTCCTTGCAACTTCGATGTCGGCTGCAATCTATGCTTCCACCAGACAGTTGCAGATCTATGCTTCCAAGGTGCTGCACGTCAACCCGAAACCGAGGTCCTCGGCTTGAACGGACGGGGGTATGTAGCTAGAGCTGAGCCACTGAGTCGTAAGCCGAGGTCGAGCCCTCTGTTCCTTTTTGGCCAAGAACTATCACTATCCCTAAAAGCCCTAGACCTCGCTTTACGTGTACAGGAGGAATAACATGACAATCGGTTGTGGACAGTGCTGTGAATTCTCTTCCTACCGGGTTAATACATACGAAGACGACTAAAACAACCACTCTCTGAATGAAAGGGCAACAGTGAAAGTGCACGAGCAGGATGAACAACACAGATTGTAATACACTACACAGAGCAGCAGCTTCGATCTGTGTCGGCAGTACATCTCTCGCGGACTGTGTAAAGGGCGGTGTTGTGGAGCGTGCACGCCGTTTACAGCTAGTTGGCCACCAGCTTCTCTGTGGAACGCCAAGAGTTTTCTCGTGCGTCCTACCCACCGGCGGAGGGCGGGGGCGGGCGGCTCTGGCAGCAGCTCGGCAGGAGCGAGCTGGCCGTCACAGTTTTCCGCCTATCCCCGGACGTGGCCACCAGGTCCGTGAGACCTGGGCCTCTCAAGCTTCTTTGCTTGGACAGCGTCACTTCCGAAGCCGCAATGATCGCAACAACTGCGCTGTATAAACGGGAAGGCGTTACGCCTCAAGTCCGCATTGCCCCATATCCTAACTTGGTGTACCTGTGTCCTTATAAACATATTAATTAAACTGCTTTGGCTACATCCTAGAGACTGCCTGAGTAGCAACAGGTCCTCTCAACCTGCACACCTTGGACTGTATGCTCTCAAAGGCTCCACTCTGATCTTCCACATCCCAGAGCTCGAAAAAGCCATGTCCAGCCTTGATGTCTTCCGTGAAGCCTGGAGTCACAGGTGATGTCTATGAATGCGGATCAACCGAAGGCTTTCTAGGCTCCCAGCTCAGTTGGATGATCTCCTGTCGGCTCGAGCTGGGGCTCTGTGGCTCGCTTCACATCGGAGCGATCCAAACTGCTTTCGACTCTGCAGGGAGCGGCGTCCTGCTCCGTAGCATTTCGATTGTTCACTGGATGGCAGGCTTTCCTGATTGTGCAAGGAGGTCCTGTCAACGAGGGAGTTACCTTCTGAGGCTCTCACACATCCAGCTCAGGCGCTTGTAGATCGTGCCTGACAAAGTAGGTGCTGTTAAGCGCATGGAAGGCTCGTGAGCACGGTTCCGTTTACCTCGTTTCTGCAACCTCTTGCTGCCGGCGCTGAAGCTGGCACCCAGGCAGCAAACAGGCAAGAGAGACGAGAAGGATATCATGGCTGCTTCTTTCGGGAAGTTGCCAAGCATGTCCTGCAAAGGGTCCATGACCCTGGAGCCCGCAAGTAACAACCATAACAACAGCAGCAGCCAAAAACACAGCAATTTCTGTGCTGTGGCGGTGGTGGTGGTGGTGGTGGTGGTGGTGGTGGTGGTGGTGGTGGTGGTGGTGGTGGTGGTGGTGGTGGTGGTGGTGGTGGTGGTGGTGGTGGTGGTGGTGGTGGTGGTCGTGGTCGTGGTCGTGGTCGTGGTCGTGGTCGTGGGCGTGGGCGTGGTTGTGGTCGTGGTCGTGGTCGTGGTCGTGTTCGTGGTCCTGGTCGTGGTCGTGGTCGTGGTCGTGGTCGTGGTGTGGTGGTGGTGGTGTGGTGGTGGTGGTGGTGGTGGTGGTGGTGGTGGTGGTGGTGGTGGTGTGGTGGTGGTGGTGGTGGTGGTGCTGGTGGTGGGTGGTGCTGGTGCTGTGGTGATGCTGGTGGTGCTGGTGGTGCTGGTGCTGTGCTGGTGGTGGTGGTGGTGTGGTGGTGGTGCTGGTGGTGGTGCTGGTGCTGTGCTGGTGCTGTGCTGGTGCTGGTGCTGGTGCTGGTGCTGGTGCTGGTGCTGGTGCTGGTGGTGCTGGTGCTGGTGCTGTGCTGGTGCTGGTGCTGGTGCTGGTGCTGTGCTGGTGCTGGTGGTGGTGGTGGTGGTGGCGGTGTGGTGGTGGTGGTGTGGTGGTGGTGGTGGTGGTGGTGGTGGTGGTGGTGGTGGTGGTGGTGGTGGTGGTGGTGGTGGTGGTGGTGGTGGTGGTGGTGGTGGTGGTGGTGGTGGTGGTGGTGGTGGTGGTGGTGGTGGTGGGTGGTGGTCGTGGTGGTGGTCGTGGTGGTGGTCGTGGTGGTGGTCGTGGTGGTGGTGGTGGTGGTGGTGGTGGTGGTGGTGGTGGTGGTGGTGGTGGTGGTGGTGGTGGTGGTGGTGGTGGTGGTGGTGGTGGTGGTGGTGGTGGTGGTCGTGGTGGTCGTGGTGGTGGTGGTGGTGGTCGTCCTGGTGGTGGTGGTGGTGGTGGTCGTCCTGGTGGTGGTGGTGGTCGACCACAGTCGTCCTTTCGTTTTATCAGCTCGATCCAGGCTCGCGCAGTCTTTGGCACCGGTCGGAGTCTGCGTCAGGTTCTCAGTCAGCTGATCTTTGCAGCTGGACTAATGCGACAGGATGCTCCTCCAGGGTGCAGCAGTACCCTGAGCTGAGTCAAACTACAAGTAAGGCCAGAAACAGGAACGATGCCATCGCCCTCGGGACCGGGAAGCTAGGGCCGACACCGATGAATTCCTCCACCTGCACCTCACCGAAAGGCTCCAGCGCTTTCACCAGGTCCTCCACAGTCCAATGCGACCCTGAGGAGCACAGGACGTGTGGCCTCCCTCTTGGCTCAAAGACACGGTGTGTCCTCCGCGGTACTGCGCTCGGAGGCCTTCGAGACCATAGCAACGGCAAGCTTGGAGTCTGCCGACTTGCTCCGACCTGCGCACCGCGCCACTGCCGGCGAGGAACAGCGACGAAGGCAAGGCCTCCTGGAAGCCTCCGCAAGACGGAGTGCAAAACATTCCATGAGGCCATGCCCCACGTCGGCTTGCCCCTCCGCTAAACTGTTGCAACCGGAGGTGCAAGTGTGCAGCAATGGCAGATGCCAGCGCAGGCAAATCTGCAGCATAGTAGACCACATCCTGAAGCCAAACTGCAATACTACGGGGCGGCCCTGCGCACAACAGGCTCTTTTGCTCCAAACTCCTCCAAATACAAGCACTTATCTCCCTGGCTAGGGCTATGACGTTGTACTGCATCACTCTTACTGTGTCTACAAGCATGTTTGATCTGACAGTACGATATCAGTGGCATGACGAAATACAATGTCTGCTGGAACAACTTGCACTTCTAGAGCATGTTGCTCCCTCTGTGCTACAATGTCTCCTATTATTGCCAACACTAGCAGTACGAATAAATGGGACTTGCACCTTCTGATGCGCACTACCATTACTTCCCAACAGGGTCGCAAGTACTTACCGATATGCTACAGGACTACAAGCAGCAAATAGCCCAGAGTTTTTCTGACAGTACTAGTAGCACCCAACGAACTAGAAAGCACTGGCGATGAATCGAGACCTGCTAGTGGTTGAGGCACTGATTCTGCTGTGTTTGTTTGGCATTGCTGTGACGCAACTTTGTTCAGGGCAAACCCGTCGGGACATGGTGCAGCTGCAACAACTCGCTCGAAGCGCTCGGTCGGCTCCCGGCCTGCGAAGGCGCACTGTGCTGGGGGCTGCCGACGTTCAGAGCAAGTCTGAGTATACGGCTTTACACCTATTCTGATTGTGGCCACGAATCCTCAGACAGGCTTGACTGTGCTAGACCCCATTCCGTAGTTTGCGTACGAATGCTTCTGACGATGATGGCCTCGACGAGTCGACGAGGGTGAAACAGGGTGTTTGAGAGGTGATCAAAATGTTATGACTAGTGATGCAAAAGGAGTGAGCAACCAGTTGCCGATAGTGGAGGAAGAGAATCAGCAACCTCATCGCCGCCGCAACCAAAACGTTTACGAGCAGCCTAACATCATCGCCGCCCTCGACCTGCATGATCGTACCGAAACGGTCCAGGTTTACCAGGCCTACTCGCAGTACCAGTGAAACGTCCCCGCTTTCTTTCGTGGACGAGCTCAAAAGCAGCTAGCAGCGATAAGTCCTCCGACAAATCTCAGCCTCGGAGGAAGTCCAGCCAGTCCAAATGCCAAACCTCGGCTGGCTCAGCGTTTTCAGGGGTCGGATGTAGCAGTCTCAATGCAGCAACCAGAGACTCAACGAAATGCAGTGCGAACCATCTTCTGAAGGTCTTCTATCGCCAGACCAGGTCTCGTCAAAACACAGAAGCCAAGCTTGCTTCCTCTGCAAGACCCATCATCCCGTCACTCTTCTGCGTTTCAGCATATTCGGAATGCAAGCAACTGCTTAGATGTATACATAAGATTCTTAAGATGTTCGTGTACGTATGTATGTGTGTGTATATGTATGTATCCCTCGCTAAACTTGCACGATGCCTCTCCAATCTCCCATCCGAGTGGCTTCAGCATTGCTCAGTCTGTTGCGCATAACATTGTCCCGCCTCAGATGGCGAAACGCTGCCAAGCCCTGCGATGCTTGCTATACGTTGAACAGTTCGCAAGCGACTCCGGACAGAGGTGGCTGCGTATGCCGAGCAACAGATTCGACAGCAGCAACGGTGGGATGAGACGATCCTTGTCCTGCCGCGCACTCTCTGTATCCCTTTGTCCTCTGTCTTGAAAGGTGCATCCTGCTTGTTGCTCCTCGGCCACCTCCACTGCACTCTCATTGGGACCGAAGTCCTTAGCAGAAGGCCGTCAAGCTTCGCTTGGACTTCTTCTCGTCTTGAACCCTTTAGTATGACAGTATGTCACCTGGGTCAACTTTCGAAGGTCGAGATGCTGAAAGAACCACGGAGGCAGCACAACATCGCGCCAAGACGATTCCCAGAAGCCCCACACCTGTCAGCTGCAGCTTAGGACATCTCTGTCATGTTGGACCCCTTATCATGCCGGCTTTCTGCGAAGTTGTTCTTTTTCTGTTTAGCTCCCGCCTGAGCCAAGCTCCAACACTCGGTGTCCGGCCAGTGCGTCGCATCTCTGCGCTGCCCAGATGGCCATGAGGATGCCACCATCCCACAGATGCCTCACAGAGATGAGACACGGGCTTCTGCACCAGCGAACTCTCTTGCCTGTCACATACTGGCTGGGAAGAGGGCGACGAAAAAACAAACCTCAAAAAGATCTGACGGCTTGGTTTGAAGGCAGCAGAGACAAGTCCTGCTGACTGTACAACAGTTCCTGGTGCCTCTGCACGGTGCGCTTTGCAGCTGAGGTGCCCTCCAAGCTTTCCCTCAGAGAAGGGCAGTTCTTCCACCTTCTCAGGGCCGTTTCTACGCTCTGCCCGCCCATGGGGGGCCCATGCGCCTCTGCCTGCGGATTAATGTTGCATTCCCGGCAACCGAGAACCAATTCAGGCAAAAAGGCCTTGGGCATTCCACCTTCGGTATTGCGAAGCAAGGGCATCGTTTGCTCGGCCGACCCTGGGTTTAGGCGGAGATCTTCAAGCCACCCGCGCAGATACTACAGAATCAAGAGTTGTTGCAGTCAAGCCCTAAGTCGGGGATCATGACAGAACTTTCCAAGCCGGTATCTCCACGGAAGCGAATCACACTCGCCCACCTCAAACTGCTCAAGGCCTTTGGATGCAGGAATGTGGAAGCAACGCTTCCCGTCCCTGCACAGACTCCAGGCCACACATCACAGGACCATCATGGGTGACTGAGGCTTGACAGACGATGCCAGATGTGCAATACCGAGCGGCTCCTTCGTTTGAAGCTCGCAGAGGACCATCGCCCGCTCATCTGCAGGCGAGCGAAGACAGTAAAATCCTTTGCAACACATACTGTTGCTCGGGCGTGACGGCAAGCGTGACAATGACAGAGATGCTCCACTTGGGAACGCTCGGAGCCTCAGAGCTTACATGTCCTCACGGCCGTGGCTCCAAGGGGTCGCTTCCCTGCAGCGATCTTCGCTAGCTCCTCCGATGCCAAGCTCGACAACTTCGAGCGGAGCTGTGTCACGTGACTTCCCCTTCGCCGGCTACTGGCTACAGGGCGCCTCCTTCCCCGGCAGCCACGGAGGGCTGGCAGTGCGCTCCTGGGTCGAGGCCACGACACGGCAGCAAGCAGCCAAGCAGCATCAGCGGGGCACACTCGGACATTCACCATCTGCGGACAAAGAGCAAGTCTCGAAAGCCTCAACCAAACAAAGGCTTGAACAAAGCCGAGCGAAGCACGCACAAGGCGCTAAGCGCATGTGGAAGGCAAGCTCATCGACAAGCAATACCACTGTCTTGTCTGCAGGGCTTGGTGCCGGGCTTTCGACACACGAAGCCAGATGCCCAGCCAGCAGCGAGACCAGCAGAAAGGAAGCTTCGGAATTGGTCATGCCGCTGCGCAAACCTTGGGATCGAAAACACTTGCACCAAAACATCCAGAACTCGCAAGGTGCGGCCGTGAAGCAGCTCTCGCACAGCAGAGCCAGACTGCCATCTGCTTCGGCCCGTTGCAGCCGCCGCCCGGCTGCTTAAGCACGGTGGAGGTGAGGACCGCGGCGACCATGGGCTTGGGGCATGTATCATGATGCATCACATCATCAACGTATTGCAAGTCCAGGTTGCAAACAGAGTCTTTCAACTTTCCCCCCAAAGATTCCTTCCAATAACACCAGCGGATTCTGTCAACTGTACCCAGCAGATGCACTCAACCCTAAAACCTAAACCCTCAATCCTAAAACCTAAACCCCAGTAAACCCTAAACCCTAAACTCTGAAACCCAAACCCTAAACCCTAAACGCTAGTTGAAGGAATTGGAGTCGAAAGGATCCTGGTTGACAGAAACGCCCGATGTTGATGAAGAAGGCTTCGACCGCAAGTCACATGAAGCGTAGTTGCTTGGTTTACTTGTCTGCGTCGTTGCTGGGGTCAGTGTCAAGATGCATGACATGCAATAGCAACAATAGCAACGGCTGGCCGACCCCTTCCCGCATTTTGCTGTTCAACCCTCGACTCTGCCCACCTTCTAAACGTGGCTCACATGTAGTGATCGATCCGAAGCAAACTGAAGCCGTCCTGCACTGCCGTCGTCGGTATGTGGACCTACAAAGCGTCATCAAGGGCCGACAGTCTCAGTCTGCGAGACTACTTAAGCTGACCGCCTGTCCATGCCCAACACGCGATATGTTTCCCACCGAAGAAAGAGCACATGGCCTCGAATTCCTGCGGCACTCGCCGCCCGCGAACGTTCACCGGAACCTGCACCGTGCCAGAGCCAAGCAAGCCGCTGAGCTGAAGCTCTGCATCGGGGGCCCGCTGCTGTAAGGCGCAATGTGCAAGCTTGTGCAAGCTGCCCTGCCTGAAGGTTGACGTAGATCCTCGCAGTGCGGTTGTGCAAGTCCTGGTACCTGCCGGACCCAAGCGGACGTCACTTCTTCACACAGTAAGTAGTCTAAGCAGCGGGACACAGACATGGAATCGTGGGGGCACCTCGTCTCGCAGACTTTGATGGGAAGCACAAACACGGGTGATGCCAGCACCTGGCGACTCACGTCAGGCGGACAGGCCCCGCTTTGGACTTTCCTCCGCGTCTTAGATCAAGTTCGGTAGGCAGCAAACTGCAGGCTGCGCAAGCTGCCCTGCCTGAATGTCAAAGGTAGCTTCCAGAACCGTCACATCCATCGGAGGGCTCATGGGGCCCATGAGCCGCCGGCCAAGTTCCTATGTCAGGCACATAGACAATGCGTGTCAAGTTGAAACACTGCGACTACGGGATGAATTCGGATGGTGAGGCCCGCACAAGAGTTTCATTGCTGCAGTTTGTGTCGTTGAGCACGCATGGAGCTTCCTTGGCAGTCTCCCGGCTTGAAGCAGGGCAGAGGCCATTGGGCAATCCTAATGCTGGCCACTGGTCGGAGTTCATCAAGACCCACCGCACATGTCTGTGCAAACTGCTCAGGATGGGGATTGGGCCGTGGTCGTCGAGCTGCTGGTTGTCGACGGCATATCCTTTACGTTACTTGGCTTCGCTGCTCAGCAGAAGGCCTCAAACGTAGAAGTCGAGCAGGGGCGCCTCGCAGCAGGTCTCGTTGTCCAGCTCTGAGCAGGCGTCTGGGTCGGCACACCTCCCAGTGTGCATACATCAGAACAAGCACGCGAGGATGATGATGGTGATAGGATCGCAGCTCCTGGAACGTAACAAACTTGTGGGCTCGTGTGTTTAGCATCCTAGTCCTGCTCGTAGGCATACTTTGACGCCGATCTGATGTCGAGCAAGTGCGGACGTGCTGAAAAATTGGACTGAAGCCTTCAACCGGACGGCTCGAGTGGCGGCTGTCTTGTCCACTTCATTACGATGAGCGGAAAGGGCCGGCCGGCATCATCTTGGGCCTTCCGGTCAGAATCTGTGAAACCGCACCGGTGGTAGAAGGCCCATGCTCCAGTGTTCTGTTCGTTCACGTCCAAGGTCAGCGACGTCCGTCCCGATTTCGCAGCTTCCATGAGTAAGGTCCCTAAACCCTGGCCACGGTGCGCTGCATCAACAAACAGTGCATCAATGCTGTCTCCCGTCATGACCATGAAGCCCATCGGCCTGTCTGTCGCATCAACAATGACATCTGGCTCAACATTTGGCAAAAACTTCGTCTTCACCTCCACGGCAATCTCAGCCAATGCCTCCTCGGAAAGGAAGCTGTGCGTCGCCCGGACAGAGGCATACCACAAGTCAAAAAGCAGCGGCTCTTCGTCTCGCCGTGCTTTGCGGATCACATAAGTGCTTTCCATTGCCTTGATGGCCGAGCACTCGCAATTTGTTGGGATGCTGCTGTTCCAACTATGCATATGCTTTTGCCCATTCACTTCCAATAGCCCTGGAATGTTATGCCCAACCTAAGTCCTGCGTGGTATCGACAGCACATTTTGTCACCCGTGCTTCTGAAGCTCCAAACGTGGCGCAGAGGACAGATGGGATGCGAGCTCGGATCCTCCCTCCGCAGCTCACTTGCTGAACTGTTCAAAGGATATAGGGATATAGATTCTTGCAGCTGCCGGTCTTTGCAGGCCCCCTCCCCCCGTGCTCGGCCTGTACCAGGTCGAATTGTCGATCAGCTGCCTACCCTCTCCGCAGCTGAAGTTGTAGTCACCTTGATCCAGCCGAGTATCAGTGCCAAACACAAGCACCCACCCTACATTGTCCGCATGTCAGCTTGAAGCCCTTTGCTTCCGGGGCGCCGCAAGTCGCCGCCGCCGGGATCAGGACCGAACGGTTTCCCTGCCCACCCGCTTCGCATATCGAAACGTAGGCAAAAGCGGAGCAAGCTGTTCTTCTTGAGGGAAAGTGCTGCCTGGCCTCCACGATCTCTGGCCTGTCGATGAAAAGCCCCTCGTCCACCTTGGAGCCGGGGCGAGGGCTCAAACTGAAACTGGCCACGTCTTCAAGCCAAGGCTCCACGGGGCTCCGCTGGGCTCCGGGCGACCAGGCGGAAATCTCCCCCAGCAGCAGGCAAAGGGTTGGCCTCCCCACCAGGATGGTGGCCCAAGTGGCCTCGAAGAACCGAGGTGTCTGACTCACGATCCTCTTGAAGCCTTGACTGACCAGCGCGTTCCGAGACTTCGACACCGTTCTAAGCCCTGAGCTGAGGTGAATCATCGCTTTGAAGGGCAGTTCCGGATCGAGCGTCACCTGGAAAAGTGCATGGGAAGTCTGGTGGGAGAGGCGGTGACAGTGCGTAGCACTTGCCCAGCCTGGCCCTCTGCTGGAAGTCTCCAAAGCTCTCGTCCTTCCAAGTCCTGAGAGTGCAAAGACGCCAGCGCTGGAAGGCGAAGAGCCAAGGTCCAGGCCTGGAAGGTCAACTCTCGGTTGCCTCGGCTGAGCCGCACTGCAAGCGCTTGCGTTCGACAGCTCGACCCGACCGGGCCCCCGACTGGTGTTCAGATCCAGAATACGCTCGTTCAGGTACAACCTTTGTTACGGCATGCCAAAGGCCAAGAGGCCACCTTCACACCAGCGGCAGAGCAGCTAAGCCTCGAACTCTATATCCGAAAGTTTGGTAGGGTGACATCGCCACTCCTGCGGCTTACCAGTTGGAGTATAAAGAGCGAGGATGCAGTTCTGCAGCCTCCAACACTGATGGCAACTCCTCTTGCTGCTGTCGGAACAGGATCCCTTCAGCTGTCCTGCATAGAGTTGAAGAGGATCCGCCTGGCGTCGAGGGGAGGTGGACATGCGGATCGTGCAGAAGCCACACGATTCCTGCACCTTCTGCGCCTAAAGGCCTAGCAAGCCGAGTCCCCGGCAGTTCGGTGACTGCCAAGCGGAACTCAACGCCTGCCTGCTGAATCATTGCTCTTGGAGTCTTGGAGGACTCACAGCACATGCCATCAGATCACCGTCAGCAAGCAGCGGTCGAGGCACTTGTTTTCTGCTGCAGGGGCTTGAACGGCTTGAACCGAGCTTTTAAGAGGCGAAGGTCGCTGCGCAGGCTTCTGATCTGTGACCCGTCCCGCAGCCCTTCGATGGATCTCTCTGTACAGTCAGCATGAACGATCTCGACATCGATTCGCCTTTCGGCAGGAAGTCTGACGTCAGCCGGTATCTCAGCAACCTGCGACGATCCTGTGCACACCAGCTGCTCGCCACGCGTCATACAGCTTGAACGTGTTCGTCTTCCTGACGCTCTGGTTCAGCAAGACTGTATCAGCCCAACAGTTGATGGCAAGTCGCACAGACCTTCCCCGCCTTTTGACAAGACCATTACCCGCACGCCAGGATGTTGTCAACGCGGCTTCCAGCTCACTCAGCCTCCACACGACATCTGGATGCACGACTAAGTGACCAAGCCCAGTCAGACGCCTAAGTGACTAAGCCCCGTCAGACGCTTCCACGAAGGCCGAACACTGTGTCTGTCTGGCCTTGCCAGCGTGCGGTGCCATCAAGAAGCTGAGACTGCACCAGGTGACAAACCATGCGGCGTAGCCACAGACTAACCTGCAGCTGAAATCGAAAGTCGAAGAGCGATCAAGTTGGACCCGAGTCCCAAAGCAGCTGGAAGCTTCCGAGGCGCATAGCAACCATTCCGAAGCCAGCCCGCACCACCAGGACCATGGCCACTGCGAAGGCCAGGGTGCCTCAAAGGGGGGAGAAGGGAACAAGGGACCAATGCCGTTGAAATCCTTCCTTACCCTTGTCGATTCGTTCATGAGACCGCACCACTGCGGCGAGCTTCACAAAGCCTTAAAGGCACTAGTCGGCATGAGGATGAACTCTGTTTGCTATCAATGAATCACTGGTCGGTTGTCGCTCACAATGCAGTTTAGGCAGTTAGGCTTTGTGGGAAACATCGAAGGACTGTGATGTGGGACGGCGCTTGAAAGAGCTGAGTCAAACGGAACCTATTGGAGGTCACCCCACACATTCAACGCGAGTCTTTTGCTGAAGCACCTGCAGCCCCCCGGACCACGGACTCGGAAAACTCAGCCAACGTGGCCTGACAGAAGTGGGCAAAAAAAACGAAGGATTCGAGCTCTAGGACTCCGATGGGCAGCTGTGCTCTTCCCCGGCCGGTTCCTGTGAAGTGTCAGGCTTGCAAGCCACCAGGAACAGTGCCTCACGAGGAGCATCCAGGCAAAACGAACATCAAGCGCAAAGCGGCGAACAGCAAGCGCAAAGCAGAAAGCAGCTCAAGTGGGCACCAGCGGAACTCCAGTGGGAAGAGAGGCAGCCACAGCGGACAGCTGGACCTGACTGAAGCAACAAAGGCGTTCTCTCCTGATCTCTGCTAGCGAGGCATCTGACTTTGAAAGATCATCGCTGTGCGTATACGAAGTCAAACTTGCAAAGTGCGCAGCAGCTTTCCGAACCGGAACGAATTTAATTTACATACATATATATATATATGTATACATGGAGAGTCATCGATAGTAGCCTGAAAGTCTGTGCAGATGTTTATGGCGTCTGGTATTCGCAGCAACTCTTCAATGTTGATGATGTTCAAGGGATCTCGGGTTTAAGCAAGTGAAAAGCCATTGACTGAGGAGTCTGCATTCCCACTTCGGCTTGCCGCTTCCACTGCTAGCAGCACGGCAATGGTCACGAGCACGGATCCATAATTCCCCAAGAGCTCCAAGCCCATGGCCCCAAGCCCTAAGCCAAGACAACACCGCTCGAGCAAACTGCTGCAGAATTCTTTTCTCCTGCAACGCGCTGAAGAGCCAGGACAAGGTTGGGATCTACATCATCCGTCTTGCTCAATTGGCATCATCAAGCCATCCACATCAAACACTCTGGTCTCAGAGCGTACAGAGCAGGGTGCCATTCGACGGAGCACATGCCCAGAAAAGGCCAGAACTTGCGAGCCGAACAACGAGATGGGTATGACACTTGCAAACTGCCTCGCTGACAGTGTTGAAGTCTTCAGCCTCACATCTGTCTCTGACACTGCCGATCTAGGCGTACCCAAGGATTTGGAAGAAGAAACTGTTGATCGCCGTGCAAGCTGGGCTACCACACATCTCACGCCTCACCACATCTCACGCCCCGTGCAAATCGCCCTTATCCTAAGCCGTCGGCAATCATGACGCCGTTCGATCCAACCACGGCAGTCTGATTTGCGGCAACCTCAGCGGATCTCAACGCGGAGGCCTGGATTAAAAAGAGGTGCAAGCAGAAAAATACCCTTTGCTTGACAACTGCTGCGAGGCACCCAAAAGGTGGCTCCTTCTGCCAATGGCAGTGGGAAGGGATTCAACATCACCATGTTCCGGACCTCAGCACTTTCCAGTGACGTACAGCATGGGTGTGGCATCGTCTGGTCTAGCTCTTCTTTCAGACATGAGACCGATGAGACCTTTTGTCGTCAACTATTCTGAAGCTCTCGCTCTACGCGGAGATGCAGCCGACGTGAGACGAAGCTGCACCACGGCCCCACGGCCACTGCTTTTGAGGCCGCCACGAAGAAGACTTCCTCAGCGGCCCGAGCCAACCCTCACAGCTCCGATCCGGCCAGGGTAGAGAGTTTCCTTGCTGAGCCAGGCACCTCAACGGGAACCTGCAACAGCTCTGATTACTTTCGCTTTACTCGCAACCGTCAATCTCTAATGCAACAGGGAGGGTCTTGTCCAGGTTCGGGCCACAGCAGTAGCCAGCCATGCAGGGCCCATGAAGCGAATCTCAACCAACGAAAGCAGACAATTCGCAATGCAGTCCGTCGTTGTTGGAACCGTTGTGTGCTTTCACTTCGCACAGCACTGCTCAGCCCGAGGTGCAGTCGCAACTTGTGGAGAAAGCAGCCACCGACAGATCCACCGGCATCCCACCTCCTTTATGAACACTGCCTCCACCGTCACGTTTTCACCTCGGCATCTGTGAATATGCAGCGCCCATGCTGCCATTGCTGCTCTCGTCTGCATGACGGGCGATTCGATGCATGCAGATATTCAACCCTGACCAACACGACATGAGGAAACTCCATGCAAGCTGCAAAATCGGGGCCAGGGCCCGAAATCTCCGTGCGCCAGATGTAGATCTGGAAGAAGCCGCTCCCGGCCTGGTGCACGCCACGCGTGGCACGCGCGGCGGCGCACGCGTGGCAGCGTGGGGGGACAACCGGGGGTTTCTGCTCAGGTTTTCTTGTACTTTTGTCCAGGGCCTCAGGGCCATGGCTGCAGCTGAAGCCAGTAAGGAACGGCTTGACGGCTTAATGGCTTAATGCACAGGATAGAGGACCATTGGCTCGAGAGCCCATTTAAGTGGGTGGGCGGCGTACTCGCCAGTTTAGGGTTTGGGGTTTGGCTTCCCTTTGCCGCTAGGCCCTCGCGGCACCTGAGCATGGAGCAGTTGACTCTGCATGCAGTGAGCCTCGACATCAAAGTCGAAGATCAACGGAGCGAACCCCACCTCGCTTAGCCGCTAGGTGGAAAGAGTTAAGACACAACCGCACGAGTAAGGCCAGCCTCCGGGTTGACATCGACGGCACCTGCAAGGCATGTCTGGAGCAGAGAGGAAGGGGGATCTCAGAGTCAGAGGTGTCCTTTTGGGTTTGCTGAGGCCTCGTGGCATTTCCAGGCGCGGTCGCGCCCCGAGCCGCGGGACCACGGCGCGGCGAACACCGAAGTCGCTATCCACGTCCTGCTTGCGAAAGACTCCGAAAAGCACAAAACGCACTTGGACTTCCCTCGAGGACCTTGACTGGCTCATCGAACATCAGCAGCACCGACTCCATCGCCGGATCCTGAACGTGGGCAGCACCATTGTCATGCAGGATGGGACGTGGCAGCAACGTGCTGGAAGCACCGACATGCTGTACCGTGCCTGGCCCCTCTACAGTCTCCATGGCTGATGATTTCAGCATTGCAGCATGACAGCTCTTATCATGCGAAAACCACACAAAGTTGAGGCAAGTGCGATGTGGCCGGAGTTGTTTGCTGGCTCTGATGCTGCCAGCACCTTAACAGCCACTCTGCACCTCTCAATTCACTCGGCAACTGGCGCTGACCGGCCAAGAATGGAGAATCTGGGACCACGGCTGGACCGTCAGTGTCCGGATGCACTGAGAAGTGGAAGCCGGACCTCGAACGCAATGACAAATCTGGATTATGCAAGGCATGATGATGTACCCAAGCACCACACTCTGCCAGCGAGTTCTTCTGGAGTTCCCCCACAGTGACGGCCTGGAAAAAATGAGCAGTAGAGCCGGGTCCTGTTGCTTACACAAAGACTTGCTCTTCAGGAAGCCTTTCCTGTGCATGCAGGTGCGAGATTATCACTGGATTGCCAGTTCTCATGAGGCTGGAACATCCGTGAAGGCTGCCTCTTCGATTTGCAGGTGGTATGTCCTCCGGTCAAGCACTTCGCCCTTCAGGGGCTTTTGTTCCTCCGGTCTTGCTCCAAGGAGCACAAGTCTGGCTGATGAATCCGATGGATGACATACATTTTCTGCGCGAATCAACCGGCATCGATGCACGAATGTCCTCAGCCGTTCAGCCCCGCTCCAGACTGTCCAAGATGGTAGCGTCTGTGAAGCGTGGGTTTCGGAACAGATTTTGCCTGACTTAGCACGGCAGATTCAGCGGAAGCGCATAGCTGGAAGCGTGCCAGATTGCCGTGAATCACCATACTGCTAGCACGAGTGCGACAGCGACAACTCATAGGCCAGTCCAGCTGCGCATCACAACATCTAGCCTAGCAATTCGTCCGGTCCTCTACTACGCAAGTCCTGGGGGGGCAAGACCTGATTTTACCAAGAAGGAATTCTCCCCCAGCAAAAAAATTCGCAGTCGAAACACTTGCCGGCAGCTGCAGGGCCCTAACCCTCTTGCAGCTGTCTTGGACTTGGGCTTACACCGCCCGCGAGTCGAAATCTGCGAGCGCCCCTTCGGAGCTACACGCCACCATTGCCAGATGCTTGCTTTCCATGACCTTCTGGAGTTGCTGGACAGTAAAAGAGGTTTGCCACTCCAGGCGCGGTCTGGCAAAGGGAAGACTCGACAGTTCGCAACCATTTACATTTCCTTTTCGATCCCAGTTTCACCTCCCGAAGGACATCTTACTTTGAAGCAAAACCGCCAGTCAAGCTTCCACCAAGACCACCACATGACCGTTACCTATACGCTTCGTCTGTTTCATGTTGTTGAGAGGCAAGGAGCCACATTGGTGAGACTGCATCACAAGTGTAGGCTTTCCCGCTCATTTTTCACGGGCATGCCTGAAGCACAGCAGTCTCATCTGCACCAAATCTATGGCCGGGGTCGTGCAAAGATGTGCAAAGCACTATTGAGTATCCGGAGCGGAACTACTCTGACGACGATAGCAAGGCTTGCCTGGTGCACAGCTGTACTAGGTCCTAGCTTTGATGAATAATCATAGTTTTCATGCGCGCAGGTGTCCCCAAAGCTTCTTCTCGTCCAAAATCGTGTTGAACCATCGACAGCTCCAAGTTCCCAAACCAGCCTTCCGGACTTTCTGCCGCCAAGGCGAACTCTACGGCACTGAGAGCATCGAACCTTCGCGGGAAGCGTGTCACTGTCTCGAAAACACACCTACAAGTTGCATCCGTAAGCTTAGACCCTGCGCTGTCATTGACGACATGGCCGGAAGCTTACCTTTTTCAACAGCTAGTCTTCTCTTGTCCCTATGCAGGCCCAGCACGCCCGAAAAAGACGATAGGCTAATTGCCACACACATTTCTCAGGGCATGCCCCTTGTTCTGGCTGGGCCCACTCCCTACTCCCAAGCCAGCCGACAATGCACACAAGAACAGAAATTACCTCGTTGTTCCACAACGTATATGCCACAACAGCTTCTGACATGCTGTCGAACTCTTGAGGCAAGTCGCTTCGGCTCTGGTCGCTGCAGCTGAAGGAGGTTGACTGCCTCTTGGATCACACATAATGTAGGGGGAGCTTATGCATGGCCGAGGCAGTAGAAGCAATTTCAAAAATGCAACATCAGTACCTTTAATTTCTGTTTCGTTTGTGCAGGCAAATTGGGGCTGGCATGACTGTCCCTAAGCTTATCATTAAAGGACTTCGGTGTTCTTCGTGTGTTTCTTCCCGTACGAGCGCAATGCTCGAAGCGTTCGGCAAGAGTGGCACTGGCTTGTGATGCTACCCCTGTCGGTTTTCAAGACTAGTCAAGGCACGGGCAGTGGCATGACTACAGCTGATGCGGCTCTGTCGGGCCGTCGCGGTATGAGCACTCATGTAGGCAAAGTAGGTACATGGACCCCAAACCATGGCATGACATCTCCGAACCTCTGCAGAGCTGCACCGATCTGTGGGGCTGGTCGCTACACAGAGCGGGCCTCACATGGCTCTGCGAGGCTCTGCTGCGAGTGCTAAAGTGCACATGAGGACCCAAACACTGAACTCCAACAGCTCTCTCACTACGCATGAGGATGCCCCTGCCGTCCAACGACTCCTGGAAGCCCACCCTGCCCATCTGCAGCAAGCTGAGGTCTGTGCAGAGCTCCTCCTGAGTTTGCGATTCAGTGGCGCGGGCGCAAAGCACATGCACAAAGACTGGATCGCCATGAAACTGTTCGTGCCGATACTGGTCACCAGTACAGCTGATTTGCTTGAAACAGGTCGACGGTCGAACAGAAACATGACCAACCAAGGCAGAAAAGCAAAGTCGACTCTGCAATGCATGATACTTTGAGCATGCTTGCCTGTGCGATTGTCGGCTAACTTTTTGAGACTGCAACTATTCAAAGGATTGCCGTGCCGGGCCTTGCAGAACGTCACGAGACTGCTCACCTAGGCTCAGTTTCTGGTTCTCTGATTTCCGTACATGTTGGGCGAGGAACTCGTGAACCTGGGGATCTGGGTTCTCCTATATGAGCTAAAGAAGCATGCGGCAGATCCGTATCAAAGAGACCATCCTACCATCAATGCCCTCTTCTCTGCTCGAGATTTCCAGCTACCGCAGACCCTCTAAATTTGAAGTCTGAGACCCCCAACTAAAACATTGAAACCCCGAACCCGTCACACCCCACTCACGCAGGTTTCTGGGAGCTTCGAAACCCGCCAAAGCTGGGTTCTGGCTAAGGAGCTCAACTGCTAGCAGAATGGGGATCTACCGTGAAGAAGATAGCACTCCCTTATTATGATAGCTTAAACTAAATCCTAAACCCCTAGACCCCGAACCCCACAACCCCAAACCCTAAACCCTAAAACTCCCCTAACCCAAAATAGCACTCCCCCCACCCTTCCCCCCCCCGTCCGCCCCGGCCCCACCCTTTAGAAAAAAAAACGCGCCAAAGGAGCCCCCTCCAGGCTGTGACCCGAGAGCTCAGGCCACTTCATCGGAGGCAGCCGCCCTCGCTCTGTGGCCGCCATCCTCAGCCGAGACGAAACCACCCAAAACGGGACCCATCTAAATATCTACATATAGGTAGATCGATATATAGATAGATAGATAGTTGGGTAGACAAACAGATAGATAGGTAATTAGATGGGCAGATAGATAGGTAGATAGATAGAGACAGAGATGGAGACAGAGATGGAGAGATGCAGCGGATTTCGATATAGATGTAGCTGCAGGTAGATATAGACATCTGAGAGATTACATGTTATATATTGTGTAAACCTTAAACCCTAAATCTTGCTAGATTAAAACTGAACCTTGCATTTTGCAGCTTTTGCTATATGTCGTATGTTATACCCAAGCCCAAGGTCTCGGTTGAGTGTTGAGATGTTCAAAGGTATAAAGGTGATCCTTCGTGATGATTCTATAAAGGAGTCTTGGGTCTTGCGGGTTTGTGGGATGCTTGCGTTTTGAGGAAGCTTTAGGGAGAATGAGAGAGGGCTTTGGCTTGAAGCTTCCGATATCTGGCCTTAGCTGTGAACTGTTCTGAGCCAGGCTTCAGCTCGTCCACTGTGTATTCTTGCAGCGGCAACTGCCCGGTGGCGACGAAGAAGCACACGCGGCCGAAGGCGAAGACGTCCACGCTACAGTCTCGCAGGCCCCCCGGGGTGCTAGGTGCTGGGCTACGCCAGAGCATCTGAAGCTGGACGTCAGTATGGAAGTACTCTGCTTTTGCGAAGCTAGGTGCCGTCTTGTTCATCTTGCATGTACTGCATGCCCTCCTTGCAGGAAGAAATCCTGCTGCAATAGCCACCCCCACCCCGTTCATCGATTGGGCCTGGTGCGAGGCCTCCCTGACTTAGGGAGCTGATCAGCTCCGGTGCCATCCACCGTGGAGAGCCTCTATGCAAAACTCTGCACGTCAGAAGGGTGGACGGACATGTCACCGAAGGGCTTAAAACGAGAGCGTTCTCGCGCCTCCCTGGAGTTTCTGCCGTGACTTGTGGAGCACCGCCATCCCGAAGTCGATGAGCACCGGCTCCAAACTGCAAAGGGCTCTTGGAAGCTCTGCGGGGTTTAGCAGCAAGCAGTCGGCCGAATAAAAACAGACAGTATCCCGAAACCGCTCTCCACGTAGAAATCTTCGCTTTTTTTTGCGTCCGGCGGCCCAAAAAGAGACAATGGACACCTGCTTTGTTTTTGCTTTTGCAGCCTCGCCTCGGACGCTGCAAAATCTGCACTCCCCCTCCTTTGTGGAACCTGCCCGGGACAGCGCCCCGAAACCGAGCCTGTTGCTTCGCATCATGATGTTCTTGGCTGAGAGGTCGCCATGCAGGATGGCTGGCCCCTGTGCACCGTGCACGTGACGGCAGCAGGAGTAGAAGTCAATGCCCCCCCCGCCCCGCGAGCCTGATCGTGCAAGTACATCAGGGCATGACAGACCTCACAAACGCGAAACTTGATAAACCAGTGATTCAGCTGCGAGGTGCACTTCCCAGAAATGCAACACATCGACTGAACCGCGGAACCCAGTGCAGGCGACCTGAGAACATCCAAGATTCGTTGAAAGCCGAGCCCTCAAAGTCTTTGTTGCTTACGAATGACGTTCTGGACAACTGCAAGCTTGATCGAGCTGCCAAGTCACAGAGCAGAGAGTCTGCCACCTGACCTGCTCTGTAAACCTCGCGATCGCAAAGTCTCATGTGTAGCCATGATTTGTCCGGCTGCGACTACACTGCTTGGAGAAATTGAAGGGAAACCAGTGCATCTTGCAGAGTCAGTGGCCGCTTGTCCTTCTGGAAGAGGATCAGGTCCTAAGCTGCTCGGCACACTTGGTTGACGAGACTCTCATACCCCCGGTCAAACCTGAGGGCACCTATGAGCGATAATTGTTCTGCCCTCGCGGATTTAACATCAGAAGCAATAACATTGTTGTTGACATAGTTTTCGCAATGCCGGTAATAGTTCAGTTCCTTTTTGGTTGGAACCATAAGGGACAGTGCATGTTAAAAGATAGCAATGATCCCGTTGAACTAGTCGATTTATATCAACGATTTTCATTTTACATTTATCGTGATCATTGTATTAAAAACCATGACAAAAGAAATACTTGATAGATTGTACTAGGAATTAAATAAAGCTGTATCTAAAACTGATATTCAATTTGGATTAGGACTAGGAACACCTCACAGTTATGCTGATATGGGATGATGCATGCCGTTCCCCAAGGCAGCCTGACAAGGCCACGACCAGAGGCTCTGCCCCTAGCGAATTTTCTGGCGCCCGAACTCACTTTGATCGATTGCACCTTCATGTTCGTCCATATTTTTTTCTTTAATATTCACCCCCGCAAAGCGCCATAGCAACAGCCCAGAAGAAGCTCTGTCTGGCAAGAAGCAGACCGAGAATTTCGTTCGAATGTGTTGCCGTTTTATGCTTCTCTGCTCGTGAACTAGAATAAGTTGCGGCATGAGTTGCTGCTATTCACCGAACAGAACCGATTTAGATCAAGCTCGAGTGTTCAGTATCCGGAGTTGCGTCATGCCGCCCGTGGACGACCCCTTCCGCAAGCTTTCCGCCGATCCGAACGACCATGTGCTGAAGAGTTGCGTGTAGGCTTGATCCGTCAATGTACTCCTTGCCGGGTCTTGCAATGGATTGAAACGGGCAAAGGCAACTGCCTCTACTCAACTGGCACTGGCAGACTTTGATTCGCTCCTCAATCAGAACCACCAGCTGCTTGGCGTCCTCTATACAAGCGCCGTAGAAGTTCACAATGAACCTGAGAGCCCATGAGCATACACATACTTGAAGCACCAGAGACACCACAAAGCAACCGATGTCAAGGTGCGGATGGCGCAAATGGCGAAGCACCCTCAACTCCTGCAGCAACAAGCAGGGTCGCACTGTCTCCGTGGAACCTGCGACATGCACACCTGAGCCGGACATGGGACTTGGACAAGACCTGACGGTATGGCCCAAAAGCGCAAGGCAACTGCTGAATCACTTTGCAACAGGCGGTGAAACGGGAAGGGCGTATCAAGCTTCGCTAGCGGCTGCCTTCGCCCTTCGAGCGTAACCTTCCAACGCCTTTACTCTGTGATTTGGGGAATGCTCGCGTACCAACGAGGATTGTCAGCATGGTGAAGGTGAAGATGGCGAGGACACTCATGGCGATGACGAACACGAAGACGAACTGATGACACAAAAAATGAGGGTAAAAGGCGGCGAGGATGACGATGGTCGGTCATTTAGATTGGTGTCGTGGCGGATGGGTGGGATAGGATATGATTAGAGTGACGAGGCTGATGGTGGCGATGATGATGCTGATGCAGATGATGACGCCCCAGGAGATCAGGAGAGATGAGGGCATTTCAAGCAGCACGTTCGAGCCTTGCCAAAGAAGTCTGAAACCTCTTTGGACCTCGGGATTCAGTTCAAATTCGCAGTGCCCACACGGGCCGTGCTCCAGCTGTGCTCCAGAGGCTCCCACGTGGAAAGCTGCTCCTTGGAGGGCATCTTCACTGCCACACGCGCACCTGAAAACCGCGAGGAGCGGAGCTCGGGACGGGGCCGGGACCCTGCCAGAAACCTCCAGGGCACAGAAGAATCAAAGCGGGCGCCTGCGTATTGGCCTTGCACAACCATGGCATAGCCGCCCTTTCCTGAGATGATCACCAGCTCAAACCAGCTGAAGTACAGCACAGGCTCTGACTTCTGCAGCCCCAAAATCCAAGAAGGTTGGACTGGAACGTCACGTCGGACCAGGAGATGAGCCATTTCTCTTCGGCAGCAACGGCCTGCGATCGCTGCCCGGAAGCCGGGCAAGGGGCACTTCCAATGTTGGTCACGAGTGAAGTAACGAGTTCAAATCTTGTGCAGTGGATGTTTCAGTACGAGACTTGGGAAGCTTAGGGAAACCTGACAAGCCCGAGTGGCTGCCTCTACTTCCCTACACCGTCCTGTTGCGTAACTCGTTAACACCGGAACAAGTTTCAATCGGAGCCTTGATGGCCGACAGCTGCAACTCGACCGGCACTTCTCCTAAATGGGTGTGGTGCTTCCACCACAGAATGCAAAAGCTAACGCCTTCCGCATGCTGCATGCCCTTCCATATGCCATATGTATATATATATATATATATATATACATATATACATATACCACAGACATATGCTTCCGAAACCTTGCAGCCATCACACTCGACTCGGACGGGGTGAAGATGATGCCTTGCCAGCAAGCACATGAAGTCGACGATGTCTCAACTTCGACTGATAGCATCACGGGAGTTGCTGCAGGCAGCCTGACGCAGTGCGACCAAGTGGCTGCTGAGAGGACGGCTCGCCATCGAAGCCACTGCACTAGCAGCATCGTTGAGGATGGGAACGGCGAGACTACGGTTCTCAGGTTCGGCTGTGTTTGGCCTGGCGGGTGTAACGAGCAGAACGCAGTGAACGGTATCTTGTGCTGGCGAGCGGCTGCTGTGGCTCCCCAGAGTCCTCAGCCTCAGCCTTCTGGGAAAAGGGTCCCTTCCTTATACAAGCCCACGGCTTGAAGGAACTCTGCGCACGACTGCAATGAGACCAGTATGCCCAATTCCCGCGTCAGGCACTGCAAACGAAAGCATTTGCGATGTACAATATTGTGTGGAACATCTGGAGAGCTAAAAGTTCCGACAATCGAGGCAAGGCTCGCATTCTCGTGCTCGGCAGCAAAGCGAAGAACTTTCTCTTGGGTCAGGTCCTCCATACCAGCTTGACGGCAGTCCATGAAACCAACGCAGAAGCGAAGGCTTTCTAAGTTAAGAGCTGCTTCGGAAAGGCAGGTTATTCCACATGCCTCCTCCACCTTGCGCACTCGTAGGAAGGCCGACCTGAAGCAGGAGCATATCTCCAATCAGAAGCCCTTCCTTCCTCCTCCAGAACTGAACAGTCGCCAGCCTTTCGCCCATCTCAATGTAGCAGCGGCCGACCAAGCCTCTGAAGTTGAGACACAGCGTGCACAAACCAAAAACTCAGCCTCCATTCAAGGTGATGGGTAGGCATTGGAAACGCTCATGCAGCAGTATCTGAAACAAAATTCGGCCCAACCTGTCGGACCTGCCGCAAGCTTATGCGGGTTTTGCCGGCCCTCCTTTGTTTCATGTTTCTGTCATGCGCAACATTCACATCGGACAAGAGACCCACTACGCAGCAGATGAGCAAACGGATCGCGACACCAAGTGTTCGTGCCTTGGAAGACGATTGCCAGAGCAAGAGAACCGTGCATCAGAGTGTCATCTCAGATATCTCTGCTAGTAACAGCCTGGCCATGGTACCAGACCACCATCCTTCTCACTCTTAGGCACAGTGAAGACGAGGTAGAGGACCGGGATGCCCGCAGTCAACCAGGCACCAGCCTCCAGATTGGGCGGCATAGAGCCGACTGACAGTCTTCGAAGGTTGGTGCACCGCCGCGCACTGCGTGCATCTGCGTGCTTGAGCTCCCCGCAATGGCTCGGACCGGCAACACCACGTAGTAAACGACGATGAGGCACGCTAAGTTGCCTGAGTTGGCATTATGCCTTGCCTGGTGCTGTCAAGATACAAACACTGCGCCTAACGCAAACACTTGCTTCCCGTGCTCGGCAGTGCTGGTGGCAAGTTGTAGTATTGAGAGAAGGAATGCTGCGCAGAGATTTATATTGGTGCGACAGTTCACTGCTCCAACTCGAGAACGGACTGAATTCTGGAGGTGCGCATGCAGGCGCAAAGGACATCACTGCCGGAAACTTCTGTCCTGTAACATGCTGAACATGCTATCTAGCTGCCCACCAAATTGGAATCCGACAGCAGTGCGCAGTATGCCAAGTCGGAGATCGCGGCGATGTTCGAAAAGGCGACTTCGATAGACTGGCAGAGACAAGATTTACAAGATGATGCAAGGCAGCTGGATGTTCCAGGCTTCGCATCGGAAGGCAAAAAGAAGGCACCTCACCAGCCAGGAAAGCAGCTCGAGATCGGTTCGAAACCCTTAGCTGCTCCAGGCTCCAAGAGATGCGAGAGCTCTTGCAGCAAGTGCAGAAAATAGTGCTGCCGCAGCATCATTAGCCCGAAGGATCCTGTGAAGAAGAGCCAGGGCACCAGAACCTCACGGGCGAGGCATCATGACAGAGCTGACAAGCCCGCATCTACTGCCCACTTGCACGCTCCTAGTCGCTCCTAGTCCTAGTCTCTCTTGCTGTGCAATCGCCTCAGGCAGCATGTTGCAGACCATCCCAACCGTCGAAGTGATGGCAACAATCGTCCTTAGGGCCATGGACTGGGAAAGGCATCACATGTGACTGCCGCGAGGGATGCCCTCATTTTGGGCAACCGTGCATGCGAATTCCGACCCGTCAAGCTGCCGGCTGCCTAAGGATTATTGGATGGCCTCAGGTATTTAGGCTTGCATCGCTTCAACGGTCAAATTGCATCCGGAATTCAGGCTTCCGACGTAGAGCTGCGCGCCGTTCGTGAGATTTTCGAAATCCTCAGTGCGAGGAGCATTGCTGCAAATCAATAGAAGGCGTGCATGTCCTCGACATGCAACCGTGAGCAGAGTGGAAAAACAAATGTTGTATTCATCCCTAGAAACGCGCGGCTGGACACGAACGAAGGCATGTCGTGACCCATGCGTTCCGAGCAGCCACCGTTGGGAGATCAGTAAGCACCACGAAGATATGCGCAACCTCAGCAAACGTTCGGTCCGCAAAGCCTGCTCTGGACGCCTCGGTCCTCCTTGCACATCCTTACGCAGGCCTTGCAAAGGTCCGGTCGGCTTCATGTCTTGCTGATCCTGCTTACTTCCATTATGGAATAAAGGCCTCACGGGAAACAAGCTCGTGGTTCTAAAGCGTAGCAGTCAGATGCAGCGTGTCGCATCATTGCAAGCTAGCAGCCAAGCTGACGAAGCAAATGCGACACATAACTTTCCGCAGCCTTAGATGCAAACAGTCTGCTCAAAGCATCTTCTCCAGTCTGATGTATTGAGCCGACGTCTGCAAGACACCGCAAGCATGTCAGCATCTTCAAAGTGGTGGGGTGGTGACACACAAGCAACCCGCAACCCTGCAGCATTGAGTTGCTGCGCCTCTGTCTCTTCTGCTGGCGATACTGCTGCTCCTGCAAGTGCGATCATCAAAGACAATCGACAAGAGGCTTGGAAGGCACTAGCAACAAAAAGATAAGTCGTGACAGGTCAAGCGTTGCTCGAAAGACCTAGCGGACATGACAAGCCCAAGTACTCTACACCCTCGGTTGCTACTTTGCAGGAAACAGCCCACTGAATACATTTGAGTACTTCTCTGAGCTTGGTAGTCTTATCCATCTGACCACTCTTCTGTCTATCACGATTCACCCTGATTTTACTGCATGTGTGATGTTTTGCTACCATTCTTTTCCTGGTTGGTACAGGTTGACAACCCCCTGCCTGGGGCTAAGGCTGATAGCAAGCCGACATTCCCGTGAAGACCCTTGCGGCTTAATCCCGTCGCATGGCGCGTGTGCTTTGCCTTGTCCGCATCTCGGAAGCACACCGGTATGCTGCCGCAGCATCGGGAGAGCCGCCGCCCTGAAAAGAAGCATGCAGGCACCAGAAGGAATGTTAGGCCTAGGGCAGCAGTAGCTGACACCGCTCGCGCTGGTCCCCCCACATCGCACGGCGGGTCTACAAAAAGCCCAGCGAGTGACAACAAAAAACGCAACCATCCACATCTGGAGCAACGCTGTGCGAAGTCCTGCCCGGCCTTTGGGGAAGAAGCTCACCGCTCGGCGCAATTCGGAATCCTTCACCGGTGGCAAGGTCGCGCGAACGCACTTCTACGGACCTAGATCTGCAACCGTCTCTGTCATCGCTACCGAGACAGACTCCGACGGAAACGGCCCCGGCCCGATCCTCGTCGTCAGCGTTGCCCTCAGTTCGCATGGAAGCTTGCGTAGCTTGCTCGCCAACCAGAGTACTTTCCAGATAATCCGAAACCCCTCTATTCTTGAATGTAAGAGCAGTGCGGGCATTCTTCCGACATAGCGGGACTTGTCACATGGGACTTGTCACATCCGTGGGGAAGCAGCCTTCCCTGATGCCGACCATACTGTCACTGTAATTCTTGTGCACTCTGAGACCAAGACCTTGAACTTTGTCTGGGCCGCATCCGTGGCTGCCAGGTTCCTCCATCCTCGGCTGCCTTCTTGATCACGTCCGGCACTTTCCCGAGATATGGGAGAGTGCATCCGTTGTGGGAGTTGACAAAATCAGCTCAGGCAAGCCCGCCCCATGGCCACAAGGGAGGCGGGGGCTGAGAAGGTCTTGCAAGGTTTGGGGTTTTGCGGGGAATGATGCCTTGCACGTGACGCTAACACCACGAGCAATGCAAATATGCAGGCATGTCTGTGACCGGTAAACTGGCGGCGGACAGACAGGTCAGAGCAACAAAATCACTCGCGGCAGCTGTCCAATCGGCAGTTTCATCCCATGAGTTTCTCAGAAGTACCTTTAACCACGTCGGTGCCAAGGCCACACCCCTCGCATGGCCGAATCTCCTTCCGGCATCGGCCCATGGAACCATCCGACCTAGAAGCCGGCAGAGGGCAGAGCTGAGCAGAGAGCAAGCACATGGGCATAGGCGGCATGGGCATGGGCTCAGCCTTGATCGTCGAGGCCGGCTGGAAGCAGAGACAGCCGCCTGCACAGGGAAGCCCTCGTGACTCGGCTGCTCGTGCCCGCTTGGGCCCGCTTCCACAAAGGCACCTTCCAGCAAGGTCCAGCCGCACGCAGCCCCGGAAGAAAACACCTGGCCAAAAGCAGCATTCCGGGCTTTGTGTAGAACTCAGATGCTTCTGTGACTGTGCGCCAGCCATGCGCCCCTTGCGGTGTGGTAACAACAGACAAAACATTTTTCGTCATTTGGTTGTGGGTTTGCTGGCATTCGGTTGTCTCTGTGGTTGCATCGGCTTGCTAGAACTACTCAACATTCCATCCTCCTGCATCTGCCTTCTGATACCACCACATGACTCTGTGAGGCTGTGATTTCTGCTTTTGCCGTGTGCTATGTGCCAACAACTCTGCCCTGATCTCTGTCTTACCCTCTCGCCACACAACTGGCACCTTCCTCGCAGAGGTCTTGCGACACATCGAAGCGGAACCTGCAGGGACAGACCATGTGCAGACAACAGACCGTTAGCCCGGCCAGGCCATGCAACCCCAGGCACCTCTCGTTACCGTCCTCCATCACGACGAACTTCGACATGCCAGGTTTCACCTGGCTGAAAAAATACACTCGGTAAAAACGGGTTGGCGTGTCAAGGAGAATCCCGACTGAGGTAAGACTGGCTTTTGCAATGGGGCATCTGGCAAACAGCACGATGTTGCCTCCTCGGAGAAGTACAGGTGCACGCGCATCCTCCAAGCTTACCAGCCGATTTCTCTGAGAATGGAGTGTGCATGCTCCGATTGCTCAAGTTTGCGTCCCCAGCCTGTCGATGGTGAGCTTGGAGACTGACATCATCGGCCAAGTCCACACTATGCCTAGAGCGCAGTACCAGTAAACATCCCCACTTGCTGGTCCGCTCAGATACAAAGCCGAACGACCCACGCGCTTGGGTCCACGCTTGGGGCAACATGATCCTCTGGGCGAGTCGTGAACACGAAGGAGAAATGCCTCGAGATGACAGCCGTGCGGCGACTCTTCCTGTCTCGCAATGCCGTGTGAGCGTGAATGAGAGCCCAGGCTGGTCGAAATGGCGCACGACCCCGGCTGGAAGCGTGAAGTTGTACCTCGGACGAGTCCGAGTCGAGAAGAGGATGGGCCCGGAAGCTTCCCGAGGTGCTGACGATGTTCCTGGATGTAAAGGCCGCAGAGGCAGCAGCATGATCTGCCCACAATGGCCAATGGTTCATGACTCCCGAAGAAGACAGGAGCTTGCACTTCACAAAGGGAGGGCTGCCTGGCTCCCCAGGAAGAAGACCCGCGAAGGATCAGCGACTTTCAGATGCTGCCTTAGATGCAAGCATGCTGCGCTGCATTCTGCACAAGACAATACTTGAGACCTTGGCTCGTCGGGAGTTTCCGAGGAGCCAAGGTTGATCTGTCGAAGCTCGGCCTGCAGTCCGAGTCTTGAGTCTCACTGTCATGAGAGTAGTTCATGCTAAGCTTGGAGAGAGAGACAGATCTCTTTTTATTTTTCCTGGAAGTTGCAAAAAGGGTGCGCAATCCGCAGTCCTCCAAGTCGCTGCTGGGATCGGCAAGCACCGACACACCTGACGGCGGCGCGGTCGCCCGAAAGGTTATCGAAACGTCCGTGCACACGTCCAACTGTTGACCAGGTCTCTCTATTTTCAGCGTTGCAAGTCATGCTGGAGATCGCGTGCTGCAGAGCCGAAGCAGGCCTTCGAACTGCAGCATCACAGAAGTGCTGGCAGCAGCCTCCTGCACCACATCGAAGAGATCCCCAACTGTGATCGGCAACTGAGACCATTCAGAACGGCTGGACCGCTTCCGGAGGCACTTATGGGTACTCCTTGAAGCCTTCATTGGAGGCGATGGTCGCCTTGAGAGAAAGGCGAGAAAAGTCTACCCTGAAGTCAACCGCATCTTGTCTCTGGAGCAAGCTGCAAAACTCGCTGCCGCTGGCCGACATGTCATTGTCAAGGCGCCTTCGGTGGCGGCAGCCGCGTGAAGAACTTCAATGCCTGTGGGCGACTCTCTTGCAGTTTCAGACTGCTTCACAGGTCAACAACCAACATAACTATGTAGAAGCCCTGGAACAACACTGAAGTTGGCACTCAAGGCCAGGCCCTTTTGAAATCTGAATACAAATCGCGTAGATCCCAACAATTCCACCTTGAACCGTAGCTGTGCTGCAAGCCTTGGACCAGAAATCCAGAAGCTGGGGCTCCAGGCAGCCCCTGCAAAACGGTGTGGCTCCGGCCACGTGGCCTGCTCGTATAACCAAAACCCAAATAAACTGTCATCGTCAACGTCAGTCGAAGACGGACTGCAACAGCAGGAGCAGGAGCAGGAGCAGCAGGAGGAGGAGGAGGACTCGCACCGGTGCTCACACGAGTACCAGTGCGACTATTAATCCTGGAACTGGCACTACTACCGCTACCACTGGGCCTACCACGACGACTGCCCGTGCGACCACCACCACCGGCTCTGGCTACGGCCACGGCTACTCTTACTGCTACTGCTGGAACTTCTACTTCCATGTGTGCCGCGGTAACGATCACCTACTGTCAGTGGCCTAGAACTACGTCGGTAGTTAGTCTCGTTATGTTTGGACATTCCCACGTTCAATGCTATTAGCTTTCAGCTTTCTGTCACCATCACAGCGATTGGGCCCGTGGCTAGATCGGCGAGCCCGGAGCCCACTTGAAGGGTATAGAGCTCGCCGGGAAGCAGTTCTGGAACCTGGCGTTTAGAGTCTAGAGCTCTGGGGGGGTTATATTCAGCACATCACAGTCAGCTAGGTACAGCTCTTCAGCTGGGCGTGCCCTTTTTAGGCTTCAACGCAGTTGCAGTTAGAGCATTTCTGCCTTCTTTTGTAGTCTGATCAATTGATTTGCGTTTCCCAGGCCAATGTCAGCATGCTTAGCAGTGAGTCGAAGCTCTCAGATGAGAGTCTGCAATAGCTTGGACAGCCGAGTACCCAGCGACAACCAGCACTCCGTCCTGCATCGTGCAGGGATCAGGGAAAAGTGGAAAAGCACAGCCAATGCAGGCACAGGCGACTGCGGTACTTGTCCTCCTCAGCAGTCCCGACCATGGCTGGAACCTGTGCTGACAGGCGCAGATCAGAAGAAAAGCGCCGACCTTCTGGCCTGTCCGACTCATTATGCCCTCATCAGCCCTTGAACCCTGAACCCTCAACACCCCTTTCGCTGCGGGACGTGGCCTGCTTCGGTGACAGCGGCTCCTGTGCACACGAACGAAAGCGAAAGCAGTGGCAGATCGAAATCATACGCCTCCTGTCCAGTCCAGGAAGTTCGAGACTCTAGCCCAAAAAATTTGCGCTTGGGTCCAGGATTCAGGACAGGAATATTCAGGTAGGACTGCAGGGCTCCTGGTGTAGATCCATCTTCCCTGTCGCTGCTTTCCCGCAGATCCCCCCTTTCAGGACTCTTACGGCCCTCACAGGCGAGCATTGCCTGCACTGCAGATCCATGAGAGCATTTGATCTCTCCTACCTCGCTCTCCCGGTCAACGTGTAGGCCCGCATGGCTGACATGGTTCATTAAAGACGATACTAAGAGACCCACAGGGACTAGAAGGCATGTGCACGTGCACCACTGGCACCAGACCCTGAACCCTGCATGAGAACTTGCCCTGCACCCGCAGCCTTCTCCAACGGCTCGGCTGCCAGCGCCGCTGCGTTTCCTGGGAATTCCGAGCAACATGGTCCTCCCCCCCACCACGGTTTCAATATTTTTTGAGCACCTTCCAGAGCGCAGAACAAGAGTGAGAGTAAGAGGCATCACCGGCAACACAGCGTGTGAAAGCTTTGGACTGGTTCTGTACTGTGAGTCTTCACTGGTGGCTCCGTGAGCGAATCTCTCAGCTCGGCCCAGCGCGTCCGAGGATCTGCACCTGGCAAACCACCCTTTTGCTTTGCTAGGGTGCGCGCAACTACAACTGTCGCAGCGGCATTGAACATGCAGTCGGCCGTGTGACTTCACTACAGAGTTTGCACGAATGCAGTCAAAGCGGGCTGCCTACCGAGACCTATTGCCATTTTAGGGACATGCCGCGATGAGAGAACCATCCTTGCGCCAAACTTAGGCTTATTCAACTGCTGTAATCTGCTGCCCTCGTCACCGGCTCCCGGAAGTAGAAGCGGAAGCGGGCGCCGGCGGGTATTGCAGGGGGCGGAGCCTTGAAAGAGGAAAGAAAGCATAGGCAAACCATGGCAACCCACAAAGGGTTGGCTTTGAAATGTTCTTCGCTGCTTGAGGCAACGGTATGTGACTAAGTGTTTCAGTTCTGAGGGCACCGCGTTTTCGGCCAGCCTAAGTGCCGGTGACACCGGGCAGGAGAAGCTCGGTGCCCTCTCTCTCTCTCTCTCTCTCTCTCTCTCTCTCTCTCTCCCATCTATGGTCAGTCAGCTGAATAGGCAATATGGACGTCCCATACAGGGCTGAAGCTGCAGTCACCAGCGGCTCCCTCCACCCGCAATGCCCGCAACTCCAAAACAACAGCTTTGCTGGCTAGCCAAGGCAGCGGCCCCCACTTTTCGGCCTCCCCGACGATCTGCTGTTGCAACCGATGCCACACTGCACAGCCTGGTCACACATCTTACTCGGATGTCTGAAGAAATCCTGAAAAAACTTGGGTGGGGCCTGGCCAGTCTTCGGGCTCTCCAGGTACAGAAATGTTGGAGCAATCCTCGGCGAACCACCGAAAGCAGAGTTCCGGTGAAATCTTGCAAAAAGCCAGAGGCCCAAGTCGTCCGGCCGAGGCCACCACCACCTCCACGGCCACGAGCTCGGGAGGCGAGCGGTCGAAGACGTCCTTTTTGCTCTTCTTCGAAAACTTCCCCATGCCAGGCACTAAGTCAACAGCGATCCCCATTCCATCAGACCGCACCGAGATCTTGCGCTTTTTTCAACAGACACATGCAGATGTCGGCCTTTACCGATCTCTCGAGGCCACTCGGCTGCAAAAGCCATCGATGGCTAAATCTCTTTGTGCAAGCCAAGCAGCATCTGCTTTCCAAGATGCCGAAGGACCGGGAGGTCCGGGATTTCGAAGAATCCCAATCTTCCGAACAAAGTTCAGGAATAAAATCGCAACTTGCGAGATTTTCACAGTAAGGACCAATGAAACGCGACTTAAACCTCTAGACGGCCCAGAACTTCCGGCAAGCCCAGTGCATCCAATGTCTCTTTGGCCAGATCATAGATGCTAGCATCGGGATGCCTTAGAAGCGATCTGCAAGGAGGCTAAGCCGTTAAGCTGAGGAAAGGTCCAAGTCCTTCCAAGCTGCTCCTCCTGCATCTTCAGCACGGCACATTCCAGGGTGTGCCCCTTGCGTTTGATGCCTGCAACTTGGAGCTTCATCTTCACAGCCTCGGGCCGCGGGTCACCGGGGAAGGGGTCTCGGTTCGCTCGCAAATGATGCGCTCACTGAGTGGAGTCTGCCAAGAAGCTCGCACTGCCTGCTGACCAAGCTTGTTGCCCTTGAAAGCATCTTTGTCCAGGCGTGCTCTTTCCTTCACCGGGAACCAAGCTATGCAGCGCCAAACTTGTGGCCTTTTGAGAGACATCGCACTTGCCTCGAAGCTCTCGTCGTAGAAGGTCGCGCGAGCGAAGGTAATGCAAAGCTGGCCTGATTCGCCTGGAACACGAAGCGTACCGTGCCTAGTGACTTCCACGGTGCCAGGAAACCTCTTCTCAAGCTCCTCCTGTAAATCTTCGCGATTCTGCAATGTCACGGGAGTTTCCCAGTCAACGTAGTAATCCTGATCGGAAGTAGCGAGGTCCGTCTTTTTCGCCCGACTTCCAGCGATAACGACCTGGGCTTGGGGAGCAAAAGCTTCCTTGGTGGCCTCGATGACCTTGACTGTGTCCCGGCCTGAGGCACTCTTTTGCTCGGGTGATCTGGATGCCGCATGATTAGTCTCATACTCAAGACGACCTGCTTGCTGCCGCTCTGCACGAATGGCAGCATATCTCTCCTCCCAGTCATCGGGGCGACCATCGTAGCCGAGCTTTTGCCAATACGCCTCATTGTTCCCGTTGTGCTCGTCGGATCGCCGGTTGGAGCGACTTTGGGGCCGCTTAGCTGCAATTTCCAAGAGCTCTTCCAAAGAGAAGGAACCCCACCCGAAACTTGGCCGGACCATTGCCACCTTCGGTAGCCGCATCGAGCAGAGGCACCCTAGGCACCCTACGAAGACCAGCAGCCTCCGCTTCATGTCCCGCCGGGCTGGCTCGAAGTTCCGCGAAGAGCCGAGCCGACGATGGCTCCGCAAGCTGACGGAGACTGGTGCATTCAAGCATCCAGCATTTGTTGGGATGCTGCTAGACCTGCCTCAGCGTGGATGTCTCGACTGTTTAGGGGCTGCGTTGGCATAGGAAAACGTATCGCGGTCTTCAGCTAGGCAAGCCTAGCCCGATACATGCTTACCATGCAGGAGATGAGACTCCACGGCCGTGGCGATGAGGCGTGTCGCAACAGATTCCCGAGGCTAGCTGCTTGAAGAGATGTCCTGTGTTGCAGTAAAGCCCACAGCTTGAGTGCTGTAAGCCCTCGCAATGCCAGAAAACAAATCCGGGGTTCGTGCTTCTGCAAGGACAGAGAAAGTGTACTGGAACTGGCCGGCAGCAGTTGCACCTGATGAGGCAGCTTTGCACGAGCTGTTGCAAGAAGCTGGCCGACAGTGGCAGATTCCAGCCCGATCTAGTTTTAGCATTCCCCGTTCTCAGCATCCGGCGTAGCCCTTCGAAGTTCGAAATCACGCCACTCTGGATGGACACCTTCTCAACAGACGCCGTCGCTGCGAAACATGTCGAGTCATGACACCTCGAGAGTCTGGGGAGCCCGCATTGTATGAGAATCCCGGCACAAGATCCTCCGGTGGATTGATGATCACCTGACAGCCACTCCAGAGCACTCACAGGACCCCAAGCAACTCGTCCGACCTTGTCCCCGACGAAGAGCATATCCTCAAGAACACAAAGGGAGAAGCTTACTGCTCCGGAGGGTCGCATCCGGCTCCTTGTGCTGGAACGTCAGCTTGAGCGGGCAGACATCATGAACAGTCCAGTTCCAGCCTGAGAAAGGGCCAACAGAAAGCAATCCAGAGCTGAAAATCTGGTCAAGGTCCGGGGTTGAGGGTAGACTGAACCCCACCTGGACCGAACATCTTTACAAACATGTTGCGTGCTCTATGCTGCTGCATCAACACCCGCTCAAATGCTTTCTGAAGGTCATCATAGCAGAGCAATGCTGTGCTAAGTCCCAGCAAAGCTCCATGACGCTGCCCATGGGGTGCGGGCTGACCTTAGTTGCGCTCCCTGCATCACACTTCATGGTAAAGGCCACAGCTCGGGCTGATGCCACGGAGCTGAATTGCAGAACCAGGTTCTCGTGCCTGCACAGCATCACTGCGCATCACTGCATCTGCGAGCTCTCTTTGATGGAGGCAAAGGCTGCCGAGCGAAGTGCCTGAAGATGGCTTGCTCGGGAGCCGGGTAGAGAGCCCAAGTCAGCTCCGGAGGCCGCGGCTCCTGGCAAGACGCCACGACCCCTTCAATCTACCACGAACACACGCAACGCTCATACAAAAAAATGTCTATATACCTATATATCTCTATGTATGTGTATGTATCCATATACCTATATCTATATACCTATATACTTATATACCTATACATCTGTACATCAATATATCTATATACTCAAAAATCTATACACCTAAATATCTAAGAATATAAAGATATACATAATAGGAAAGCAACTCACAACATAAACCGAACATAGTGTGACATGACGATACATGTCGTGGGGCATGAGATACCTTGATAGAATCTAAGATGCCGCGGCTCTGTGTGCATCAAGAAAATGGCCCAGAATATACCAATGCAGCGGTGCAGTAGTGTCTGATGAAGAGTCATAACATCATGACTTACCTGTTTGTAAGGAATTTCCACATAGAATATCAAGACCTGCCCGAGCATGGGATGATGGGATGGCTGGCCTGGACTCCTCCCTGTGCTGGCACCTGCAGTGCTGTGGCTCGTCACGTTGCTTCTTTCGCATTCAGCCTGCCTAACCTTCTTGTCGTCTCGAAATGATTGAAGCAGTTAGAACAGCTCTCGAATACGTTGTCTTCTTAGTCTCGCAGCAAGATGAAGCTCAGCAAGATTTGCTGACGGCATGGACACACACACAGTGGCATGTCAAATCATGTCATGCTAGTACCGCAGAATGTCATGTCATGTCACGTCATACATGCCACGTGAAGCATGCATTTATCCGCATGTGTCCGTGTGTATGCAGGCTGCAGCGTATGTATGCTGCTCTAACTCAGCAGGTTGCTGCACGGACCTGTTTAACAAGGTTTCAAGATCGAGATTCCTCTGCTCATGGGACCATCAAGAACCTTCGTCTTTGCTTCGAAGAGCGCAGTGCTGCGGCATTTGCCGACGCTTCGCATGCGGTGCACAGAAGCTTTGCGGATGCATTTGACTCGTTTTTTGTCATGCATGCGAGATCCGCCCACATTCACCAAACTATTTAATCATGATTTATTGCAGGTCCTCGTGCGATCATGATGTGTTGAAGACAGTCAGTGCCGGTCTGCTACTGGGACACGGGTAGGCTCCAACACCACCCTAAGACTCCTAACTCCGCCTAACGTAAGGGTGGACCACACAGAAGAGTGAGGGCAGCCGTCCTGTGGCTTGCCAGGACTTTTGATAATCAAAATCAATACAACGCTGGCTCATAAAAGCCATCAGCATCATTGTTGGGACGGATAAACGCCAGTAGGGACAGAATCTGCGCTAGCCTCAGTACCCTGCTATGGAGATCAACGTTGATGACATGATTGTGAGTATCATTCTCAGCTGTGGCTGAGATGTGGGCTCGCACAGTGAAGTCGTCCAGCCCGAAGATTGGCCCATCCGGACAGCGCCCCCGGAACTTGGCTCGCGCGTGATCAAGCGAAATGCAAAGCAAATCAAGGAAATTGGGGAAATGCGGATACAAAGTCTATGGCGAGAGCCCGTGCTCAGTTTGCAGGCTGAGGCTGTTGCACAGGAGACCCGGTGCTCCCACTCTCCTGGCGCCTGGATTGTTCCACAATCCCAATAATTAGCTTCACGAAGGCAAGGCGGGACCGTGCCCCCGCCTCGTACTCCTTGGAGCTGTGGGCCAAGTTGCCGCGACGGTCCTCGAAAAGTTCGAGCCGAGCCAACACTTGCCTCGTGTACTCCAGTAAAGACCGACAACGGCTGCAGCTGCTGCGCTTGTCCTGGAGTGCCCCGGGGCCGAAGACCACCTCGTAGCTGGCACCTAAGAACGTAAGTTCTCAGCCACCTTGCATGGCAGATTGCGTCAGATGATCCAGAAAGCGAGTTCCAGACCCATTTCCAGGCTGATGCTGGGGCGCACGGTTACCTCAAACAGGTCCAGGCACGGGGCATGTTAAGGGTTGTTGCCAGTGTCCACACCGGCATCCTGTTTCTTCAGCCAAGCATTGGGGGGTAATATTTAGAAAATGAAGACAACTTGTCAAAGCGGCCACGAAAGCTAGGGGCAGGTAACTGCAGCGTTCCGATGCATCGCAGGGGTGTCAGCTGAAGATTCCGCAGATTAAAACAGGAAGACCTTAAGCTACAGCCTTAAGTACTCCTGTAGTACCTGATATGGTGTCGGATCCTATCTCAGCACCATAAGTCCATACGGCATCGGCATCGCAATCGACATCGCCCTGCCTAACACCCAGCACATCAACAACATCACCATCACCATCATCATCGTCGTCATCGAGATAGTCATCGCCAGCATCATCATCACCATCACCATCACCATCACAACCACCACCAGCACCACCACCACCACCACCATCATCGTCATCATCGTCATCCCGGTCTGCATCACCACCGCCGTCATCGTCACCATCACCACCACCACCACCATCATCTTCATCATCGCGAAAGCTAGCTCTTTAGGAGCTTGCTGGCCAAATTTTCTTCCGGGTGGTGCCAGTGCACTTCCCTGAGGATAAGGCCATTCCGGGCAGGTATGGGTGCTGCACGATCTCAGGCATCATATCCACTACCGCGGCGGGACCTGCCGTGGGCTTGCCATCAACTTCCAATGTCCTACACGCCTCTCCCTGCCCGCTGCGCTCTGTGCGCAAGGCACTCTTTCACCGACCCTTGGACTCGCACCTCGCTCTTGGTCCGCCAGACGCACCACGGAAAGTGGGCCAGGGCCACGCAGGGCCACCTGATGAGACGGAGACGAAAGGATATCAGTCTTGCTTGAGCGTGCTGCAGCCTGAGTTCAAACGCAGGGGTTTACGGAGCCTCATCGAAAAGGAAATGGAACTCCGTCATCCTCGTCAAAGCCCCGCTGAGCCTTGCAATCGGCTCAAGACACGGGGACCTCAACTCTGCACACGTGTTCGGAAGCGCAGTCCCAGGCGGATTGGTGGAGGTGGCGTCCACGAGACGCGGCCCGGATGCGTCCTCGGTGGCCTCGGGAGCCGTGTGAAAGAGGCACCTAGCCGAATGGCACCAGTAGCCATTCTGGGGCCGCGGGCATTCTCTGGATCTTCCGTTCTTAAACGTAGGCCGTGGACGGGAGAAATCTGTCAGCATCTCACATCATCCAGCAACAACCGGAAACATCTAGAAGCCATCTTCTGGGCCAGCGAAGCAAGCCGGGTTCAAGCCTTTTTGCCGCTGGCTATAGAAATCCATATCCCGGCAAAAGAGCTTCCAAGTTGTTCCAGAAGCCTTGTCCGTGTCTCCCTTCTAGCACTCCTCCCGTATGAGAATCTCCCCAGAGGCCGCCAAGCCGTGGGAGCCATATTGGCTCTCAGACGGCTCTGCTTCGCTTCGCGGGAGGTTCTGCATCATCCTGAGACAAGAAGGGATGGGGATACCCCGTGTCGAGTCATCAAGGTTCCAATGCAATCGAGCTTCTTGCGCTTGTGCCTGCAAGCACTGGACATAGGTTTGCATAGTGCCTCGCAGACCCGTCACACTGGATGCAGAAGGAGGCCAGTTTCACAGCTCTGGTGTGCACCCAGGCGCCTAGATCCCAGCGCATCCCCTCGATGAGGACCCCAAAGATGCCTGCAAGACTTTGGACGAAGCTCTCGCTGTTTGCTCTCGGCTCGCATGCGACCTTCAGACTGGCGGAGCTGGTCCAAGGCCTCGGTGAAGTGACCGGCCTGGGATGCGGAGTTTCTGCTTGCGGTGGCGTCTCCGTCTCGAGCCCCAGCCTTGGAGGAGCGCAGAGCTCGGAAGACGCTGGGTGTCAGCACGTACTGGCCGAAGGAAGTAAGGAAGAGCCCTGCAGGCAGCTCGGCGTTACAGAGCACATGCAGTCAGCCACGCATGCCCGGCCCTCTGGCAGGACGGACGTCACCAAGTGCTCCTCGGCAAACTCCCTGTCAGGCAGGTGGAGGACTTCCGGAAACGACCCCGCGACCCCACGGGCGCCTGGTGGGCTTCTCAGCTAACCGAGCCAACCTCAGAGTTCGGGTCTGGTGCCGCCATGCGCCACCGCACGTCTACCATGAGTTGTCGACTGGGTTTCTAGACACAAGCAATCCGTTGGCGTTATTCTTGCCGTTGATGGCTGGGGAAGGACAACAACCGGAGGTGCATCTGGACCTCACCGAACGAAACTTCTTCCGAGCCGCGGCCACAGCGCCTTCACCGCCCCAGGCGTTTTTGGACCAAGCGGTGCGGGCAGTGGCGATGGAGGCTCCTTTCAGAGACATCGATGCAGCAGGTGCTGTCCACTGCAATTCCGGGCTCCTTGCATGTGTAGACGCCAGTCTGATGGAGCCTCAAGAGCAACGAAGGAGCGGCACAGTGACTAGTGACTATAGTGCCATCAGGCCATTGAATTCTCGGATGGCGACGAGTCCTTGTCCACGCAGTGCATGGCAGCCTCTAGAAAGCACTCGCAGACTCTCGTCTCGGATGCAGTGCTTGTGGCTCGGCGGCTTGCGGAGGCCGAGTCCCAGACTAGAGGCCGTCCATTGAAGGCCTCCAAGAGCTGCGCAACCACGCTGCGATGATCCTGAGGACAACAGGACCCGCACAAAGTCATGCGCTCGCCGCTCGCCGTTCACATCGAAGTCTCAGCGCCAAGCGGACGATGTCGACCGACTGAAGTGATCACCCCAGGCAAGGAGGAAGGGCTCGCCAGAGACCTAACCACTGCCCGAGGCACAACTTGGTCAGTGAAGCAAACCCACTCACCACACTCCATGTCGAAACTGCTTCCCGCCGAACTCCAACCTGCTCCAATCTGCACTACTAAGCCACGCCAAACAAAACTTTGCTCTGCAACCTAGAGGTGCCTCTGACACTGTCGACCAGGGCACCGCAAAACAAGAATCCAGGGGATCTTCTACTCCTCCCTTGGGTCCATCTGAAACCATGACCAAGCATGCTCGAGTAGAGCTGCTTATCTCATTGCAATTGTGTTCCCTATACGTCACGACAGCCCACAGCAAGACAGGCCTCGCGCTCGCAAAGGAGCAGCGCATCACGAATGCTGGAGGGCTTCTCCTTCCATCTCTGCAGAAACAACGAAAATATTATCATGCCATAGCTCCATTGGCTGCATTCACCCAAACCTGGCAACCTTCTTACCGGGAATGATGAAGCCATTCCTAGTTTCCCCACCTGCCGCACGAAAGAAATCTTTTTGCCTGCGAGGTCCAGTCGGTAGTCATGCTTCATGTGTGCAGAAACATTGCCCTTCCAACTCACACCTTGGCAAGCGCAACAGGTCTGGCCTATGGATAGGAGCACCTCGTCGTAGTCCTCAGGGCGAGAGGATCTGTGAGGATCTGCGCAAGACGATATGCGGGGATTCATTCTCGGGTCCTCCATGTGCATCCCCACTCCGTTCAGCACAGACACCTCGAAAGACTTACTTTGTCATGTAAAGTCTATCGGCAGTACAACGATAGTGATGGACTCTCCGTCAATCCGTCGAAAAGTTGAACAGTCAGTACCGTGTCGTCCAGCCTCCTCGCGCTGCTTGAAGAGCTTTGTCATCTCCACTTCGGTCGTGTGGTTTACCACCAGCAGGATCTTTTCCTAGGCACGCATACGTACCACTGGGCAGTGTGGCCGGTACCATCGACGAGAGAAGCTGCAAGGCCATGCACAAAATGCAGCCAAAAAAATGCGGACTCGCGTGGGCCCAAATCCTGTCCCAGCTGCAATGCCGGCAGCAGACATCTCTTCGCAAAGCCTGGGATCCAGAAAGGTCCCTCGATCACTAGGACAGCCAACACAAGATCTCAAGCTCACTGCTGCCAAGGTGCCATGCGATGGCCGGTTTCACCAGCCCCCGGCTGCGAACTGGAAAAAGCCACCTGAAGATGATGCTTGCTGTCGTTGTTGTGGCATAGCATCTCTTTCTCCGCAAAAATCAGATCTCCAACTGCGTTCTGAAACTGCCGTACCCCCAACTCCAATGTAGCACCTGCTGGACTTTTTCTGCTTCTGTATGATGCCAGATCATTTCGCATTCTGGCATGACATGTTCTTCCGAGTAGACCTGCTTTGACCGTTCAACTACCAATCCCACCATCAGGACCCCGTCCCCCGACGTCGACTAGCCACGGCCCGACGCACTTCGTGGCGGGCCAGATGCCAGGGCAGGCACCTGACAGGTCGGGGCCTACACCGCGAGCGTAAATATGGTCAGCTCTGACATACACACAAACTGCTAGTGCATCGCACTGCGCTGCTGGATGTGGAGCCTTTGTACGGTTGATTCTTCTGAGATGCAAGGTTGAAGCAATCAGATGCCAGTACACAAGACAGTTGACCGTGTAGTATTGACGGCTCTGTTCACCAGAGCCAGCTTGTGATGCTAGTCACGCTAATCACACCTGATTGGTTAGAGTGTATCCTTCCTGACAACTGAATGGGGCAGCACGGGTGCGCCTGCGATTGGAACAATCGCTGTGCGAACTGCCTTCTGCCTCGCCGCACTCAGTACCCGAGTAGGCTAGACAGCACACGCTACTCCACCGCAGTGTGTCAAACGGCGAAAGCGTCGGCGATGCTCGGGTTTGGAGGGACATGGGCGAAGAATTGAGTTTGCCTTTACTAAACATATTTGGAACACAGGGAAGCGGCGCTTGACTTCAGGTTGCACACGGGCGTTGAGAAAGTAAGGCTAGCATTTGGTGCTGCTTGTGCTTCGCACGGGACGGGATGGCTTCCACATTCCAAGAGAAGAGCAAGCGCTGATCCTGTAAAGCCATTGTACAGGCGTGACGCCAGGCCCAAGTGTGGCAAACGGATAGAGCGCAAAGGCATCATCACCACCACCAGCATCATCATCATCAGCAGCAGCAATCCGGTCATGCATCCAGCAGCATCACGTTCTCGAGAAAATCAGTGAGGTACTGAATCTGAAAAACACTCAGCCTCTTGCTGGCTCTGTCTGGGAAGCCACGAGACCAAGGCTCCAAGGCTCGGGCTCGGGGATGGTGAGCTCCAGGGGCTCCATGCCCAAAGACTTCACAATCCTCACCACCTCCTCCTGAGGCTTGAGCTGGGTGCACTGGGCATTTTGGACGGAGCTCAACAATTAGATATGATCTAGCCGATCTAGCCTTTGCCATGTTCGCAAAGGCAGCAGTCTTTCGGACAGATACCAACTCTACCACCAACACCAAAGTCCAAAACGGGACAGAAAACACTCAGCTAGGATCCTGGTCAGCCTTTGACCGGCAGACAAGCTGTGCAGAGCCATCACCCTGGGAGCCCACCTCGAGAATGGGGCATGCGGCATGCAGAGCCACAAGAAATGTTGCAGTCATTGCTGCATTGCATGAGGCTGCTGCCCCCTTACCTCCGGTGATGTACTTCTTCCTGAGCTTCCCAGCAACAATGCATTCTGGCGGGCATACTTTCCTGCATCGAACCGATGATAGAAACTTGTAAAATTCCAAAATGGCATTTCAAACCATCTCTCCATGACTCTGGAAGTCGGGCTTTGCCGTGCCAAGATTCAGCTCCGGGTATGTTAGCAGCCGATGCAAAGCAGGTGCCTGGCAAGGTGCCAGGCGCAGTCGGATGCGCTATACAATGCTGTCATCTCATAATCGAAGGAGGAAGACATTGAGGGTTTGTCTGGTTCACTGGTTCACAGAAAGACGCCAAATGGCACCTTTGAGCCTACGGCTGCCACTACTACGGCTACTGGCACTGCTACTGCCACTTCCACTGCCAATGCCACCGCTGCTCATGAAGAGGTCAGTCCATACCTATGGATTGAAATCCTTCTTGATTTCTCATCCTGGTTGGTAAGACGTGGCGCGGCGAAGCCGTCTTGCTTGAGCCGTATATGCCCGTGACAAAGCCTGTTGTCGTTCAGACGACCTGGTCCAATCTCGCGGCACAACAAACCCAGCACCATCACCACCTCACTGCCACCACCAACAGGAGCATCGGCACCTCTGCTGTCTTTGGCACGCCTGTGCTCTGAGCGAGCACTTCTTCTGGCGGAGCCAACACTGCAATTTGCTGAATATGAGCAACGGTCTGACACACATCTGCAGGAATCACGACAAAACGTCGCGTGCGCACCGTCAGCTCGTGTGGGCAGAGAGGGACTGCGATCTCATCCCACCTCCGCTGCGCCTCTGTCATGGCCTGGGCTGAGCAGAGATTTCACCATGGACGCCTTGTCCTGACAGTTTCAGAAATCAGAAAATCCTCATCCCCGCCTCGCCGAGTTTTTCTGCTGCCACACGGCCATCCTGGCGTGCGGCGGAAGCTTCCGGGGTCGCCTGATGCTGCCCGGGGCAACAAGGCCTTCTCCTCGGCGAGGATCTTCTGCGCGTCCTGACCTGGGCCACGACGGAGCCGACTGCCTTTCCTCGCTAGCCGCTAGCCCTTCCAAGCAGCTGGCAGACACGCTGATTCACCTCCCCAAGAAGTGCATGCAACGCACGGTCCGAGTCGCCCCGAGGAAAGGGGTATGCCTTCAAGCAGGGCAAAGCCCGGCACAGCCAAGTCCCTGGGACCATTTGAAGTGCATGCTACAGTATCTGCCCTCGCGGAAAGGCCTCGTTGAGACATTTCAGGATCTCTTTGGTATCCTTTCGGCAACTTCTCGACGACACAAAGTATTTGGCTGAGATCAGCTTCACTTGTGTCCTTCTTTGCACAAAGGTCCACCACGACCATGTAGATAGTGGCAGCAGCCCGTACCTGAAAAATCGTCTTTTAGCGCTTGACCCTTCGGAACACTGAGCCGGGAGGCACCGACTCCGTTGAAAGCAAGTCGGAATCAAAGATCATCTTGGTCACCTGACAGCTCAGCGGAATGAGCCCGAGCGTTCCATGAAAAGGAGAGTGTAGAGCAAGCTGTCGGTAGCTCTTCAGCGGGACAGAACTGACACGGCTCCAGCCTAATGCAGAAGCTTGGGGCTTTGAGGTAACAGCTCACGAAGGCGTTCCAAGGTTGATGCTCTGCGTCCGAAGGCCACGCATTGATCCAGGCGACCACAGCGCGACGGAGTGTTGATCTAGGCAGGGGACAAGACAGGGCAGCTTCCGAAGTCCCGACTCTTTCAAGCATTCCCACACCTCACCACGGTAAGCGATGTCCATCTCTCCATGTGTAGTCAGCTTCAAGTCCTGAGTCATAGCTGCGGTATCAACGGAGCCGGTCGGAACCGCGAGGTGAAGCAGCAGGACGAGGCTGCAGTAGGGCATCCACGTAGAGCTGGTTGAGGGCTCTGACGATGAGAACGCAAATGGCAGCAGATGATGAAAGACCCTTCCTCGGCAAACGGGCAAAAATTCCAAGATACCTGATGTTGGCTATACCTTGGTTGAGAATTTTCAGCCACCCTGATAGGCTGGGCCGCAAGGAAATGCAGCCGATGCCAACAGCTTCTTCCATCGGTTTGCAGATTTGACTACGTCGAGCTCCCATTCCGTTCCTCATAATGTCCACAGTACAGCAAGTCCTCCACACCCCTGCTCCTTGCCTTTCTCGTTTTCCCTTTCCACGAGGCTCTGCAGTCCCACTGTCTAGCCAAAGCATGCACCAGCCCTGACGTGCAGCCCAAGCTCTTGATCGGAAGGTCTGACTTGTAGTTCACGATCTCCGCACCACCGACGCGGAAATGCTTGCCAAGTTCCAAGACACAGCCTGTGAAATGCTCTATGTTCGGTCGTGGACAGCTACGGCAGCTACGGCTGATAACGAACCATGGGCCACGAATCTGGCACTGTGCCAGATGCACGAGAGAGGCTGCATGCTGCACTCGTCTGCGATCGGCCTGCTATGTAAGCAAACGTCGACGGGGATTGCGCCGTTTCCTTGGTCATCTCGCAATAGCGAACACGCTAGAAAGTGTAGACTAACATTGATATGGATCCCCTGATTTGTGGAGGTCACATCTTTCCGCCACGAGTGAGGAGAGACAATGCCACGGGCAAGCAGGCCACAGGAGGCGAGTAAACAGACCTGTTCACAACGACACTTTTTCGCCACACAGGCAAGAAGTGAACGAAGCCGCGGAGAAAGTTACGACATGGCACAACTACCGTGACAGCTTTCGGAACAGCTTGGCAAGTGAAAGCATTGCTCAGGGGGCTTTTAAGACCTACTTCCTTCTTCCAGTCAGTGGAAGCTCCGGACTGTCGCAGAACACATAGCTTCCGGCTGTACTTGAAGCAGAGCGACACGCAGCCCGGTCTCGTCGTCTAAGTCAAGCTGGATGCTGGTCCCATCAGAGGAGCGGTAAAGCCTCGGCGGAACACAGCGAACTTCGGTCAGACTAACTGGCATCTGCCGACATGCACTGAGCGGCCCACAGCCTCCGACTGCCCTCGCCGAGCAGACGGCGGGCTCGCGCGTAGAGCCCTGGCTGGTCAAAGGGCAGAGAGACGAAGGCACGGTAAGTAAGAGAGAGAGAGAGAGAGAGAGAGAGAGAGAGAGAGAGGCAGAGCTGCGGCCTTGGTCCGTTCCACAAACCAGGGCACAGCCGGGCACGACCTCCGAGTTAAAGCGGCGGTAGCCTCCCGAGTGCCGAGGCCTCCGACGCCTTTTAAGCTATTCTAAGCCTTCTCGACCCTTTGTACGGGATGAAGCATGTTTAGAGATGTGAACGGACTTTCATGGACTGAGTGGCAGATCTGCATGGCACGCACAGCATATCGGTCTTGCCTCGTAGTTACAAATCCGCTCTGTATGTGTTTGGTTTCGAGCTTTGTCCTTTTCTTGCCGTCCTTTCTCGCAGGATGTGAACCGTTCACGCTTGCTGCTTGCCCAATGTACCTGTTGGAAACGGAGGCCTCCGGCCCAGTCGCTGTGCTCTCCGAAGAGGCAAATTCTCCCCGTGACGAAGAGCTCGATTGTCCTTGAGAGGCTACCGACGTTTCTAACTGGGCAGTCAGCATCTGTCCCCTCGTTCCTCGTTCCAGAGCTGTTGCTGCCTGCTTCTCACGTGAACCCTTTGCAGCAAAAACCTATCCTTAGGCCTTGCTGTGTGCATCTGCAGCGAAACAATCAATGCGAACATGCTGAGCGCGTGGCTGCTCATCGCTGCTTTCAACCATGGGATTAAAATCGAGCTTCGATCAAAAAACGATCAAAACGAGTTTGCTTTGGAACAATGCTGAGAATCGCAACGAATCTATGTTGTCTCTAGTTGCTCGAGCTGGGCAAGCAGACAGTGGTTCACCTCTTGTGGGTGTGATGATCGACTGCTCGTAGCCTATCAGCATGGTAGAGTCTTTGGACACGATCACTTGACATGTGAAGCAAGATGCCTGACAGCTTTCGGTGCTGCAATGGCTTGCGGCATGGACACAACAGCCAGAGGCAATCCAACTGTCCTTCCAAGCGATCAAGTTCTGTAAGGCTTTTAACTAAGAGAAGGGCTCAACCATTCAGCGATGTGAGTTTACAACCACCATCTACTCAGGAATGGATTCTCCACGCACCCTGCCCCAGGAAACCCCGGCCGGAAAAATGGTAGTGTTCTGGTGTAGGAAGCACTCGCCCTGCACAGTGACCTGGCCGACAGATCACACACGAGGCTGCAGGCACCACCCAGCTTGCTGCACTCTCTCTCTCAGAGGTGTGGCTACAATACGCCCCTACTGCGGCCTACGCTCACTGCGTCAGGAGCATGTGCGGCCCTCCACAGACATGATTCGGATGCCCTGTCGGCCAACTCGATGGGCACCTCGTACTCCATGCCGAGAAGCAGCCTCAAGCCCACAAACAGTGCGGGAATCCGTCAGAAGCAGAAGCCGCTGCTCACTGCCCCTACCACAGCAGCTGCTTTTTGGGTCCAGAACTCTCTCGCCTCCACGTCAGGACTCTTGTCTACACTACAACGTGAAAGAAGCACGGGCAGTAGCTCCCAAAACTCCATTTGGGGAAGAAACAGATGCAGTTTTCCAGATATGGCTCAACAGAAGAATGGGCTTATCTTTCAGAGGGAGCTCCTGACCTCTGGGATGTGTGCAACCAAAACGAAACAACGGGCCGCGACTCTGGAGCCAGGGTCCGATGAGTAAAAGCAGAATACACGCCTTCCCAGCATGGCATGTGAATCTCTGCGTATTTAGGACCCTCTCCTCGAGCGACTCTGGCACTGCATCGCTAGGAAGAGGGAGCACATCACAGGGCAGAGTGTGTTTCACATCCGGATCACCAGTTTCGTCAACTGTGCGACCTGCAACGTGATCCCTCGGGGACTGCCAACGGCGTCCCTGCTTACCAGCTGTCATCGCAAAGCTGAGAGTTGCCCTGGTCCTGGCGCCGCAAGCTTGTCCACTGCCCGCGGCTAGAGAGGCAGACGTGTGCGACCAACAAGTAAAGCCAGCATGCAAGCATCATGAATGGAGATGTGCCTGTGACACCACAGCTATGGGCTTCAGATTCTGCGACAGAGTCCTTGGGCAAGAATCGGCCGGTGAAGTAGTAGTTCGAATGGAGCAGCGGGCCTTTGAGGCGAGCATCGGAGCGGCGAGGCAGCTCCCCAAGAGGGCCAAGGCTTGCTACAGTAGCCCGCGCTCTGCAAGCTCTCAGCTCAGACGCAGGCCGAAGGCGATGACGAAGGTGCTGAGGATGAGCTGAGATGAGCAGGAGATGGGCACGAGTCCGGAAAGTGCTACTGTTACTGGTAATGCCACCAAGCCACACCCCAGATTAAGTACTCGCCAATGGGGCTGTGCATCCTGCACCTCGGTGTCCAGACCAGCCGGCTTGACCGAAGCGCAAGGACGTCTCTTGCATCAAGCCACATGTACTCCGCGAAGTCAAAGTGATCCTGCATCAGGCATACATGGGGATGCAACGAGGAGTCTCCACCCGATTGCACATGCCCACTCATGCAGTTGCCATCCTTCTTTCTTCGGGCTTGACTGCCCCATCCCGAAAACCACTCAAAGAGGCACACCCTGTCTCTTCCCTCCCGCGCGGGCGACCTCCAAGTTGTGCCCGAGACGCGGCAGCGAGCGGGTGACGAAGCTGCGTGGAGCAACCAATGCCATTGGGGCCTCTGCTCGCAGCTCGCATGGCGGTGCGCAAAACAGAGCCTCCAGGTTGCGTGGCGTAGCCTCTCACGGAGACTTTGTTGGGCACCGGACCGGAACCCGTAGCGGGGCTGTGCGCAGTCCCGCGGCCGGACGGAGCCCGACCTGGGCGATCCTGGAGAGAAGCGAACGCAACAGTCAGCAAAGCGTGAGCGAACGCCGCAGTGGACTTCTGCCGGCCTGGTGGCGCTTCGCAAGAGGCTCATGGCTTCTGCCTCGGAGCTTTACGAGAGCTGAAATGCCGTGGCCGTGGCGCTCTCTCGCGTCAAGTTTGCTTTTACAAACCATGACAGTTGCAAAATGCAGCACGATAGCACCCCTTCTTTTTGAGACAAGGGGCTTTGGACTTTCTGCGGGGCCGTCGTTGGAAAGCCGAGGGCTGCACGCTGTGAGCCCAGAATTGGTGAGCAGGCTGCCACATGAAGTGAGAGCGTTCGAATTAGGGATCAGGGAAAGTTGCAACTGCAGCGAGAATGAAAGAGACTCCTAGATTTCACATGTTTCTCGCCACGCCCTGATTACGATTCGACCTGGGCCCCACACTCTGTCGTGTGTCGTATGGGCACCTTGGGTTCGGATTCGATGGCATGTGCTTCCTCTGACTGCCAGCGTCCAGTGGAAGCGACGATGCAAAATAGCGAGCCAGTCACATGCAGGAAGTAGACACACTGATCAAGCTTCTGATGCGGTACGTTCATCTCTGCCGTGGCGCGAGCCAACGGAAAAGTCCAATGTGCCAGCAAATTGCTTAAAGTCTGAATGTGCTTGCACCACTCGGCTGAAGTCTGCGACCAAGGCACTACGATCACGCGGGGTCGCAGAAAGCGCAGCTCCCGGCACTGCATCCGCTCCTGCGATCATCACACAAAAATCCGAACGATGCTGCCGGCAAGCCCCAGGACCAGCATGCCGGAAGAAATCGGAAGTCTGCTGCTTGCCTGAATAACATGCGAACGCTATTAACAACATGCCTTATCCTTTGTAACCTTCACATTCGAAGTGCAAAGCTGGCTGTTCGGAACTCGACTCTGTGGCCAGAGGCCCTTGGACGTTTGACGCTCTTCCAGGATGTGCACAGGTCGCTCAAGCCGTCAGCGGCGCAACAAAGCACTCAAGCCAGAAAGCATGGCGTTCAGAAGCAAGACTGATCAACGGGAGAGGCCTCGTGTCCCATGCGTGAGATCAGCGCCAGTGTCCCGTCACCAAGCTGTGCAGGAGCAAAGACTCTCTCATTGAAAGAGAAAGAGCGACCTCTCGCTTCTGTTGAGAAGAGACATGCAAACTCATCTGACTGCACATCTAGCCTGCACGTCCACTGCAGTGTGGACAAGGAAGCCTCAATAGCAGCCAACTGTCAGGTCTCCGGGGTTTCCGGTGGAATCTGGCAAATATTGCAAACTCCAATTGCCGAACACATGCGAGGCAAAGAATACATAGACTCTGGACACCGACATTTACACGCACGCATGCACAGACTTGACGTGTTGTGCAAGGAGCTGAAGTTGGTAGACGGCATAATTCCCAAGAAGTGAGGGCCCTCAGCCACAATGTCCTCGATCACATCACCTGATGGGCGTTTGAAGGCACAAAGTTTTGCTTTCGACTTTGCTCGTGTAAGCAACTTCCACACTCAAATGCTCTTTTAAGCACAAATTCTCTAAACGATCCAGAATTTCTGCCGCGGTGCTCGTCACACCCGCGGACAGCTCGTGCCCATAGCGAGTGACCGGCACCACCATGAACCTGCGTGGGACCATGCTCGGCAACCCTGCATCTGTCTTTGTGACACAAGCATCACAAGCATCAGCTGCAGCATCGACGGCACTGTCGTCGGCAAATCCGGCCTTTCCGAACCGGCTGGCAGCATCGTCGAGATATGCGCGCGATATGCATCCTCAGCTGAAGCACATTCGGCACAGTAGGAATTCTAACGTGAGCGGTAGACTTAGACATTCGCAGACTCATCTGACTCGTCTGCCCTGCTGAGCATAGCGCTACTCGGCAGCAGGAGGTCTCCTCCTGGCACGGGAGACAGCATGTAGCACAAAAGCCTGCTGCATGGCTTGCCACATAGCTTGCTCGTTAACTCCGAAACTTCTTCTGATGCCTCCGGACGCTTGGGCACAATGGCGACGGGCTGTGGCATCAGCCGACGACGGAGGCTGTCGACGATGTAAACCTCAGAGCACCGGCTGGGGCACTGAGGTGACTTGTCGAGTTCTCCTGTGCACCAGTGACTAGTCTGTCTCTCATGCTTTTGCAATATGCCACTCCTTCGTTCAGGGATGACCTCGAGCCGGCTTCTGCGAAGTGCATCCAAGGTTCTCTGTACTCTGTGATAGGATCCTGTCGACGACAGATCTCACAGTCACATGCGCCATGCGCACAACATGCGACTCCAGACTTCATCAACGTCATCGTACCTATCTTTACGTTGGTGTTCTCCTGTCAACAAAGGACCTTTCCTACGCTCATCTGCGAGCAGGTACTTGCTGATTCATGAAATCCATTGTGCACTTGTGCATCTGTCTGCAGTCTACCGACTTCATGCCTCTCTTGATCAAACCCATGCACTGAAGGGGCGATTCTCGGTATGCCAGCTAATGCTCGGCATGGTTGCGTTGCTTGGGCAGAATGTCCTCGTTGATCTCTGTCCTGGTCGGAGTCGAGATCAGCTCAAATTTCGGACCGCAAGGCTGGTTCGGGAGGGATTCCCTCTTTCACTCTTGCAGCGAGCGCCTCTACTTCGACATGACAGATGCTGCCCAGTCACTCAACAGAGTTCTGGCCAAAGTACAGGTCAGCAAGGAAGTACCCTTCGCGCTCGTCCTGGCAGAAGTCCGTGCAGTGTTGCAGAAGACACCACTTACTCCACACTATCTGAGTCACGAAGCGCTTTGCTAGCATTCTTCTCATGCCCAGTGTGGGAGGCTTGTTGAGAACAAGCACAACCAAAGTGTCCAACCCTTCCGGACCTCGTCCTTCTCGGTCCGCCCCACCCCACAAACTCGGCAGCGCGTGGTGGGGAAGGGCTCTACGATGTCCGGGACGTAGGACCTCGGCAAGCATTCTGAAAATCTCAGAGCAGATCAGGGAAGAACACAACAGTTGCCTTGCAGCGGACTGTCACCAGCTAGCATACCAGGACCAGGCGGAAGTCAAGTGCAGGCGAGCAGCAAATCAACATTGTCTTGCGGGCAGCTCAAAGAAAACGTGGTTGTGTATTCCACGCAAGGATCTATCAATATATCTGGAACACACACCTCTCCTGCACCACAGCGCAAGAAGGCAAGCAGAGATCATTTCTGAGCGCTTGTCTGCAAAATGCCCTGCACAGAACATCGCAGAACAGGATGATGCAAGCGTTTCTGCGATCGCGAATAAAGGCTCTAAACGAACATGAAACTCTAGAACGGCTTCAACGATCTCAGGGCTGGTATAATCATTCGCGATGCCATCTTTTGCGTCGTTTTCTGAAGTAAACAAAACGGGAGGAGACGTTTGTTTCAGCCTTGTTTTCTGTTGCTCTTTCCCGCTTTTGTTGGTTTTGGGGGGGCGCCGGAAGGTGCGGGGTGGTGCAGCGGGGGTGGCGCGGGGAGGGGTTGGGGGCCTGGAACCCAACTCTTGACATACAACTGGGCTTCCATGCAATATACAGGTGGAACACGGATCATAAACCTACGATACCATATGGACATCAAATAACCTAGGTCAGATGAGATTTATCAGGTTAACGTTAGACTGTTCTACATTATACTGATACAAGCTCAATGTTGTTCTTATTGTTTGGATACATGAACGTTCACATATCTACATATATATATATATATACATATACACACACATGCAGATATATGTACATACAATGCTCTACACCACCACAAATCTAAGGGTACCTGTTACATGTTGTATGTTGCAGATTTGACCAACAAAAAGTCCAAAATTGCTTTTAACTGGATTTTTGTATATAGTGAATACTACTTGTTTCACATGAAATAACTATATGTTATGCAGAGTTCATTAGATATTCCACGTATGCAAAAGAATACAATATGACTTTTACTGTATATCATGTGATTTACATTTCATGATGAAGATTGCATTGTTACCGCCACTAACTATAGCTTTGATAACCGAATATTCAAGTGCAACCTATCTCATAAATTATACTAGATGTGTATATATATATAATACATAGAGAGAGAGAGAGAGAGAGTCTATGTGATGTAACCATAACCTTCCTACATATTACATGGGATGTTGCATGTTGTTAAATTCAGTATACTGAATATGACATAGTATAAGCTATAACTATATGATTTATACTACATACGTATACTACATTGTCTCGTTCAAATCCTGCCTGCATAGTATGCTGCTTCGGAATCCAGATGTAAGCAAAGAGTTGTGGCATTTGGTCAGTGGACGATGTGGACGTATAAGCTTAGAACCCCAAGCAAAGCATCTTTAACTTTAAGCCCAGTGGGTTAAGCCCCGTGATCCGCGAGGGGATGCACAAGAGTTGAAAGAGTGCATGAACTTGCTGATTGGACAGCAGACTCCAATTGTGGACACGCCCCCTTCGTACTCTTTCCCACCCCCGGCACCCCACCCATCACCCCAAGCAAAAAGAACTGCCAGAACAAAACAACTCTTCGAGCTTACCAGACTGTCAAGTACCCATGCGGCTGCGAGTCGTTCAGAAGCCGGCCCGAATCTGAACAACATTTATCGCGGGTCCTGGCATCATGTTTAAGCATCCAGAGATTGCATAGAGCGGGCAAGCCTCAGTTTGGTACATCACAGTATCTACGCCATATTCTGCCAACTGTGCAATCGATGCGAAACCAGTACATAAATCCCCAAGAAAATCAACACGTCTGGCGGCATGCGAAGCGTTATTGGATCAAGCGACATTTCCACAAGGCTGTGGCAACACTGTGGTAGTGGTCTGGCTGGTAGTGATACCTTACGGCATGGACAGGCCATGTGGGCAAAGATGCTCCTACCCTGCCCTTCCTCCGGAGTCTCTCTCACTCCAAATCGCAAAGTGCCTAATTGTGAGCAACATGCAACTGCCAAAGTATCTTTATTCATACATGCAAATGTGCACATGCATAGGCAGGCCTGCCTGCCTGCAGGCCTGCCTACCCACCACCTACCAACCTGCTTGGCTAACTGGCTACCTACCTAACTGCTTTCCTCGTTGTACCTGCCTACTGCTTCCCACCTACCTACCTACCTACCTACCCAGATCTTCCACCTTAACTGAGGAACATACCTCAAACTTTAACAAAACCCGTAGTATGACTCGAGGAGGCCTTTATTAAACGGGGATATTGGAATATGTGGGCACTTACGTACGTACTCACTCACACCACTCACTCACTCACCTACTTACATACCTACATACCTGCATACTAATATACTATCATATATACATACTGTGCACTAGCAACCTACGTCGATCCCACCGTCCACCCCTGCACCTCCTAGCACAAAGAGTGGGCAGACTGAGACGCATTGTTTTATCTGTGGCGGCAGATCCCTGTAGCCCGGAGATGCCTAGCTTCGAGCTAGCAAAACTCCAGGGAGGGTTGGGTGGGTACTCTGAAAATCTTCTACCCCCCAAAGGGGTTCTAGCCGTAACGGCGACGGATAGAACACATTTAGCGAAAACACCTTCGATGTTTTAGCTGTCGACACCTTCGATGTCGAAGGAGGAACTTCGGGTTGCTAGCACACACAGTTGTCCCTCGTCCCTCGTTACAAGAAGCGTGCACTAGCAACCTACGTCGATCCCACCGTCCACCCCTGCACCTCCTAGCACAAAGAGTGGGCAGACTGAGACGCATTGTTTTATCTGTGGCGGCAGATCCCTGTAGCCCGGAGATGCCTAGCTTCGAGCTAGCAAAACTCCTAGCAACGCCACTCGGGCTACCAGGGTTCTAGCTTCTTGGGCTTCTTTCTGAAACGCATCGGTTTCACCGACCTAGCTGCTTTCCGCTTCTTAACTTCGCCGAAAAAGCTTGCAGAGTGTTCTAGCAGCTTGCCCAAGACTCGCCACCGAAGTTCGCTGCCAACTAGCGGGACCCGGAACTCTGGAGAGAAGTGATCAAACTTCTCGTTCGTCAGGTCGTCTGCTAGCTGGTTCAGGTCACGGCGGACCCACTGTAGCTGGAGTTCGCAGTTTCTAGCTTCCAGCTCTTCTGCTAGCTCCATCAGGACTAGCCCCGAAGGAAACTTTGTGGTCATAAGCTTCTTTAGCAGAGCTTCGTTGGACTGGTTGTCCGTATAGCCTCTCAGAGCTACACGGGACAAGGTCCTAGCCCTGCCTTCTGGGATCCAAAGCCGAACTGCAACAAGGGTTGCCAGTAGCTCTAGAGCCGCGATGACCTTGTTGGGGTCACCTTTAGCGAAAGCCCAAGGTGCCCAATCAGCCTCCACTTCCAGCGAAAACCAAGGGCCCTGGCAGCCGGGAACTAGCTCCAAGAAACCCCCGATCCAGGCCCGGCCCGCCTCGGCCTTAGCGTCGGTGAAAAAGCTGAGCGGCGCCTCCGTAACTTCTAACGGGGTCGGCTGCTGTAGCCGGTCACCCTTCTCCAGGCGATCTGCTATCCAGCTACAGAGCACTCTTATCATGGTGGGCAACTTTAGCGGACCTTGGCAACCTTGCACCGCCGAGGACCAGGCATATAGCGGTCCGAGAAAGGGCTTCTCCCAATCTAGGGACATCGCCGCAAATCCCAGCCTGCCTAGGCCCTGCGCCATCTCCTTGGCCGAGACGTAGCCAGCTGTAACGGTGTTCCGTAGCCAGGAGACCAGCCAGCCTGCTCTCTTCGCCGAAAGCCCCAGGCGGTGGCTAGCGTACTCGGTCTCCATGCCTAGCCACTCCACCCGGAAGCCCCCTCTCGACTTTGCCCACTTGAAGGGGAAGCCCAGACTAGCGAAGTAAAGGTAGCTGAGCGGGATCCCCTGTCTCCCCTTTGGGCCACAGCCTAGCGACTCCAGGTCGTCCGCATATAGCAACATGTCTATCGGGTACTCTGGCCCCACTAGGTGGTGGACCAGTCTCAGGCCGCAGGCGGGCGATCCTTGACCACCAATAGCTCGCGCAGGAGAGGCCGAAGGTGCCTACCAGATTGACGTAGACAGTCTGTGTAGCGGGGTCCCCTGGGACCTCTTCCTGTAGGCTTATCTGGCATGCCAGATAGCCGTGCTCCTTGCTCTGGTGCTTGTAGCGGCGGTGGGCTTTAGCTATGTCGCCAACAACCGAAAAGGCCACCTTCTTCTCCGCTAGCATCTCCCGGAGCAACTGCTTCTTCTCCCGGGCTCCTGGAGCGCGTAGCTTATCACGACATTTGATGCGGTGATTGACTCTCACTCCATGAGTAGCATCATGGATGATGCGCTTCTTGTTAGCTGCCTCGTCCTCAACAATGACGGCTAGCGCAGCTATAGCTCTGTGGTCGCCGTACTTCTCGACAAACTCACCTAGAGTCATCTTTAGCATGAGGCCTTCGGCTACGTCCTCGTCGAACTTCTCCTTAGCAAAGGACTTGTGTTCGTCGACCGAGGTGTAGTTAGGGACCCACGCTAGCGAAGCCTCCCAGGGAGCATTCTCCAGCGGCCACTTTAGCTGCTCCTCATAGACGTGAGGCGTGCGAGGTAGCGGGTCGAGGATCCCCACAGGAAGTCCTGTCTCCGCTGCCAGGAGGAACTCTCTATCCGGGTCCCCCGCAGCTTCTAGCAGCGCTCGCATGAGTCGTAGATAGAGAGGCTGGCCCTCCGCCACTTCTAGCAGCTTCGGGTCTGTAAGGTCTTGGGCCTCTAGCCAAGCTTTCCAGACTTCCCTGAGCTCTGACTGTAGCTGAGGGTCCGACGCCAAAGAGCAAGCCGTAGCGCCTCCCGAAGCCATGCGGAAGGCCTCTTTCTCTAGCTCCTTCTCGGAGCCCAGCTTCCCAAGGACCACCTCCTTCATCCTGGTCCGTAGCCAGTCCCAGTTGTTGCCGCTAGCGAGGTTACGACGCTCCGGTGGCCAACGGCCAGGGGAACAAAGTCCCCCGCCGTCGTGGAAGTCCTTGTAGCCACCCACCTGCCAGCAGCGACGGGGTGGTCCGTGACCTCCTTGTAGCCTCGGGCCCTCCGGTTGGCAAACAGGAAAAGCCTCCGGAGTAGTGTTCGGGTGCTCCGTAGCGGGGGCCCCCAAAGTCTCGCCGCAAGCAGTCGAAGCTGAGGCCACCGTGTGGAGCACCAAGGCTGCTAGCCAGCTGCACATTTGTGGTGGCCAAGCCGCCGTACCTGTGGTAGCGAAAGCAGTCGAGGTCCTGCGCGCCAAGAGACCCGGCTCGCGGCTAGCAGCAGGCAAGGGACCAATGTAGTAGCCTTCGGCATCAAAGGCGGGCAGTGCTTCGTAGCAGCAGTTAGGCAGATGCAGAGGCGTCTTTAGCAACAGTCGAGTAGGCTTGCTGTAGCTTGTACCAAAGGAGCGTTGCTGAAAGGCCACCGTGCGGAAGCCTGCTGAAAGTAGCTCAGGAAACTGGGGCCATTGCCACATAGATGCGGGTCGCTGGCCTTTGTACGGCCCGGAGCCTAGCGCACCTAAGTCCTCTGGCTGCTCTAGCACGAAGGCTGAGGCAGCCCCCTGGGCTACTAGCTGAGCGACTTCAAAAGAAAAATCAGCAAAAATGTTGCCTAATATAGCTCGGTCCCTTTGGGCTGCCGTTAGCTGCGCGTTGCCTCTGGGACAGGCGTAGCTTCTGACCGGCACTGGCCCACGGAAGTTCGCCCAGGCTGCTCTGGAGAAAGTAGCGCAGGGTGGCGAAAGCAGAATTGCATTGAACTCTCTAGCTGCGACCCGCTGCAAGTAGGCAGTGCGAACCTTTTCTAGCGAAAGGTCATATCGCTTATCACGTAGGATGTCTACGCACTCGACAGAGACGTCCAGACCCATAGCAGTAGCAGTGTGGTGAAGACACGTAGCCATATCCCATGGGCGAACCTCGCCCGCAAAGAGGTAGAGGACCTTGTAGCTGTGCGGCGGGCTTCAGTTGGAGGGCTTGCCTCCGTCGCCTTTGGCGCCTCCCGAGTTGGGGGTAGCCACAGGACGGCCGCCGGCTTTGCACTGGTAGGCCGGATGCTTAGCAAAGCATAGCTGGCAAACATGCTTGAAGCGGCAAGCTTTCTTGTGCGGGCAGCCTTGCTTGCTATTGTAGCGAAAGCAAATTGCCTCGCCTTCCGGCGTGGTGGTAGCCCCATTAGCCACGCCTTTGCCCTTGCCGTCGCCCTTAGCGCCCTTGGTGCCCTTGCCTTTGCGTGGCTGCCGGATCCAAGGGCTATCGGGCGGGGGGGCCGGGCGTTTAGCGTGAAGGGCCAGCGGCGTTGTGAAGTGCCGCTCCTTGAGGGCCGCATCCTTGTAGCTTTGCTTCAAGGCTTCTGCGAAGGAGAGAGACTGCTGGGCCATGAGCTTGTAGCTGTGTTTGCGTATCGCGTGCTCGTAGCTGAGGACCAGATGCCACGGCGGCACCAGAGCACCGGAATCTTCACTAGATCGTAGCCCATAGCAAAAATCTCCCAGCAAGTATTCTTTATATTTTTCGAAGACAGCTTGCGTCACGTCCTTTAGCTCCGAGCGGGACGGGTGCTTTAGGCGGATCATGATCAAGGCATTGGCTAGCACTGTGAGGCGTAGCCGTAGCTGCTCTGGACCCGAGGGCATCGTTGTGCGAGACCCGCCTTTCCTTAGCGAGAGGGTGCCTTTAGCATCCCAGGCGGGCAGCAGGACCTCGGGGTCAACTTCGTCTCGGCTAAGCACTTCTGTCAGCGGCTCGGCTCGAAATTCCCCGGTCTCTAGCTCGTGCAACTTCTTCTCGATATATTCTTTAGCAGGAACGTGGCGGTCTTCAACTTCCCCAAACTGGGTAGCAAAGGCCTGTCGCATGGCGATGTAGTCCGTCTGTGGGATGGGTTTAGCCCAGTCCCGGACCTCACTTGTAGCTTCAGCCTCGGCCTGTGTCTTGACCCTAGCAGAAGCTGTCTGCCAAGCCACAATGAAGCTAGCGATCTGGCCTCTGGAGGCGAGCGTGCCGTCAGGACCCATGGCGAAGGCGTCCTGAAGCACCTTGCGGAGATCTTCTTCGCTAGCAACAAAAGCAGCAAATTTCGCCATTGTATCGATGCCATTGTCGAAAAGTGTAGCCTGGTTAGCATCGCTGACCCTGTTCTGGGTCAACATGTGTCGGAGGTCAGATGCCCCTTTAGCCAGCTTGGCGGCGTCCGCTGCCATGGCTAGCCCGGAGGTCTTACACTAGGGAGGCCAGGAGAGCACAACGAGGCTGTAGCGGGTGCAGAGTGGAGGTAGCACAGCACAAGCGGCCTGCTCCTGGCAACTCTCGGAGACCTAGCGAGACGGCCCCGTTCCCAGACCCCCCCCCCCCCCAGGCCCAGCAGGGAAGGTGGGGAGGAAGTGGTCGGGTCCCTCCTTTTGTGGGCGCCTCAGTTTTCCCCCCTAAAAGGCTTTGCCCCTTAGCGGAAAACCTCTCTCTCGCGCCTCCCTTCTTTCTGGCAAACGGAGTCCTAGCACAACGGCCTTTATAGCGGGCCCTCAAAAGCGGAGTTAGCGCATGCACTGGGTGCACCAGTGAGCATGGTGGTCGTCTAGCGGTTAGCGTGGCAATTGGGGCACCGTATGATACATCTAAAAATATAGTTTCTATCGTCCCAACGGCCGAAGCCGAAGGTATCGTCCTCATCATTAGCAACATGTAGCGGGAAGGGCACGTCCCGCTGCATCCAGGTCGCCAGCTCTAGCGCCCGGCCGGTCGGAGGCATTGCACAGATCTGCTCCAGGTCGTAGCCCGTCAGGTCTTGTAGCCACGCCGGGTTGGTAGCATTGGCCGGTGCCATCTTGTCCTTGCCTTTAGCGGCGCCCTTCCCCTTGCCTTTAGCTGCAGCCGGCGGCCCCTCCTCCAAGGTCCAGGTGCCTAGCGGCCAAAGGGGCCGCGGCACTGACGACCAGGAGAGCTCTAGCAGGTTGCCCTGCGGCCGGCTGTTAGCATGGGCCCCCACCGGCGGTGGCATGATGAGCTCGATCGGCACAGTTGTGCCACGTAGCTCGGCCACGGAGCGGTTGTCATGTAGCGAAGTGAGAGGGCCATCGCGCAAGGTCGGCCTCATGGGCCTAGCCGCTAGCAGCACCACGTCCCAAGTGCGGTTGGGATCCGGTAGCGCCGTTGGTGGCTGCTGCTGGCCGCCGCCCGACCTGCTTAGCGACCGCCTCGGTGTATGCGAGCGCCTCTCCTTTGTAGCCGCTCGTCCCTGGACTAGCTCCTGGCGACCCAACGTGCGAGCGGGCAGAGGGTTAGCTTCCTGTAGCGGTGGAAAGCCCCCTCGCCCCATCTTGTTGGGCGTAGCAGAGCGGCGCCGGGCATCGTCCATTGTAGCAGCAGCGGCTGGAGCGGCAGTAGCGGGGCCCGGGTCGTTGCTGCCCCGCGGTGCCTCAGCAGCTGTAGCGGCACTCTGTGTGGCCCGGGCCAACTGTGCTCGCTCTAGCTCTTGCTGCTGCCTCTGCTGCAACTCCTCTAGCGTCTGGCGGAGCTGCGCCTCCTGTGCTTGTTGCTGCTTTAGCTGTTCCGCTTGGAACTCAGCTAGCAGCTCTTCATGTCTCTTCTCTAGCTCTGCCAGGTGCTGTGCCTTCATGGTAGCGAGGTCGATGACTTCATCAGGTGGTAGCGGCTCCTGCTGCACGACTCCGTGGACCTTGTCCACTAGCAGGGCCCTCTCGACCTCGTTTAGCTCCTTCTCCTCCTCCACGGTGAGGTCATCTAGCGAGGTCAAGCTCGCTAGCCAGTCAAGGCGGTTGGTGTAGCGGGAGCCCTCCGGGAAGCGTTGCTTGGAGGCCCCTTCCGCTGTAGCCGCACGGAGGCCTAGCGGAACCTGGGCCTTCCTGACCGTGTCCACTAGCGCCTGCAGCTCATCGGGATGCAGCCGAGCTCGGAGCACGCCTTCTAGCGTGTCCTTGTCGGACTGCACCCAGTGCTTGACCGCTGTAGCGCAGTCTATCGCCGAGTGCTCTGTAGCGGGCACCTGGGAGCTAGCCATGCCGATGGCTGCTAGCTGTTGCTTTCGCTAGGGTTTTCCTAGCACAGATCCTCTCGAGAGAGAAAGCTGTAGCGAAAGCGTTTCGAAGAGCGAACCCTTGCGCACTCACTGCCTGACCTAGCCCGCCTCGCAACCTTCGAAATGGGGTTAGGGACAAGGGGGAAACCCAGAGGGAAGCCTAGCGCACACAGCGACCGCAAGAACATGTAGCACGACCGCAGCAAGAACATGTAGCAGAACGTGATTCTCTCCCCTCCTCTTCTGTCTTCCCCCCCCGAGAGAGACCCCCCCCCAGGAGACCCCCCCAGAGGAGAAAAAGCAAAACGAAAGCAAGATTCATTTTAGCGTGCCGAAGGTACTTGCGTAGCCGTGGCAGTTGCCAGGCCCCCATTAGCCAGAGCATTCGCACTCAGGCCCGGGATGCTATCAAGCAGCCGGCTCTACCTCTAGCTGCGGTTCATCCCCCGAGTGAGCCGTGGAGGTCTCCGACCCGTCTTCTAGCTCCTCGGGCATATCGTCTTGCTGAGGCCAGCAGAGGCGGCACACATGAGTATACTCGGTGCTTGCTGGAAGGGCGTCAAAATTTTTAGCATTCCGAAAGTAGCGGCGCTGGCCCATCCAGCATCCTTTCCCGCAAGCCTTGTGTAGCCTGAAGACCGCCCCCGGCTGCCCCACGACCACATAGGCCGTCTTCCTGTCCTGCAGTCTAGCAGGTTTGGGTGCCCGCTCCTCGCTGGAGCTGCTGCTGTCCCCACTCGACGTGGTGGAGCTGCTTGAAGAGCTAGCACTGGACTCTAAAATCGGCGGGGGCACCACTCCAGCCACCGGTCCATCTAGCTCCACATCCGTTTTCCAGGTGATTTCTAGCACCCGAGCCTGCCACTCAGCCTGCGCTGGCGGCAGCCCTTTCTTATCAACAAGCCAGTCCCGCAGCGAAGTGCCTATCTCGCGTTCGTCTAGCACCTCGCTGTGGCCGGCTCCTTTTGCAGCTTTGGCAAAAATTGCCTGCAGCCGAGCGACCCTTCCTGGGAAGGTTCTAGCATACGTGTCGGAGCTCTCTGGCTTCCAACGACCTAGCAAATCTTTGTCGGCAGGTGGCGTCTCTTGTAGCGAGAGGCCTGTTGGCAAGACCGACCGCTCACTATGCTCAGTCCAGAACCCTTGGACCACAGATGGCAGCCCAAGAAGATGTAGCAGCGCTGCTGTAGCCACCACCGCGTCCGGGTACTCCGCAATCTTGTTCTCTAGCAAGCCTTGGCCACCCAGACGCGGGAGAAGGTAGTCCCGCTTATAGGGTGCCCTTTCCTTTAGCAACTGAAAGCCAACTTGTAGCCACGTCTTGCGTTTGAAGAATGCGTGCTCAGACACGCACACTGGTAGCTCCTTGACCTTCTTGTTGGGGCCGGAAGTTTTCGTCTTCCGTAGCGTGGTGGTCAGCCTGCCCTCCACCAGCCGTAGCTCATGTGGTAGAATGGCCTGAAGATCGGACCACCTGAGTGTAGCCCATGTCTTCACCAGTTTGGCCCAGGCCCATATGCGATGCCCCACAGCTTGTGTAGCATCAAGGACCAGATCTTCTAGCTTCACTAGGATGAAGACAGGGTAGCGAGGCGCCCTCTTCGTGAGAGGTGTCCCCTGTGAAAGCTCTTCCGTAATGCTGTCTCTAGCTGCCAGCGCGAGACGTCCTGCGGTAGCTCTTTCTTCCGCTGGGAACTCACCGACCTTTTCCAGCCAAAGTATAGCACTGTAGATGGAAGTTGGTATAGAGCGCCCACATGGTTCGTCTCGCCGGACCACCAGATAATCCACCAAGTCAGCGGGGCGGCCCGGTGGCCTTTTGAGCTTAGCCTCCCAGAGCCATAGCCGCCACCTTTTGTAGGTAGTGAGGTAGCGCTTCAAGGTGGTGGCCCGCGTGCTGCCTGCTAGCATGCTAGCGGCACGTTGCGGGTCCAGGCTGCTCTCAAGTTGCTCTAGCACAGGTGCCCGACACTCCCGGAGTTCTTCGTGTAGCCGAAGGGTCCACACCTCCAGAAGTTTCTCTCCCCTGGCTTGTAGCACACTTCCCTCTAGGATCAGCTTCCTGCGTCGTTCCCCGGGAGGGGGTCTAGCAGGATCTTCTTGCTCATCTGGGTCCGCACCACGTAGCCTCTTCTCCGGCGGTTCCAAGGCCGCCCAGTAGAGAGGCTCCCGGTGGAAGCCAGCCATCCTTATCTCGACTGGGGCTTTCCCCCTAGCTTCCTCGATCAAGAAGCGGAGCAACTGTTCTAGCTCCGCACTAAAGGGGATCCTCAGCTCGAGGGCCAGCTGTCTAGCTAGGCCCGGAACGTCCTCGTCCCGTACAGTGGCAAGCTCCGGATTGCGGAACCCTTGTTCTAGCAGGTAGTCGCGGCACTTCCGTAGCAGAGGGTCACGGAGCTCCACTTCGGGTTCCGGTGACAGTGGCTGCGCATCTAGCATTGCCTCCACCTCGGAAAGAGCCGGACTATCCGGAACTTCTTCCACTTCCATAGCGGCGAGCGGGGGCCTAGCCCCCGTTTCCTTTCCTATAGTACTCTGAAAATCTTCTACCCCCCAAAGGGGTTCTAGCCGTAACGGCGACGGATAGAACACATTTAGCGAAAACACCTTCGATGTTTTAGCTGTCGACACCTTCGATGTCGAAGGAGGAACTTCGGGTTGCTAGCACACACAGTTGTCCCTCGTCCCTCGTTACAAGAAGCTACATACAGAAGTACCTACTTAATTCCCTACTCACTGCTGTATACAGTGCAAGCCATTCGTCAGATAGTCACGCATCTTTAACGCGTGTTCTTGCTTTTGGAAGCACGTATGTAGCTATTTATGCGTACATGTGCGTGCATATACATATATATATACACACATATATATTTACATATATATATATATACATATATATATATATATACATATATATATATATATAAATATATAAATATATATATATATATATATACGTGTGTACAACTACAGATACATAAACACATGCATACCCATACATGTACAAATACCCACCGTATCTATGTGTATATATATATTGCACTTATATGTAAATTGCTATCTGATACAACCGCATACATATATACCTATGTGCATTTTATACATCTATACATATGTACCTCTGGACATTTATGCATGCATACAAAAACAAAAAGTACATATGTACACGTATACATATATACGGGTATACATATAAACATATAAACCATATGCATATACACACATACGCAATCATACGTGCACATACATACCCGTGCATACAGATACATACACGTACCCGCACACATTCACATACCTACACGTACAATTAAAAACACAAACATACACAGACATATACATACCCTCGCATACGCATACATACATGCATACATACATACACCAAGTGGCACCCCCAAGAGACACAACGGCCTGGAGCCTTCGGCTTCGACAGGCGGGTAAAGGGAGACCCGGTTGTGTTTCGCAGCAGGAGGAACTGAACAGCTCCCAAGCCGAGGCCGAAACCACCCACCCATTCCACAGGCGGGGGAATGGAGGGCTAAACCAAACTCCGAAGCTCGGATCCCAAGCCGTTCCAAAGTAGTTGCGGGGATGACCGTACGCAGGGACCGTTCCTAAACCCTCAACCCAGAAAAATGGCAATGGCCAAGTATACGGCACTAGTAGTTATAGAGCAAACCAATGCTCAAATTACGTGGCAGCAGTAACTAGTGCGCAGCATACACCAGAAAAGGACCCCGAGCGACCGCATAGGACGGGGAATGATTCTGACGAGCCAAGAGCTGGATGTTCAAACGAAACGATCCGGCCAGATTCAAGAGAACGCTTCCGGAAAACACCGTTGCGGAAAGGTCTAAACCTGTTGCACACTATCTACTGAACAACCTGAAATCAGGGGGCTGCGGAAACCCAAAGCTCTTCCGGCAAGCTGTTGCAATGCTCGAAATGCCAAACTCAAAGAAGGCACTGGTTGAACTGGTGCTGGAGACGGTGGAGCTTGTCCCTGTGCCTGTCACTGTGGTGCCCGTGCGGGTGATGGTGCCTCAGCATCGCAAGTTTGCAGATGCAGCTCTGCTCAAACTGGTCGGTTTGGGGGGTGAACTGTCTTGATGTAAACGTTGGCTTCTCCTCGCAAGAAGTCAGAAAGTACATAGGTTGCTTGCCGAGCGTCTGGTTGTCAAAGTTGTGGATGAAGTGGTGGTCGATGAGCTCAGCGTCATGGTAGTGATGGAGGTGGAGGTTCGCCTGGGAACAAGTGCCGAACAACTCAAGGGCAGCGACCATCAACCTGGCTTGTGCATCAAACACAAGACCTCCGCAAGTGTTTCCGGATGTGCATGCCCGTGCTGACGCACACGTGCTGCTGCACATGCACAGTACGACAGACCATGACATGCAAGGCGAGGACGAGGTGGAGGTCCCTGAGGTTGTCAATGATGTAGCAGTACTTGTCGTCGCGGTCTCGGTTGTACTGCTGACCTCAGGTTCACACGTAGCACGCACACGCGAAGAACTGGCCACTGAAGTGATCCGCCAAGCCGCTGAAGTCGTGCTTTCAGTTAAGGTCGTGGTTGTCCCTGTCGTGCCCAGGTATGTTGTCGACGTGGTGGTGGTGTTGGTCAACGTCGTTGTCGTGGTGCCTGCACGTGAGGTCGCTCCCTCCGAAACGCCGTCCCCTGCCGTTCCTTGTTATCAAACCCAAGCGGCCTGTGGTTAGTGTGGACGATGATGATGTAATGCTGCTAGAGGTCGCTGTGACAGAGGTCAGTGTCGTTGAAACCGTGCCTCAGCAGCAGCCGGCGGCAAAGGATTTCAAATCTCATTCAAGATTTCAATTGGCAAGAGTGGCTCGAGCGCGTTGTGGACGTAGTCGTCGCAGTTGTGGTTGAACTCCTAGACAACTCAACGATATTCGCCCCGCCATGTGCTCGCAGAAGTGAGAGCTACGAACATGATTCTACAAAAAAAACCTCCAACTGCACTGCCTGCCCTTTGCTCGAGAAAGGTCGAAAAACGCTAGCATGACCTTTTTGACCTGCCTGGTGCTCGTTAGAGTTGTATGGGTTGTCGACAGCGTGGATGTTGACGACCGGCTGGTCGTCGTGTGTGTACGGCTGGTGACCGTCAAAGAAGCCTCTGGCAGACCAAGGGTCCGGCGAGCAACAAACAATCACCGAAGGGTGACCGAGACCCGATTGCGGCATCTTGCAAGTGCGAGCCGTGGCCACGTGCCTAGTGCCCGTCTTTCTGTAGCTTACCGTGCACAAAACCAGCCGGCTGGGACAGAGAGACACGGAGAAGCTCTCAGCGGGGCAAAGTACTGTGCAAGTGATATGTCGGCTGCTGCCGATCACAACTCACAAAGCTAAACTGCTGGGGAAGCAGCAGTCATGGTGGTAGACCTTCGAAAGCAGGGCGATTTGGCTCACTTACACTCACATTGCAATGCCGCAGCTCCATTGCACAATCCATGTCTGGAACCGCTACTTATTTTAGAGGTCTTGCACCGGGCACGAGTCTGGCGTCTATCTCCGCAAGCACACCAGCAAATCCGACGAAGCCTTAGCCGTCCGGGCTCCGAGCGAGGATGCAGAGGAAGTGGAGCTTGTGGTCTTCGTGGTTTCTGTGGAACCTGAAAGACGCTCAACCGGATCATGTCAAAGAAGTGTGGGCAGCCCTATCGTCAGCACCATCACCACGATCAGCACCACATCATCACTGGCGTCAAGGTCGAAACTGACATCAGCATCAATCTCACCATCAGATACACCATTACCATCGTCATCAGCATCGGCAGCAACAGCATCATCTTCGCCATCGTCATCCTCAACAGCATTACCATCGTCGTCATCATCCAAACCAAATTCATTATCATGCAAGCTCCGTGTCGCCCCGTTGTCCGTGGCCCTCGGCCTCGCACTCGTGGCGACCACCAGCACCCACACAACGACGGCAGCAGCAGAAACCGCACTGCTGAGCTGCTTGGCAAACCCGTAGCCCACCATGTTGTAAAAGAGGGACATTCAGATTCGCGAGACATGGCGGGACAAACGATCCCTTGCATCTACGCTGCAAACCTTTGTGATCGGCATTTCTGAACCAACGATAAGTGCTGTCGGGAAGCTCGAAGACGTTGTCACTGTCGTCGTGGACGAACTCGTGGTCTGGGTGGTGGAAGACACTGTAGTGCTTGAGCCTCATGCTCTCAGCTTCAAGCTCAAACCGGAAAACCTACCACATGTCATCTTGCCAAGTGCCATCTTCATCTCATGTTCCAAATAGCCTGGTTTCAGCGATTCCCTGAAGCTTTTAGGGTGTAGAGCCACGTTGCCTTGTTCGAGCAATGCCATGATGAGACTCCAAGACAACCCGAAACTAAAACGCATCAGACAATCAACAACCGCAACATGAAGTGCACAAGTGCCAGACTGAATGTGGTAGAACTGGTGGTGGTTGTGCTAGTAGTGTCACCTTAGTCCAGAAATATGTTCAGACGAATGAGTTCTTGCACTGCCGGTGCCTGCAAGCCTGGTAAATCAACCAATCCTGCAGTGCATCCTAGCAAGACCGGAGCCATGTGGCCCAGCATGAAGAAAAAGCTCAGAACTTCATCTCACGGCTGGGTGCCCAGCAAAATGGCGGTGCCTTGGATCCAGAGAAACTTCGTGAAAGGCAAAGTTGAGTCCACAGACTTGCAACTAGCCTGCAACAGTCTTCGAGGAACACCCTGAGTGAATGCGCGGGCGCGAGGTGTCACAATCTACACAATCGGAAAATCATATCCAGGTGTCAACAAGGTCAAAGATTCAGATGCACCCGTGCTGGCGCATGTCTTACACAAGGATCCAGCATGACATCGGACACCGCCAAATGTTTCGAGCGAGTCTTTGGACGTGTGATTCGTGGGATGCGACACTTTGAACTCGCAGGAAGCATACTGCAGGCGGAGACCTCATCTATCCAAAAGTGTGTTCAGTGTCGATGTCCCGGGAGCAGGGTTTCATGTCCGCAGACTGCGCAGGTTGCTCCTCCCGAACATCGATGCTAGGCTCACTGGCTCTGCCGGTGCTGAAGACGCTCATAGGACCTTCGGTGAATGAAGGATACATGTTCCCATGACGCTGTTCAAAGAAAGCCATGCCAAAAGAGGTACGGAGTCTCAAATAGGCAGCAGGCAGCGGCTGTAGCTCCCGATGTCTGCGACGTTGATCTCTTGTGCCTCCGAAGGAAATGCCCGCCAATGCACTTCGAACTGAACGTGCTGGTACACCCCTATGTCAATGCCAAACAAATCGGAAGACCACAAAACTCTGAAAAACCGCTGTAGCGCGTTTGTGCGTGCCAACCGCCGGCCTCAGACGAAAACGACAATGCCTGCAGAAGCAGCCAGACCTCTGAAGTTCGACTTGGGTTTATCCTCGACAGGCTGCAATCAGGTGATTGCTGCCCTTTAACACCACGGGCCCATTCAGGGAATCTTGTTGCAGATCCAGCGCACTAACTGCTTTGCAATCTGGTGGCAACGCACTTCAATCCGGAACCCTTACCTTTCTCGTGTTCAACGCATAAGCATGGAGAAATCGTGCGATATGACAACGACACCTCACCCCCTGAACCTGGGCACACCTCCCCGACAGACAACGGCAAGGCTGTGCAACCAGAACTTGTAACGGCTCAATTCCAAACCCGAGGTTGTCGCCGCAAGCCACTTTGGCGTGAATCCTGCCAACTGTCCAATGTGAAACCAATCATCACATGTGTGCAATTCCTCTAGAAGCCAGGTTGTCAGCGTGTTCGCTGAAGGCAACTGCAGCTAAGGCGATTTGCATAAGCCCGGCCACACAACGAATGCGTTCAAGTCATCTGCCACATCACATCCTTTTACGACAAGATCGTCGGCTCCACGACACATCGCCACATCAGCGCTCGCGGGAGCAATTGAGAAAGTCGCCTCCAAAGGCAGAAACAGTAGTCTGGGAGTTCTTGCAAGTTGGATCAGATCGCTGGTGTACTCTTGGCAATCAAGTCTGCCTAACGCTCCAGGAATTCAAGAGTATCGGACAAGGATCGGGTGCTTGACAGCCGTTTCGGGAAGCCCTCCGACCTTCGACCCAAGTCGTCATCTGGTCCACCATGATGCTGCGGAGGAGGAGTGGAGCTGTACTTACATTGGCAGTCCAATGGCACAGATTACACCTGGTATGTTGGGCGAAGACAGTCATGTCATGTCGGACTGGCATCCCATGCTGGCTCATGCGCTTGTTTGGTACATGGCTAAGGGTTTCGAGCCTGCATCGCGTTCATCCAACAACCATGCTACTACGAAGCAACTAAACGGAAGTCAAGAAGACTATGATGCTACGTGGCGAGGAGAACACGAGCGTTGAAGACGGCCCATGAATTTTGTGCGGATCTCTGTTTGCTACAACCTCAGCATTTGCCCGCCAAGCAGAGCAGCAACCCCGGACGTAGCGACTTCCGGCCGTTAACTCCGTCCAGTTATTTCAGGTTGCAGCCCTGACTTTCAGTACTATCGGCGACAGCGTGGTGAACGGCCGGCAACCATAACTCATCCGCAACCATGTTGGTCGAGGAATGGGAACACAACCAAAGCAAACAACAGAGTTGGCAAGGTGTTGTCTACTTAAGCAGATCATCCACAACACGTAAACCAACACCTCAACACAAAACACCCAACTTGCACAATTCCCCTAGACCTGCAGGACCTATAACACTAGGACGACACCGGTATTGGACCATTTATATCCTTTGTTTTATTGGTGACACAGACTCAGGTGACACATACCTCACTTCAGAGGCAGCACAGAAAGTAGCGTGCCTGACAAGGAGGGAGAGAGAGAGAGAGAGAGAGAGAGAGAGAGAGAGAGAGAGAGAGAGAGAGAGAGAGAGAGAGAGAGAGAGAGAGAGAGAGACAGAGAGAGAGAGAGAGAGCACTCAGATGCTTGTGATGGATGCGCGAGGCGGCCCGTTGCCTCCTTTCTTTCGCTACTTTGAGCGGCCGTCGTTGTGGTCTAAGCTTAGAGGAAGGGACATCCAAACTCCAACCCGCAATGAGCGATGCAGTGTTAGCCCTGCTACGAACCTCTTCTAGATCTACTTCCCAGGCTTCAGTTTTTTGTTTTATCGAGACGTCTCAGCTTTCAAGCAATCCAGCCTGTGAGCGCATTCTTCCCTGTTGCATACCGACCTGCGACAACATCCACCTACTAAAACTTTGCAAATGCCGATTCTTTGTCAAGGTCGACGGCCTGTCCATCTGAAGCGCTGGAGCTTGACGTACTCGGAGCAACCTTGACGTCTGCGAGCGGATGCTACCGGAAAGATCTCCTCATGAACCCGGGAGCCAGACCGCATGAACACTGTTCAACCTGAGAAAGTCAGGTGTTTGATATGCCAGCCGATCCACGGGTTCAATACTCCTGAAACCTCGCCTGGGCAGAGCAATGCTGGGCATTCTAAGGCGCGGCTCTGGTGTGCAGGCTTCTCTAAGATGCTGCTCCTGACAAGTCGGCCCCACTGCCAAACTGTGAGGCACTGCGACAATAATTAGGACGATCACACGACCGACACGGTTGCAGTATTGCTTTGTCCAAGTTTCGGGATCCCTGCATCTCCGCACAAAAAAAAAACCGACAGGCCTGACCAGTGCTGGCTTCCGCTGACCTGGCATGCGATTGCAGTAGACATACAGCTCGGTGTATCACTTTCGAAAGTCTCATGCATGTGCAACCTTGTCCCGTAGAGATGTGCACACGGATGCCCGTACATTCTATTAGATTCCGTGCTGAAATGTTTTGCAGTGTTGCCATGGACCCGACCCCCTCCTTGCCCCAGAAGCGTCAGTGGGCTAGGGTTTGCCCAAGGACACCCCAATCCGTGTAGCGAGTGGCGGGTGGCGTGTGTTGTGTGTTGTGTGTTGTGTGTTGTGTGTTGTGTGTTGTGTGTTGTGTGGCGCGTGGCGTGTGACGTGTGGCGTGCGGCGTGCGGTGTGCTGTGTGCTGTGTGCTGTGTGCAAGGTGTGCAAGGTGTGCAAGGTGTGCAAGGTGTGCAAGGTGTGCAGTGTGCAGTGTGCAGTGTGCTGTGTGCTGTGTGCTGTGTGCAGTGTGCAGTGTGCTGTGTGCTGTGTGCTGTGTGCTGTGTGCTGTGTGCTGTGTGCTGTGTGCTGTGTGCTGTGTGCTGTGTGCTGTGTGCTGTGTGCTGTGTGCTGTTGTGTGTGTGTGTGTGTGCTGTGTGTTGTTGTGTGTGTGCGTGTGTGCGGTGTGCGGGGTGCTGTTGTGTGTCAGCGGTGTGCGGTGTGCGGTGTGCGGTGTGCGGTGTGCGGTGTGCGGTGTGCAGTGTGCAGTGTGCGGTGTGCGGTGTGCAGTGTGCGGTGTGCGGTGTGCTGTGTGCTGTGTGCTGTGTGTTGTGTGCTGTGTGCTGTGTGCTGTGTGCTGTGTGCTGTGTGCGGTGTGCGGTGTGCGGTGTG
>CAJNDT010000356.1:197500-205000 GCA_905221615.1 Symbiodinium sp. CCMP2592
GTGTGCGTGCGTGTGCGTGTGCGTGTGGGTGGGTGTGTGTGTGTGTGTGTGTGTGTGCGTGTGTGTGTGTGTGTGTGTGCGTGTGTGTGTGTGCGTGTGTGCGTGTATGCGTGTGTGCGTGTGTGTGTGTGTGTGTGGGTGTGTGCGTGTGTGCGTGTGTGCGTGTGTGCGTGTGTGGGTGTGTGGGTGTGTGTGTGTGTGTGTGTGGGTGGGTGGGTGTGTGTGTGTGTGGGTGTGTGTGTGTGTGTGTGTTTGTGTGTGTGTGTGTTTGTGTGTGTGTGCGCGGGGTGTGTGTGTGTGTGTGTGGAACACCTGTTTGCCAAGGTTTGCTGACATGCATAGTTTTTGCAGGGGGGCAGTGAGCCTTCTATCATCCACTGCCCAACGAAGACGGTGATAGAAGTGCTGTGAAGCAATCTGGGACGCCAGATTGTGTACCTGCATTGGAATGGCACTGGGGCCAAGCCATAAACCCCATATGAGTGCAGTTTTGATTCAGGCCAGAGGTAAAGCCTAAATCCTCTTAGAGTCCTACACCTCTGAATGATACGACTGCAGTTCTTGAGAGTTACATTAGTCCAGAGGGAGGATTGCACGAGTGTGCTCTAGACGGCTTTCGTCGATCGTGTCGTCTACGGTAGGGTAGCCTACTGCCTGGCCCTGATCGGCCCAGTCGTAATCACAGGACCCTGATCGGTCCAAGCCCTGATCGGCTTAAAGCCAAAACAAGACCTCTTGGTCTCTAAAGATCGAAAATGCTCTACGGAGCAATCACACGCAGTTTAGGGCTTGATTGCCCAGTTGCAGACAGGACTGATGCCCTTTCGTTTTCACAACAGCCGTCAGTCTGATGAAGCAACTATTCTCCCCTGGACAACTGATCTCGCCATGGCCTCCTGGTCATCATGGTCTAACAGCGACTCCAGCAGCAGCTGGGACAACCGACAGCAATGGAATCGATGGAGCAAAGAAGACAAATGGGACTCCAAATACTCAGAGAAGTCGTGGGAACATGTAGCCAGCCCCACGTATCAAACTTTTTCTTTGCCGTCCTCTTTTGTTTCTGACGAGCAGCACTATGACAAGACCCCTTTGGGCAAAGGTGCTCATGTGCTGCATAAGTTGGTTCAACCAACAGAGTGGTCTCGCAAAGCTGGGTTGGCTGGCCGTGATGTCAGTGACATCCGTGCCTTTGAGCTTGCCCATCGAGGCCTTGGAGATTTCTCATTTCGATTGTTGTCGGAAGGACGGCACCAGAGTATCGTCTGGGCTCGAAGTGGCCAAGAATCGGTACTCATTACCGCACTGTTGAAGAAGCTTCGTGAGAGTGGTGTTTCTATCGATGAGGCAGCAAAAGCATGCCACACTTCGGCTCCTCCAGACAAGCATAAGGAGGCAATGCGATTCATGGAGCCACTTGCTCAAGAACTTTTGAATTGTGTTTTGGCCAAAGCGCCTCCAACAAATCCGGATGCCTCCGAAGAGCTCGCCAAAGCTAAAGCCAAACTGGCTGAGCATGGCATTACAATGTCCCCTTTGAAAAGGAAGGCAACTGAAGATCCTGAGCCAGACTCAGGAAGACGGGCAAAGCCCGCCATGCCCATTGCTGAGCCGGAATCCCAAATGGAAGCTGAACAGCTCCTTAAAGATCCGCAACGGAAGCTGGATACTCGTCCCAAAGGAGCCACAGATGACCATGTCACTGAATGGCTGGCTACTTACAAGAACAAGCCAGAGTTTAAAGGCAAGTACCAACTGCTGGTTAAGCATGTACAGACTGTCCAGAAGCTTCTCAAAACTGAAGCATCTAAAGACCAACTGGTTGCAGCTGCTAAAGAGTTTGGACTGGATCCAAAGCTGGCATCCAGACTGTCCATCAAGAATTTGTCTACTGTGATTGCTGTTGCACAATTTCAAACTGCTTGACCAGCAGTTCAATGCCAACATCTTGCTGCTTCAAGCAAACAAGGAATCAAGCAGCAAATTTGTATGTTGGGAGAGGCTGTGACGTTCTTTTTGCACCACTGTCCGGGCTTCAACAAAGAGTCTGCACTGTGGGCCCAAGGCCTGCTTCATCTTCTGTTGCTATTTTACTTTCAAGAAGGATCTCCGTCTTCGTATGCTGAGACCATTCGACAAAAGCTTCAGCAGTTCCGGGTACACCCCGCCACCTACACGTGGCCGAGATTTCAATCACAAAATGCGGTGTATATGAAAACAGCAGTAGATTGGCGCCATTTTTCAAGCATTGAACATTACAGGCAGCCTTCCACATTCATGTACATAGGCTCCACCAGCCAATCGGTTTTTCGAAGAGAGTCCAACAGATTCTCAGTTGCCAGCAAGCTGGCAAACGGAGGTGAAGCTCAGGCCGAGCTAGCCATCCGATACTGGGTGTCCAATCAGTGTCTTGAGCAGTACACTTTGTTTCTCGTTTCTCCATGCTCAACTTACAAGGAAGCATGGGTAACTGAGCACTGCTTAATTGGGATGTGGCAACCCAAACTGAATCACCCGTACATTACCTCCTTTCTGAAAAGGAGTGCGTTGGGCTTTAGACCCAACAAGAGAGTCCGACATAGTGTGTCTTCTAGGTTCGGGTTAAGACTGTGGAGAAAACTGAGAAAGAAGCTCCACAGACAACTTCAGCCCGTTCCTTTCCAACTCAAGAGAAGGTCGGCATGGGAGATACTATTCAATCTTACATGCTTCAGCCGTGCCCCCTTTGAAGAGGCAAAAAAGCTGCGAAGCGACCGATACCTTCCAGATGAGATTTACTCTTTGATTCGGTTGAGCAACTGCCTGGAAGAACCTGGCAAAAGTAAAGCCAGGAAGGTGCTCAAAAGTGTTTGTCAATTTCGCAACATGTCCTGGCCATCGGCTACCCTGGGCTTGCAGTTGAAATTCACTGCATCCCCAAGCTTTGGGTCGGATGTTTCCAGATGGATCCGAAAGCTTGTATTGGCACACAAGCCGATTCTTATACCTTTTCACCTACCAGTGTGCAAAGTCAGGGAGCAACCTCATCAGTCTCTCAAGGACTTTATGCACAATTTCAAAGACTGGGACCAATGGTTACAGAATCATTCTGTTGCTGAAGCACCATGCCCTTGCAGCTACTATACCAAACTGCTGCCGGAACAGTGCCTCACTCGAGGCCATGTTGTAGCAGGTATAGAACAACTGGGCAGCCTTCACCGCTCCTTTGAGAAACTAGGGAGTGGTAGTGCATCTTCAGCGTTCTTTCCTTCCAAAAGAGAATTTTTCAATCACAACACCCGTATGTTTGGGTCTTGGCGGCGCAAGCATAGGGTGTTGATCGAGCTTTTCAGCAATTTCTCGAGCAACAATGGAGCAAACACTTCGATCACCTGAGCCAAGAAAATCGGCTCACGTGGAGAGATGTCTCTGCTGCTCGCGATTTATTGCATCGACAGTTCATTGTGCATTGCGAAGACCATGAGCCGAACCACCTTATGGTCTTCTGTCCCAAATTCTATCTTCAGGCTGCCATGAAGACCTGGCAGGATCCAGATGTTTTCGAGCCTGTGGAAGGCTCCCAAGAACTCTGGAACCAGCGAGTTTTCCAACAGATTCCCGGCATACTGAAACGACGATATCGCTGGGGAATCAATGCTTCGGGCACCTTACCTGTGGGGTTTGTCTTTCTCAAACGCAAGAAAGAATTTTTGAAAGGGAGGACGATAATATCGTACTCCAACAGCTGTATCAAGAAGTTGTTGATTGCAGCTGCGCAAGCGATTCTTTTGATGGTTCGCTTGGTCTGGCCTGAAGCCATGGGCCTAGCAACTACTCCTCAACTTTGGAAGAAGCTGCATCAGTTTCTTCGCCGCACCCCTTCTACGGTGCACCTCGCTGAAATTAATGATGATCTTGTTGGATTTTTCAACTCTGTGCCCAGACAGCAAATCCTGGATTCTTTGTCGATGCTTGTACAGCTGTATCAAGACCAGGAGTACCCTCCACACATTACGGTATCCCTGAAAAAGCAACCCAATTGTGAGTCTGCTTGGCCGGGTAAACCCATGGCAAAGGGAGCCAAACACATACGGTTTCTTCATGTTTCGGACCTGACCGCGATTGTACAGACCTCTTTCCAAGCAGGAGTGTTCACCACTCTTGGCTTATTGTTCAGGCAACACCGGGGCACATGTATAGGTAACCAAATCAGCCCGGTCCTCAGCAGTCTTCCAGTGATTCAAAGAGAATCCTGTTGGCAAAGAGAATGGCATCAGTTCCTGGAATCAGCTAGGTTCTTTGACAACCAAGCATCGGAACTGTTTGTCTGCAGATATGTTGACAATCGGCTTGTGGTGTGCGATGAGAACTTTCTATCGCATCAATGCATGAAAGATTTTCAACACCTCTCTTTCTACGGAGGAACTATCCAGCTGGAGGAAGTTACGAATCATCAATTTCTGGGCTTCCGGCTCAACATGGCCAACAGAACAGTGACCTACCTGCAACCAGACAAAGCCTGGTCCATCAGAAACCCAAGATCTGCAGGAAGTTGGTCCACTCGAATTTCAGGCTATTTATCTCGGAAAGCTTTGATTGTACAGTACGCATGGCCTCCGAGTAGTCGCAAACATCAACTGCAGGGACTTCGCCAACTGTACATAGATAGAGGCTTCCCTGCAGAAATGCTGACCTGAAAGTGTCAAAATTCCGATTTCTCTAGTCAGTGCGCAATGTTTGTACTGTTTGATGTGCACATCTATCTCCAGTACTGTGAGCTGGGCTCGTGACGACTTTTATAGTCTGTCCCTTGCGTACCCCAGCTATGGCATCGTGCGTCTTTCAGTTCTTCTGCGGCGAATCCCAAGGATCCAACCCGCAACCACGTGTTCTGGCACTACAGGCACCAGTTGAGGAAATTCATCCTCAACCGCGACCGAGACCAGCCCTGTCACACCGGGCACACAATGCCTCCAGATCGCCTTCAAGGCGTCGTGCAAGAATTTCTCGCTCACGGAGGCCACGGCGAAGCCGTACACCTAGAAGGACCCGGCCACATATGGATACACCAATGTATCCTCCGGGCAATTGGCGAGCCCCAACACCTTGGGTTCCTCCACCAAGGCCAGTCATGCCGCCACCTTCTGTACCACCGCCTCCACCTTATGCTCCCCCTGGCAATGTGTCAGCATACTGGTTTCCACCACCGCCGCCTTTGTCACCATCTGTGGGTGCACCTTTTGCGGCTCCAGATTTGCGGCGGCCGGCTGAACCTCGTACACCGCCGAGGCTAGCTAGGCCCAACAAAGCACCGCAACCGGCGGTACCACAAGCAAGAGCCCCAGCAGCTGATCTTCCTGGCCCAAGCCAGCAGACAAAGCAGGCCAAGAAAGGGTCAACGGCCTCCAATCAACTGGCTCCATCGGAGAGCCAGCAACAGATTGATGATCAGTTTTTTCGGAGCCTTATGTCTGCCAACATCAATGATGTGGAAGACCAGCTGGAAGTCCAGCTGTCGGGATTTTCAGCAACGGATCACACTCCGGGTGGGATGACCACCCTGAGTCAATACCTCTTCTACCGTCAACAACTTTTAACTGCTCCGTTCCCGGATCAATGGGTCATGGCCCCCTGGCAAGCACTGCGAAGCAATGCAGCCCGGACGGCACTGGTTCGTAAGTACCAGCGCCCCTTCGCATCTCTCAAAGACCCTGAGAGACAAAGATGTGCTCGGTTTTTGCTCAAGTTTGTTTCCAGAGCCGGTGCCACCGAATACAATTGGCACAGAAGAATTTTTCGGCTTCGTGGACTGCATTTTGCAGTCCAGACTCCACTATGAGAGGCACTTCGAAGAAGGTGCCTCAATGTTTCATGATGTGGAAGAAAATGTAGTTGGATATCGGTTTCGGTGTACAGGCTTTCCCGGCCCACCCTTGGCCCAGCAAAACTGGCATCTTTGGGCACATGCCACCACGAGGGAAGGGGCCACGGGAATTTTGGCTACAGGCAAGATCCTTCCTACGGATCACAGTGTAGCTGGCCTGGAACCTCAAGAGGATACATTTTCTTTTTATGGCAGAAGTAAAACAAACCCCAACTGGGGTGCAGGAGTTGTACAGCTCGCCTGCAAATGTTACCACTCAACTAAGAATTGTTCTGGAGTGGTTTTTGCAGGCCTATTGCCTAGCAACCACATCAAGGGCAAGAATGCATGCACCAGATATGAGAACAATCTGGCCAGATTTCATGCCCTGGTCCACAGCTGTTCTTCGGACAAACGGTGGGCAATTCGGTTCGCGGCAGCTCGAATTGATTTTGTCTTCGTTCTTTCAGAACGAAGCAAAGCTGACTATCCTCAGCATCAGAGCCGACAGCGCCGCAGAACTAGAGTCAAAGCTGTCGGAGATGAGCCTACTTTGGCTCTAGCAGATGGCCCTCCAGATGACACCTGGGGCCCATGGGGTATTCCTAAAGCCCCTAAGATAGAGCTGCCTGATGTAGAGGAACCTGAGGAAGAGAACCTCATGGCAGCAGCGGCAGCTTTTTCAAATGCTTCGGCTGCAAGCTGATTTAATTCGTACAGCAAGAAAAGAATTTGCATGCTGTTTGTGCGCATTGCTCAATGTTGCAATATCCTGCATATGCAAATCTATGCCAGGATAGGTGCTAACTTGAGGAAGTTTTTTGGCTCCCAAGCTGTCCGGTTTGTGCACTAGCCATGGATCAAGCTGTGGAGCATCGGCAGCCCTCACCTGTTTCATCAACGTCCTCGTGGCATTCTGCTTTTGATCCTCCTGAGGAAGCTCGTTCTTCCCGTGAGCAGAAGGTAAGTCCCAGAGACGAAGCTTCTCGCAAGAAAAGCAAGAAGCATAAGTCCAAGAAATCCAAAAAGATTTCAAAGGACAAGGACCAAGCGATTGTGAAACATTCTTTCACAGAAGAGATAACCACCTCCCGTGTTGTAAAAACCGGTGACGTGGTACTTGATGCTATTTGCAACAGCAAACCTGTTTCGGTCCCTACTGGAGCCAACACCATGGTGTACAAAGGTAAAGGAGTAGCCAAGATGATGGCTCGAAGTGGTTTTCGGTGTACATGCCATTATGTGCGTGCCCACCTTTGTCCAGTCAGGCTCATTGCCAATGAATTTGGCAATGGGACGTCTTTTCACACTCCAGAGTAAAGCCCTTTACAGCTTTCTCATGTCATGTAAGAAAAGACGATCGTCTCTTTAGAGCGATTTTCTGCCGAAAACCTGCGACATTTTTCATGAACTGCAGGCTACCTCGGCTTCATTCAGTAATCCACTCTCTCTCCAAAAGCCACATGTCGGCCCTTTCGTTGGTTGTGTCCGAACCTGCCCTTGTGGCGAGAGTGGTATCTTTTGTCTCATCGCGAAAGCACATCTTCTTCTTCTACTTCAATCCGGCCTTTTGGACCGAAGAAGATCGCGATCAATTTGAGCTTGATGATTCTTCTGAATCAGATGAGCCTTATCCGGACAGTGCGGCTCGTGTCATT
>CAJNDT010000356.1:210000-232365 GCA_905221615.1 Symbiodinium sp. CCMP2592
GACTCGCGATCTCGAAGCCCACCTCGCTCGCACCGCAGACGTCCTGAATTCTCTTCTTCCGGTCGTACCACTCGGCACAGATCTCGCACTCGCTCTCCCAGAGTCGAACGACGAAGTACGAATCTTCCGGGATCGTGGAGGTCAACCTCGCAGGAGTGGGACTCGAATAAGGTGTATGGTTTGTCGTTGCCGAGACGTGTGACCTCCAATAGACTTACTCGAGAACAAGGCATTTCAGGTATGGAGATTTTCGAGGCGCCCTTGCATCGAGTGGTTTCGGGGGGTACTTCCAATTGGGCTTTGCGGCAGATTGCTCATGGTCGTGGTGTACATTGGGAGAATTTTCGATCGAAGCAGGAGGGGGTGTTCGCTGGGGTGCTTATGAGGGCACTTCGATCTGAACAAGCAGAGCAGGAAGGCACTGATTTTGTTACCATTCTGAATGCCACTCAGAAGAAGTTGCATCCAGATTCGGAGCTTCAAGATGGGTCAGCTCGCTACAAGACCATCCAGAAGCTGGCTGAGGACTTGGTGAAGGACTTTCGTAAGCATGCACCAGTTCAGACAAATCAGACTTTGCTGCAGCGACTTCATGCTCTTGAGACCGAGAATGCTCGTTTGAAGGGTAAGCAGCCTCGTTCTTCTCAACCCGCTCTTCCTCGTCGCCGAGGGACACCTGCTTCTAAATCCAAACAGGCAGCACCAAGGAGCCCCAACCCCGACTTCGAAGAAGAGGACCTTGAAGCCGTTGGTGATGGTGAACCAACCGCCGACTTCAGATCGCCCGCCCATGACCTTTTCGAAGAGGAGGAAGAAGAGAACAAGGACCAGGGTCCGATAGATGCTCAGGACACTTACTCGCAGTATCTCCCGAATCGCGACAGCACCCTTTACCTTGAGAGCTGCAGCTTGGAGGGGCATAACGTCAAGAGTGTCAACAACTGGCTAGCATCTACCGCTATCGGGAAAGGCAAGAACAAAGTGATTGACACCGCAGTTTCCGAGTTCGTTGCTGCATGTGCAAAACTTGATGATGGTAGCAGGAAGCCAGTTGACAAAATCGCAGTGGAATGGGGTCTCTCAGTTTCTTTAGCTTCTAAGTTGAATGAGAAGTGCCTCACTCGCCTGATCGCGGGAGCTCACTTGCTGGCCCGACAAGGACCAAGCGACAGCGGTTTGTCGTCACTTTTCTCCGGTGGTTTTCATTGATTCTTCCCATTCTTTACATTCTCATGCCCCACAAGGTGGTCGACAGATTCATGACATTTTTTCGTGTGCTCTATTTTCGAACGCTCTACCCATGTTTTCCACAGACATTTTCGTTCGCATCCGTGATCTTCTGGTACAGTTTCGTGTGCCCCGACATTATCCATGGACCTGGCATCAAACTCCATGTATGGTTTATCTCCGCGTGTCGCTGAATCGTCCAGCGACCACAGCTTTACTGTATGTCGGAGCTACCAGGACAACAGTTTCAGGACGTGAAGCCTCAAGACGGCACAAGTTCATTCAACTGGTCAGCAAAAGATTATCCCATTTTGAACCTGCACTCAAAGTGTTTCATCGCAAACGGGATTTGTATCAAGGCATCGTTTTGGCCCTGCATCAGGACTCTGACCCTTTGTCATTGCTTGCGACGGAAGCTGCCTTGATTCGGACCATTAGACCGGCTGTGAATTATCCATGGGTTCAGGACCTTTTGAAGTCACTACGCATCAAGCAGAACAGATTTCGTCTACCTCAGGCCAGAACAGGATATCGGTTCACAAGGAGGTGTCAGTCTTTGATTCGCCGTCGGCATGGAATTTATCATCAGCATCTGTTGAGCAACAAACAAGTGTTTCTCTCTCTCTATCGCCTGGGAAGTGACAGCTTGGAGAAATTCTTGGAATCCAGGCGACTTCGTTCTCATCGCACACCTCTGCAGGAACTGTATCTTCGGTGCAGGTTGGTCAATACGATTGACGAGCCGTTCAGAACTCGAGCGGTTCAGCAGCTGCGGTTGATTATGGATTTCAGGAAAGGACACATGCCACCCACCAATGTGCCCCTTCGCCTTCCACCCCTTGCACATGATCTTGCTCAGGAAGTATGCAGGGTTCTCCGTGAGATCGTACAGCACGAGAGAATAAATTTTCCACCTTTGCATTTGCCGTCCTGCAAGATGATTGAGATCAAATCCCGTCCATGGTCCAGGACCGTGTTCAATTTCAGGTCTTTTCTTCGATCATGGCAGCCAGGCAAGCCGGAGGCTTGCAGATGCACGAGATACTCGACCGATACTCGACCTCATCGGCGACAGGACATCTGTTTGCTCATGTACGTCTGATTCTTCCGGGTTCCCCTTTGACCTTTTTGAATCTTAATGACACATGTTTTTTGCCCACTGCGCAATGGAAGCGTATTGCGAACAGGGAGGTGCATCGATGGTGCAAAAGGTGGAGACTACCTCCTCGTGTTCATTCAGGACTACGGCAATGGGTCGAATGTCAATGTCAACTACATGAACAGACTGTAGGCCATGATAAGTCTTCAGTTTATACAGCAGTTCATCGAGACCTTCGACAAATGCGAGGACTTGTTTTCACTCCGGCTGATCACTTTCCTTTCTCTCTACATGTTGCTTGTCCTTTTGCTTTTCACTCGCTACTGGACACCACATTCTTGGATGAGACAGTTTTTCAGAAATGCAGTGTGGGGTGCTCCTCAATTCTGTCGAACCTGAAGACGCGCTTTCAATCTACCCCCCGGTGGTCCCAAAGATATGGATGGGGATGTCAATGGACAGCATCGTTACCTGTAGCGAGAATTTTGCCTAAACCCAACAAGGACTTTCGCAAAGCACGGCCGATCATTGCGTGTGATCACTGTTGGCATTCTCGTTTGACGACCTTCCTGGCCAAGGCGATCTTTCAGATCATGTTGGTAGTTTTCCCGACAGGTTCTACCTTTAATGTGCTGTCGGTGCAACAAGCAGTTCGTATGATGTGGCATTCTATGATGGGTTATTCAGCAGATGAACCCACCATCATGAAACAGCAGGACCTCATCGGCTTCTTAAATTCTGTACCACATGGTCGCATCTCGCAATCTTTGCTCTTCGTTTTGCAGCTTCTTGAAGGTCGTTGGCGAAAACCATGGCAGTCGCAATCGCTGCAGGTTTCTGTTCGCAGCAAAGATCTCAACTTTCGCGTCTTTCGTGGACGCCGTAGGTTTGCCGCGAGGAACACCAAGACAATTTATCCGGAGGACCTGCCTGAGTTGGTTGTGTTTCTGTTGCGATCAAGTTTCTTTCGTTGTGGTTTCCATACTTTCAGGCAGATTCAAGGCGCCAGCATGGGATCGGCACTTGCACCGGTACTATGCACATTGGTCGCTTCGACCATTGAATTCTTGTGGCTTCGGAATTTTCGCACCATTCTGAACAACATTGGTTTTCAGACAGCTGCTCGATATGCGGACAATCGAGTTTTTCATGTTCAAGCAGGTATTCAAAGGACTCCGTGGCTTCAGCTGCTCTTTCATCTTGAATTTTATGGTGCACCCATCATCCTGGAGGACGTGTCGACTGAGAATTTTCTAGGTACCACATGTTCTGTCACACAAGGCACCATTACGGTGGTACAACCGACTGACGCTTCAACCATCCGTACACTGCAGTCAGTCGGCAGGAGGGAACATGTTCTTTCTGGTTTCTCGGCCAGGGTTCGAACTATCATCAGACTTTCACGACCAATGCGATTGATTCGGCCACAGGTGGAGGACTTAATTGAAATCTACCGGGCCCGAGGCTTTTCGAGAAGCGTTCTACAGCCCAGTGCACACCAGCTTTTAAACTTTGTCGGCATCCGATTCACGTGAAAAGGACAGGACCTTTAGTCAGTTGTAGTAGACTTGCTGCATCAGGTTGAACATCGCGCTCTCTCTCTCTCTTTCTCTCTCTCTCTCTCTCTCTCTCTCTCTCTCTCTCTCTCTCTCTCTCTCTCTCTCTCTCTCTCTCTCTCTCTCTCTCCCTCTCTCTCTCTGTCTCCCCTTCTCCTCTTTTCTCTGTCGCAAGGTTTTCAGTGAATGCACATACCTGTTTTGGAGTTCCCGGCTGCAGGATTAGAGCTTTCTTATATCAAAGCCATGAAACGGACAGCTGCCGACGCGGGTTTTCCGCGTGAACCGCAGGCTGTCAGGGTTACAGTTCAGATGCCAGCTGATCGATGCACCAGGAACCAGGCGATGATCATTCATCTGGTGTGCTGCAGTGTGGACAATATCGATGCAGTCAAGAAACTTCTCACATATAGGATCAAAGAGTTGGCAGGACGTCGTCCTCAATTGCAGTGCTTCCAATTACATCAAAACGGAAGGCATTTCTCTTTCCTGGAACCTATCACTGCACTGGCCACATTGGATGTGGTTCATGTCGTGAGGACCGCTCCAGACTACAGGGATTCCGAAGATGTACAGAACCACCCGACTCGGTGGAATCCACAGGTATGGTGACATGACTCATTCTGTATAAAAGGTACGCTTCCGGACCGTTGCTGTTGCGTGTTAGCTTCTTGAATGTCACTTGTGCATTTCTGTCGGTACACAGGTTCAGGACCCTTGGTAGGAGTAGGGGATCGCACCATGGCTCGTTTCGTTCCGGAGGTTGTCGGATGGCTGTGACTCATTTTCCATCTCTGACGAGTACATGTCTTCAGGATCGTACGTCGACAATCTGAGTGAAGCTGACAGTGGCGGCATTTCTTCAACATACATGCCTCAATGCATCACCCCGGAGGATTCCTCGGATGTAGACTCTGCACACATTGGAGGTACCGCAGACGAAGAATCAGTGGAGGACAGTGCAGTTGTTCCTGAAGTGGTTCCTGTTCCGGAACCAGAGCTACATTCTAAAAAACCTCGGCGACGTTTGCGCATGATGGATGAGGACTCTGACGGCGTTAGGATTAAGATTCTTCCTAGCCCGCGTAAGATGTTTCGACGCCATATGGAGAACACCCGCATTTTAGGCGACGATTTTTACATTCCCAATCGTGCTTCGCTGATCTTCGGCTTCCTTCAAAAACACGGAAATCGCATTGTTAAGGAAAAGCCAGGACCCAAGAAGAGGTTCCGCAGCACATTGGACTTGGTTCGCTATGTCTTGAAGACAGCGAAGAAATCGTCGACGGACTAACAACTGCAATCAGCCCAGGTCCCGGAAACAAGACCACTGCTGTTGTGCTCTCTCTCTCTCTCTTTCTCCTCCTTCTCTTTCTCCCTCTCTCTCTCTTTGCCTCTCTCCATCATGCAGCATGTGCATAGGAGGTATCGCGCGGTTCCACCTTTCAGGTTCGAGTTTTCATATCTTGCAGGTATTCAGCAGCCATGGATAATCAAATGATGAGAGACACTCAGTGTCAGTCAAGCATCCACCGCTCAGCTACTGGAGTTGCTCTGGCAGATCTGGGACAGACTCAATCGCAGATTCCGGTTTCAGGATGGACCCATTCGTTGTCAACACCGGTGTCAACATTGCGAGAATCGTTGCTGCTATCACAGTCACCATAGTGCTCAGGAGCAACAACATGATTGGCACGGTCCGCACTACTGTTTCCTGCACGATGAAGACGGTTACCGACATTTGTGAACGACAGCTTCCGACAGGACTTGATTCCGACAGGACTTGATGTCGCGAGTTTTTGTAAAAGAACCAGTGCTTGATGCGATTCGACACAGGACCCAGATTTCCCCTCTTTAAGTACGCATGTGTGTGTGTGCTTGTAAGCCTCGACTCTAAGCTAGAGGTTTTCGGTGCCTTCGCTGCTAATGTTCTCCAGCACTGCATCGTTTGTCTCGTCAGCAGGGCAACTGGACACAGGACCCAGGACTTTCCCCTAGCTAGAGGTTCTTGGTGCATTCGATACCAGTGTTTTCCAGTACTGCATCGTTCTTTATCAGCAGGGGGGCAGTGCATGCCTGACAGTCACTGCCCAACGAAGACACTGTCAGCGCATGGTGATATCTGGCCTGATCAGCCAGACGTACCTGCTTTAGGATTGAATGGCAACCAGGCCAAGCCAAAAACCTGGCAAGCCGAACTGTGTGCTGATGTGTGCTTTGAGGACTTTAAGGTTCATGTCGCATTGTCAGGATTGTCATAATAAGGCCATCAGGTGATCATCGACTTTAGCAACATATTATGGCAAAACTGGAAGTGGTTTGTCCTGATGGACTCCCAAACTCCGTGTGTGTCTGTGTCTGTGTCTGTGTCTGTGTCTGTGTCTGTGTCTGTGTCTGTGTCTGTGTCTGTGTCTGTGTCTGTGTCTGTGTCTGTGTGTGTGTGTGTGTGTGTCTAGGTGTGTCTGTGTGTGTCTGTGTGTGTGTGTGTGTGTGTGTGTGTGTTTGTGTCTGTGTGTGTGTGTGCATGCGTGCCTGTATGTATTTACATTGGTACTGTACTACGTCGCCTCGCCATGTACCACGCGGAAAGTGGGGACCCGGCCTGCAGGCAAAGGGAAAGCGTTCAAGTTCAAGAGCTATGATAAAGCCCCAATCTGGTCTGAACTCTCCTCTTCATCGCAGAACGTGTTGACGACAAAGCTCCTGCGCATCTGTGCCGGAAAAGGTGCACGACCGGCCTTCATGCATTGAATGGACACCAGGAACTGAGCATGGCGAGTGCGGATTGTTTGATGCAAATTGTTCACCGGAGCTCCGGCTCCCCCTTAAAGCCTCCTTCAACGATTTGAGCTCGTTGGTGAGGGCGTCATTTTTGTCCTCCGGCCATTGAGCGATACGCATGATGGCATTCTGCATGGTGTTGGACGGTGGACAACAAGCTACTGCCCCATGCGAAGGCTGTGAGCATGTCTAATCCCGCAACGGAAGCTCCTCTTAACGCCGACCCTGAGTTGACCAGGCACTGCCACCCCAAACATGAAGCTGCGGATCAAAATCAAGGAAGCCTCGTATGATGCCCATTCTTCAGCTCAAGCAAACCAAATAAAAACACTTGCACGGAAGTCTGGTGCAAGTCGCCTGCAATGCCTTGAGCTCCTTCTCGTGGCTCTCGATCTGCGGTCGAAACCCAACTTGCTGTAGCCATTGAGCTCGTTGCTTCCCTTCTGTGCTGACTGCTTCCGGGCCTTCCTTTGGGCAGCCAGAAGCTGCACTGCCGGATCGGGAAGCTCAGCCTTTCGCACAGAACCAGAGCCGGCCACAATTGCAAATACAACCCCTTTGCTGCATTGCCTCCAGTATTCTCAAGCGGAATGTCGCAATATTCAAAAGTCTTGATCGCACAAACAAATGAAATGCAGTGGACACTGCAAGCTCAGGTGCCCACGGCACACTGGGCCCAGATACTCAACTGAGTACTTTGGTATGGAAGCGCACTGAATGCAACTCTCAGAACTTGGCAGGGTTGGCTCCTGCTGAACAGTAGTTTTCCCAAATGTCGCGTGGCAATCTGTAGCCACTGTGTAGCCTATAGGAGTCTTGTGCACTATCGCAACAAGTTTTTGAACGGTGGCCCTGATGGGTCCAGGTAAACCAAGTGCGTTCGGTTTGCAATTACACGTGCTTAACTTTTTCCGAAAACGACGCTTCGAACAAACAACTCAACTAAGCTTCTGTAAGTGCTATATTGGTTGACAACACGCTGGTCCACTCTTTGCCTTCAGTTTGCAGCACAATATGTTGCGGCAAGTACTGTAAGACACACACCGAGCTTCCAACATGCGGGCTTTGGCAGACAATCTGGTTACCTCCGCTTGCCCAGACCCTGTTGCTGCAATGCCTCCGGTATTCTCAAACAGATTGTCGCCAAGTTCTTGATCGCGCAAACATTTGAAATGAAGGGGTGCTGAAAGCTCAGTTGCCTACGGCACATTGAGCACACATACTCGACTTAGTGGTATGGAGTCACACCGACTAATGCAATTGTCAGAACTTGATAGGTTCGACTTCTGCTGACCCGGAGTGTTGCAAAATGTCATGATGGAAACCTATAGAAAACTTGAGGTTATTCCAACATGAGCTGTGGGCTGGAAGGAGATGGTGAATGCAGCCAGGTGACCGATGGCAGGGTGGCGAGCTCCTGTCGCTAGTAAATCTAAATCGACTGCATCACACATTCCGCAGATGCTGCAGCAGAAGATCGACAATCAAACATGCACCGATCTGTGGCATGGCGAAAGCGATGGACAGTCGAGAAGTCGCCCTTTGTTCGCGCCTCCACAGCCCTGATCATGGCTACAAAACCAAGCGATGAAACATGTACATATACATGTACATATACTTATGCTTATGCTTGTGCGTGCTTGTGCGGGTACATGTACGTGCGTATCCGCATTCATGTAAGCGTCAACCCCGCTCAAAATCCACGCTTTTGGCCGGTTGCCTACGATACAGCGATACGACCGAACATTACACCAAACATATTCTGTGAGACAGTAAATTTGAGCCAATGGTCGGCGCACAGGCTGCTGCCGATACCGAAGCTGGTGGTGACAGGTGGTGAAGGCCGTGATGGCGGTTTGATGGTGCTTTGATGGTGATGGCGATGGTGGTGGTGATGATGATGATGATGAAAATGATGGCCGTGCGGTCCTCGCGGTGGTGACGTTGATACTGGTGATTGGGTATTGACATTGATGGTGATGGTAATGATGGCGATAGTGATGATGCTGATGGCGGTGGTGATGATGTTGGCGATGATGGTAATGATGATGTCAATAGTTAACAGCTAACGGAGGAAGCAACTAAGTCATTGGTTAACAAGAAAACTAGCGAACTGTGTTGATGATAAGGATTACAATGATGCCAATGGAGGTTATATGTTGATGATGATGAGAAGGAACAAGAAGATGATGATGGTGATGCCGGCGATGATGATGATAATGATGATCAAAACGACGACGAGGAGGAGGATGATACTGATGATGATTATGATGACGACGATGAAGATGTGAGTATGATGATGATGATCAAACGGTGGTGCTGATGTTACCTGTAGTACAGGCGAAGGCAAGGCAAGTGATAACGATGCTTTGGATGTTGGGGTTGGTGATGATGGTGAATAGTGAGGATGCTGCAGGCGCAACAAGCAGGCTCAGTTCTTTTTGACATGCACTGACTCTTGGAGGCAGGCTTCAGCCAAAGCGAGCGAGTTCGTACAGCTCGCACTGCACATCTGCTTCGTTGGTGGACTTTGCCGCAATCTGCAGCTGCTGCAGTGAATCTGCATACGTCCGTCTGGGATTGTCGTCGACTATCCATAGCATCTTCAGCTTTTCCAGGACTTTCCGTTTTGGAAAGCTAGGATCCAGTAACAGCTTGACAAATAAGGCCACGCACTTCTGACGCTCACGCACAGTGAGTGAGCGCAATACGATCACAAGAGTCTGGGTGCAAGTCCATATGTGCTGCAAGTGGATGCCAGTGCCCGACTGCAATAGACAGTCCATCAGGTCCAACATCGCTCCTGCAACACGTTGCTGCACGAAGGGCACGGCATTATTGGCATAGTTCAAGACCACGAGTTGGGCGGAGGCAACAACGGACGCATCTGCACTCCAGCAGTGCCCAAACAAACTTTGGAGATTCTTGTCAACAGTGCGGCGAACGCGGCTTTCGGCACAAAGGGTTTTGCTCTGGGCGAAGGCCACGCACCAGTTCCGACCTGAGAAAGAAGCAGACTCGGCCAAAGCCAAAGCCAGTACAGGCGCTCTGCCAGAAAGATTCACAGATAACACTGAGCTAAACCAGTCGAGAAGCACTCGTGGAGCTTTTGCTCTGCATCGTCTCTAAAGGCTGCGGTGCAGGGGGCATCTTTCGCCATCCGCGGTAAACTCTTCTCAACGAAGTCCACAACAGACGTAGGCCTGCCCAGCACAATTTGCAGCGGACATGGCACCCGCATCGCGGGACACCGCTGACAAAGCCAAGCATCGACTGTCCATCACTGAGTGTCAGGAAAGCAGCAAGATTCTAGCATACGACAGTGTAGTGTCGACAACATTCGGCTTGTGGAAAGAGCACCAGGACGGTACAGCGCCTGTCCATGCTGCCTATCTCGGCCACGTGCTCTATCAAGGCCTGCAAGCAGCTCAAGCACATCTGCATGTGGCGGTCTCTATCAAGAAGCGAAACAGTTGGCGCGAGCCGCCCGACTGTTTATGGGCCTCGAGATTTCTGGTCTGGCGGGAAAGCTGGCGCCAGCTGAGCAAATCTGTCACCTTTAGTCTGTAGCACAATGCACAGAGCATGACCAACAACCTCAACAAGATCTTGTCGGCATCGCGGCCGCTGGCCAATTCGCAACCGAGCTTCGCTGAGGTACGGCAACATGTCTGGCCTCGGGGCTGGTGGGAATTCCCAATGCCCGGCAGGCAAGTGCAAAGCAGTAAGCAGCTCCAGCAGGCCCCGATGATCATAGACCGAGGTGCAGAAGGAGGTCGTAGGGATGAATCTCCCCATTGCCAACCTCGGAATGACAGAGCTCGAAGCTGACAATCCACCGGGAGGTCTTGAGCCAGAAATGATTGGACCTTCAATCGTCTCTTGGCATCATAGCAACACAGCACGTTCAGCTGCAGCTGCGGGCGGCCTGCCATTAAGCGCCCAGCTTCCGTCGGGCCGTCGGTCTCCGGCAACGAACTGTGGACCTGGGGTCATCTTGCCCGACTCCATTTGGAATATTTCTCCCAAGCATGTGTCAGGGAACAGGCTGTGGGCATGTGGCAAGGGGCTGCGCAGTCCGCAAAGTCCGTCTGGCAAGCTGCGTCAACCCGATCATCTCGCGGACCGCAACCCTGCGACGAATCTCGTGATCTTGTGGACCTCGCTGGGCACTGCCTATCACTGCCTGCATGATGAGCGAACAGCGACGACGAAGACAGGTGCCATGGCAGTACCATGTCAAGGCAGGTCGCTCAGACTCGTCGTCAAAGATCAGCTGTTTCCTCTCGACGCTTCTCGGCAACTCAGGGATCTTTGGATCGTCTGAAGTCGTGAGATTGAAGCTCACCTCGTCAAACAGCCACAACACAGTCGGTCAGAAGCCGCAGATGTCAAGACAAGGCAGAGCATGGGCACTCACTCTCGTATAGCTCACAAGGTGTGGAGTAGCTTTTCACAAACCAAGCAAAAAGCCGTCGGACCGTTATGCGTCAGCTTCTGGTGCAAGTCAAGACGTTGCAATTGCTCGCATGTCTTTGCTCTGGCAAACTCACTCGGACTCGATGTGGAAGCACCTCGACCGCTGCGAAGTGAGGGCTGCAAGCTGCCCTGTCCTCACCAAGCTGATGCACTTCGTCATGCGCATCCTGGGAGGACCGCTCACATGGATATTTGCCCTTTTCTGGGAACCCTGGTCAGAAGCCCCCGAACCCGCCTCTGGAAGAAGAACCCACTCTCCATCTTGGGTGTCTTCATTGAGAGGCGTGCACGCGCCACCACCGTCGGTTCCGTCGTCACTGTTGCTGTCGGTGCTGCTGCACCTGGAGCTCTTGTCGGGGCCGTAGCAGCTGGTGCTGTCGTTGCTGTCGGGGCTGCTGCAGCTGGTGCTGTCGCACTCAGAATTGGAAACGTCCGTGCTAGGCTGTTCTTCCGACCTTGGCAAGCGCGGCGACTTAAGCTTGGGCTGTAGGCGAAACCATGGTTCAGCTTCGCCCACCCTTCGTGGCTCAAAACACCAGTGATCAAGTGCGAAGCGAGGCAGGACAAGAACAGTTGGTTGCCCAGCGAGGCTAACAAAAATTTCAAGACGAGCGCAAGCACCCTCCTGTCGTCAAATAAGATGGCTGCACTGCAACAAAGGAGTGCCCGCCACGCGCACGCTGCCTTTTGGCGGCAAGCTAGATGCAGCAAATTACAGACTGCCTCTTGTCTGCGCCTGCCGTAAGCTCCACCCCTGCACACACACTTGTGCGTGCCGATTCGGTAAGACTACTGAGAAAGCCACGTCTCTCTCTCTCTCTCTCTCCGCTCGTCTCCTTCTCAACCGGACGAACGCACTGAAAAACGGAAAGGAGCCCCGTGCGTGGTGCACTGGTGTTTATCTTCTCTTCTCTCTCTCTCTCTCCTCTCCTCTCTCCTCTCTCTCTCTCTCTCCTCTCTCCTCTCCTCTCTCTCTCTCTCTCTCTCTCTCTCTCTCTCTCTCTCTCTCTCTCTCTCTCTCTCTCTCTTCTTCCGCCGGGCATGAGGGGCTGTTAAGACCCCTCGGCCGCTAGGGCCCCCCCATATTTTGTGGGGACTTTGGAGGAGTGTGACAGGTTTTTCGTAGTTTATTTGTTCCCCGGCGGATCCTTTTGGAACTACAATCAACAAGAACAATCTAGATGCATGACTGTAAGGCAACATGTCTGATCCCCCGGGAACCTTGAACTACACTGTACCATCAGTTCTGCCGGTTTGGTCCAGGGACTTCTTTCACCAACACATTTTCGCCCTACCTGTAGGATGAAACACATTAACACAAGTCCACTTCCCCCGGATGACCATCGGCTATGCTACGTCGGGCATTTCCCCCTTATTTGAGAAAACATGGAAAGATAAGATGTGCCAATGCGTAACATGATAGTTTGCGCATTGGGGTTTTGCCCTTTCGACTACTTTTCGTTGTCACCAACCCAGGTTTGTCTTCATCCCACATAATACTAGAGGAGAGCTTTAACGCAGACCAGAATGAGTGTACCTATCCCCCGGGTTGATCTGAGGTGACCGCGGTTCATGTGCCTCATTTGTAATCAGGATAAGAAACAGCTTGCGAGAAAGTACCACGTGATATCAGGACAAAGCAACAGCTTGCAAGAAGGTACGACATAAAGGGTTTTAGAACTAGAGGCACGTTACAGGTCAGGGGATGCTCCACATCCCGTGATGCTACCGGGCTTGACATTTCGAAAAAGAGCGACCATGGGTTGACTTCTGTTTAGAGACAATTAAGAAACAACAGCTTGGAAGACCGCGGTACAGCTCAGGTAGTTCCCCCATGTCCCCCGATTTCGCCTCTGCTACGGTCCCCTCATGTATGCCTTTCTCTCTCTCTCTCTCTTTCGCTCTCTCTCTCTCTCTCTCTCTCTCTCTCTCTCTCTCTCTCTCTCTCTCTCTAACGGGCATATAAGGCTTTGCAGACCTGCGAGGTTTAAATGGATCTCGTGGGAAAGCGTGAGAAAAAGTTGGCATTAGTCTCTTCTTCTGCAGGGCATGAGGGTCGTTCAGACCCCCCGGGCACATGGCCCCCCCGTATGTTATGGGGCATGAAGGGAGTGTAACACGGTAACTGGTTCCCCCGAAAGTAGACAAAGTAATGTATTGGATTATGGAAGGCTTCGGGGTTCACAATTACTTTCGTTTCACACAACTACATTCCTGGTGGACCGTGTAGCTTGGACAAGCTGAATCAATGGCGTTAGTCATAAGGCTACAGTAGCCGTCTATTTTACGGTCCCGCAGTGATTTGCGTTTGCAAGCACGTCCCGGTTCATGCCAGCTTGCTACTTCGACAACGGCAAAGTATTAGTCTCTCTCTCTCTCTCTCTCTGGGCCCATCCATCATTTTGGTTGGATGTCTTTCTTTCTTTCTTTCGCCAGGGTTATGGCGAAGGGGAAGTTCCCCTACGCTGCGCGCTTGTCGCATGTCCCTCTATCTCTCTCTCCCTCTCTCTCTTTTGGCTTTGCTCTCTCTCTTTCTGGTGCTGGGCTGGTACTTGTTTATCTGCTTCTGATCTCTCATCCGGCTCGCATCTAACGTGGCACGACATCCTGCAACCGGGACACATGTCTTGCCAATCATACTGCCAATAGTATGGTTGGATGAGCCAACTGGTGAGCTGATGGCAGCGCTTGGTGCAATCCTCCTCCCAAGGTCCAGCCACTTATGTCGCACAGTCATATGCAACATCTGACCGCATGCTTGCATCATTAGGCATAACGCCCAAGATCGCGCCTGCCTATGATGGCACCACCTCGTGGTTTGAGTATGAACAGTTGATTGACGACTGGTGCGACATAACAACGCTGGATGACACCAAAAGAGGTCCGTCTCTCAAGACGAGGCTCTCCGGATTGGCCGCAGTACAAAAGGAATCACTGAACCGAGAAAGGCTTGCAGCCCCAGATGGAGTAGATTACTTCAAGAAGAAGATGCGTCCATTTTTCGTGAAAGGAGAACAGTACGTTTTCCTGTGGCGTTTCCTCGGCCTATTCAAGGCATGGAAGGGCAACCAAGACTTTGTGACTTGGATTGCCAAGTTTGAGATCGTGCTACAGCGCGTGAAAAACTCATGGATGGATCTCTTACCAGAGATAGCTCTGGAGGATGCCCATCCAGATTTCATGCAAGCTGTGCAGGCAGACCAAACCTTCTTGCGCATGCAGGATGCAGCCGACAGAGACACATATGCCGCACGCTATTTCGAAACATGGAACAAGGAACGCCTTGACAATCATCGAAGAGCGTTTCCTCTGAACGATAATCTCCTAGCTCTCCTCTTCCTAGTGCAGTCCGACCTAAATGAGATGCAACGTGAGAGGTTGGTAACAGCATTGACCAACCAAGGTCACCGAATTGAGACCTACACGTACCCTGTGGTACGGCAGACCATGTTCGATCAGTTCTCAACGACCAGAACTGGTCTGCAGGATCCAAACATTCGGCACTCTTCTCACAAGAAGGACCGCCATGGAAGGAGAGACCAACGCCGCAAACGCGGAGGTCGAAACTTCCTCATCCTCGATCAGGGTGAATACGATGGAGTCGATGGATTCTGGCTCCAAGACGAAGACACCCTTGAGGAAGGCTTTCTTGCCGCCGAGGATGAAGAAGCTGTCTTCTGGACAGTTGATGACCATGAGGCCTTCGTTGCAAGGAGATTCAAAAAGGGAAGAAGACCAAGAATGCGTCCCGGATCACCGGGAAGAGCAAAGGGTGGCAAGCGAAAAGGACGTGGCCGTTTTAGGTCATACCGCGGAAAAGGGAGAGCCAACCAGGCAGAACATGATCCAACTGATTCCAGCTATTTCGGTAAAGGTAAAGGAAAGGAAAAAGGAAAAGGTGGAAAAGGCAAAGGAAAAGGAAAGGACAAAGGAGATAAAGGAAGCTCCTTCAAAGGCGCAAAGGCAAAAGGCAAAGGTAAGGATACAGCTAAGTCTGCCTCCTTACAAGGAGACCAAACTGGATCTCCACAGGCCTATGAGAGTTCCACCGCACCGAGCTGGGATTCATGGTATGAGGACAGTTATTATACTGACTCCAGTTGGAATTATGCCGCTTATGACGATCAAACGTCTTATACATACTATGCATCACAAGCCTCACGAAGAAAAACACGGAGAAAGAAGAGAAGAAATCAAGCAGGATCATCAGGTAGAGGCACAGATCCGAGCGCGCACCAAGAACCCGTGTTCAACTCATCAGTGAGTTACGTGCCCCAGGTCTTTGAACCATCCGAGGGGCAAGGTGTTGAAACTGCAACAGCGGTGTTTCCGTTGCAGCACACCGTCCTATCTGCTCTCACAGAGCGGATCAATCTTGATAAGAACCCTACCTTTGTCATACTTGACTCAGGTTGTACTAGGGCTATGGGTTCCCGCTATGCGGTGAACAGGCTTATCAAGGCCGTGAAGCAACGTGCCCCAGGCATGATTGATTTCACTTTCTCACCTTCGAACACGAAGTTCTCTTTCGCAGATAGTGAAACAGCTCTTATCAAGGAGCGTGTAACTCTATGGTTCAACACAACTCCAAGAAGAGATACAACCATAGAAGTTCTGGATCAGGGGAGAGTTCCCATTTTGTTCTCCATCGAACAGATGAGGAATCTAAGAATGACCCTCGAGTGTAGTCCCACAGCTGACCTAGCAACGTGTGAAGCTTTCGGTTTGTACAAAACCCCCCTTCCGATTAGTACCAATAACCATTTGGTATTGGACCTTCTAGGCTTCACTTCCACCAGGAAGTATCTCCCTAAGTCAGGTACGTCGTTCAGTGCGACGGAGACTGCTCTAGGAGCTAAGAAGCCAAAGGAAGAAAGAAGATCTTATACTAAGATCCCGGAAGGTCGCTGTCCAGCCTGCGCAGGACAGAAAAAGCCTCATACGTTCCTCAAAGGTTGCGACAAAGCACCTGAAGGAGCAGCTGATCCACCACCGAAGGGCATTCCAGGTAAGAAGAAGCCTCTTCCATCTGATCCGGCAGAATCATCTGCCAAGAAACCTGATCCACCAGAACCATCTGGTGATGCTCCTGAGCCTTCCGAACCATCGGAACCATCATCAGGCTCTAGAGACAAACCTGCAGAATCATCTGCACCGCACGAACCTCCAGAAGAAGAAAGACTTGAGGTTCCACCTGCGAAGACAAAGACTCCAAAGGGTCTTAAAAACCTTCTGAAGAAAACCCGCAAATATGCGGTTAAACCTCCTGTTGAGGAGAAGTCTATGGTCCCAGGAGCTGATGACGGGACGGAGGTAAGACCACTTGAGTCAAGAGAATACCCGGCTCCTGGTACAGACTCACCGACAGGTGAAGAGATTGTCGCAGAACCATCGCCATCTCTTCCCATTGCTCTTCGCAGGATTCATGAGAAGCTTAAGGACCCTGTAGAACTCTATAAGCTTCACCTTAAGCACCGTCATATGAGTACGGATCAGTTCAAGCGACGCACGAAAGCCTTACAGATCCCAAAGGAGATATATGAGCTATATGACCAACTGGTCAAAAAGTGTTCAGCCTGTCAGGAACACGTGAGAGCTCCTTCAAGAGCGAAGATTTCCGGTTTAAGATCAGAGACTTTCGGTGATCTCACCTTCGTAGATCACGGTGAGCTTCCAATTCCCGGCAAGAATAGTCGCTTAATATTTCTTATTCTCTATGACGGAGCAACAAACCTGTTGACTTCCGAAGTAGTCCAGGATAAAGAAGAGCATACTACAATGTCGATTATGAATGACTACTTTGAGAAATTTCAGATCAACCCAAAGGTTGTAGTTGGAGATCAAGCATTCATGACTCCAAAAATGGAGGCTTATTACAATCGGCAGAATATCAAGCCTGTAGCAACAGGACCTGGAACACCATGGCCCAACAGGGCCGAAGCTGCTGTAAGATTGCTGAAGCATCAGATTAAGATCATACTTCAGATCCTGAAGGATGGTGACCCGCAGTATAACGGAATCACCATGAAGTATGGCAACCTCGTTCGACAAGCATGTTTGGCAAGAAACTCTTCGATTACCTATGGAGGAGTTACTCCTTTAGAAATGGCCTTTGGTAGGCGTCCTCGAGATGTTATAACACCAGAGAACGCTGATCCCAATCAGTTGACAGGTAATCCAACTGATACGGAAGTCACTGCGAGAGCCATTAAGGAGCTTGCCAACAGGGCTTACCAAGAGGCACGCCAATCTGATGATCTGCGCAGAGATCTTGCGGCCAGACTGTCAATGACCGAAGGACCTTTCTCTTTGGGAGATAAGGTTTTCTACTGGTCAGAAGATAAGTCTAAGATTGGATCAACTGGGTCCAAACATGGATCTTGGCTAAAAGGAAAGGTGATCTCCGAACTCGGAGGATCCATGGTAGGTGTGGATCTTGGAACACGCATCGTCCGCGTTAATATCTCAAAACTGAGGAAAAATTATGACATAACATCTGATGTGGAGATTCCTCTCGCGCCTGATGAGGAAACTCTGACGTCAGAAGGTTCTGACCACGCAAGTTGCATGGTCACCTTTGATGCTTCCCTGCAGTCGACAGACCTAACGGTTCCGCATCAAGAGTGTCACTGGCAGGTCACCAGCACTGGGAAGATTGACTTCCTAGAACTCTACGGTGGATCTCCCCGTATGAGTCACAAGGCTGCCCTGTCAGGTCTGCGAGTAGGTCAGCCAGTCGACTTGCGTAGTGGTCTAGATCTTGAGCAACCGCAAGGTCGCTCCAATCTTCTTAGGATCATCAAGGAACAAGAACCTACTATTATTGTTATGTCACCCGATCACTCTCAGTGGTCTAGCTGGTACTCACAGTGGAAGAAAGGCTCTGCCAAGAGACTTTCTGTTTTAAAATTCTGTGAATCGGTCGCAGACCACCAAATGAAGCTCGGACGTTACTTTGTTCTTGAGAACCCATACTACAGCAGGCTCTGGTCTTCACCAGAAGCAAAACGCCTGTTTTCCAACCGCAAGATCAGCTATGAGGTCTGTAACCTACAAGCCTATGGCATGAAAGATCCAAAAGGATACTATGAATCGAAATCCTCGATTTTCATGCACAACCTGCCACCGCAGGTTCTAACTCCTCTCCAGAGGCATTCTGCCAAAACGAAATCTCCAACATCTCCACCAGGAGACGAAAAGGGTATTCAAGGCTACGGTCTTAAAACGAAACTCGCACAAGTGTATCCTTATGAATTCTGTGAGACCTTTGCCTCGTGTTTGGCAAGATTCCTGAAGAGAGATACATATGCATCTCATCTTTCTTTAGTCACAGACATACTAGGATACTCTGGAGATGAATGCCTCCAGGGACTTTCGGAACTTCTTGACCAAGAGTATTCACTTTTGACAGCAAATCCTCTCAAGGATTCCAAACTCCTGCAAGATCCGAAAATCAGATCACTTGTTGCTAGAGTAAATTCCTTATCGAGTAAAACTGAATTACCATTGCATCATTCCAAACCATCACCGTCCCTTGATGCCTTGGTGTCAGACATTACTCGCCTTAGATCAAGACTCTTACCAGGGTCTGGTTTCGAACAGTGTACTCTATACAGAGGTACATTTGGAACAGTCAAAGCACTCACCAGTGTAACTGATGGCGTTCTTGTCTTCTGGAACAAGAAGAAGCCCAATTCGACTATGACGTGTTGCTTGCCGCACCAGGTTTCCTGGAATAAAGTACACCCATCAACCTTCTCGGGGGTGCTCTTCCAGATGACAGGCGGCAAGACTTCACCGTCCGTGCGAACACCGCCGGATGTTATCATGTCGGACGAAGAGGTTTCGCCGTCAGACCCGTCAGAACCCATGAGCACTAATCGCTCACGGATCACATCTGACGATGTCTCTATGCCGGAACCAGATCAGCCGATGCCTCCCGGCACGCCGCCGTCGCGTCCTCCTCCTCCCATACCTCCACCGCGACTACCGGCCGTTTCCTCCGATGAGCCCGTGGCTCCTGCTCGGGCTAAGCCTCGCGTGCATCCGCCTCCTCGCGTTCCGTCTCCTCGGCGTCTGGGGGGTGATGTGTCGCCAAGGTCTTCATCGGAAAGGAAAGTTTCGCCGCACAAACAGAAATCACCTTCACAGGTGCCGACACCAAAACCTAAACCGAAGGCACATCCACAGGGACCCATTCTTCCGTTACAACAAGATGAAGAAGATTCTGAAGAAGAACTGGTCCCGGACGACCCCGGACAACCGTCCGCTCCTCCTCACACTTCTGGTTCACCAGAACCGGAGAGCGATGCCGAGTCAGAAGACACAAGGTATTACTCTGATGAGGAAGGTGACTTGGTCGTAGATGAGAAGGACTGGTCCTTCTCACAGAAGAACAGAAACTGTGCAGTAACACAGGTTCTTTCTCCATGCCTCGGTACATGCATGGCGGACCCGTAGACATCAGAGAGGTAACATCAAGAGTGAGGTCAGACCGAACACGGTATAAACCCACAAAAGGTTCCGATCTGACATCCGTGAAGAGTATGATCTTCTCACGGAAGAGGACAAGGCCTTATCCCTAAGTTCCCCCAGGAACTCAGCAAATTTGACCCAGAAGGCACAACGGAAGGAGGCAACCGCCAAGGAAAAGCGTGAGATGAAGAAACAGTTTGATGAAGCGAAAGCAGCAGAATATCAGAGCTGGCTAGACAATGATGTCTTTGAGCTCGTCGATACACGGAAACTCGGAAACATCCGAAATTATGTCACTGGTCGATGGGTCCTGACTCTAAAAAGAGACAAGGACGGAAACTTCCTTAAGTGTAAGGCCCGATGGGTCCTGAGAGGTTTCCAGGATCGACAGAAGGACATTCAGCAAACTGATAGTCCTGCTGCGAGTCGCCCAGGTTCCGCTTAGCGATTCAACTAGCAGCTAACAAGCTGTGGAATCTGACACACATCGACCTAAAGACTGCTTTTCTGCAGGGTGAAGCCTATGATGAGTCGAGAGACATAATCTGTCAGATTCCTCCTGAAGCAGGTTATCCTCCCTACATTGCAGCGAGGATGAAGAAACCCGCTTATGGACTTAACGATGCACCTCGAAGATGGTGGAACATCGTTGATAAGGCACTCCTGTCTTACGGCCTGGTGCCAACCCGTGCGGATCGCTGTACATATGTTCTGTATGGTAAGAAGTCTGCAACAGCAGATGCTGAGCTCAAGAAGTCTCAGCCAAAGACCATGGAATCAGCGATTGACTATCTCCTAGATCCCATAGCAGGCAACAATGCCAAGGGTAGACAGGTACATGGAGTAGTCTGTTTACATGTAGATGACCTGTGCATGGCCGGTGATGACACCTTTCGTAAGGCCGTGATTGAATCGATCAAAAAGGAGTTTGCAGTCGGTTCTGAAGACACGAACGATATTATGTTTGTAGGACAGAGATTAGTCTGGAAGGATGCTACAGCATCAGTGCCAGCACATATCTCAGTAAATCAGAACCTAGCTGTTGAAGCTCTAGAGGAAATTGTTTTTGATAAGAAGCTCAACAATGAGCAACAATGCACACCACAGCAGCACACTGCTTACAGAAGTGTTTTAGGACAGATCAACTGGCTACAAAGCCGGACTCAAGCTCACATCTGTTATCGCTTCAGTCGGTGTGCGAGTAAGGCTGCCAAGCCTACTATCGGTGATATTCGAGAATTGAACAAGCTTGTTAGGATTTTGAAGTCTACTGAAGTAGAACTGCGTTTTTGGCCGCTGAAAGGAAATCTCAGAATCCTCGGTTACCCTGATGCTTCCTACAGGAACAATGATGACAAATCATCTCAGAGAGCACATGTTATTTTCCTTGCTGAAGATCGAAATCCAAAGCTAAAGGGAATGAAACAATCAGCAGCAGCTGCTTCTTCCAAGAAGAACGATTTCTCTGAATCCTCTATTAAGGAAACATCCTCGAGAGGTAGCCTGGTGGATTATGAGTCTCACAAGATTACGACAACCACAATGTCCACAACAGTGGCAGAGCTTAACGCACTGATGCTTTGCTTTGGTACTTGCCTGTTCCTCAAGGGACTTTGGGCAGATCTCTCATCAGAGACCGTACCCATACATATCAGAACAGATGCGAACAATCTTGTGACAACAGCAGGCACGACACACCTTCCAGAGCAGAAGGAAACTCACCACCTCATTCAGAGGCTTCGTAAGGAATCCAACTCTGGATCTTTAGATGACCTAGCTCATGTAAGCTCGAAGTACTGCCTAGCTGATGCATTAACAAAGCACTCGGCGCAACCTGATGAGCTTATCAAGGCTGTGGAAACAGGGAATTTACCAGAAACAGACATTCATCCACCCTTCCGTGAACTTCTTCAACATAAAGCTTTCACTGTTCGGTGGATCATAGACAATCTCACGAATGCCGCCACAGCGGTAGCCTTCCTTGGAATTGATATCTCAACAGAGATTTACCGATTATTTTACTGCCAAGGAATCTGGTGGTAGTCTCGTTTGCTGGTAGCACAACCATGTGCTGGATTTTCTATTTAGACTGTTTTCCGTCTAAAAGAAAATTTGTGTCTGCGAGCTGCGTTTTCATTAAGATCGGACATGTTCATGAGAATTATATGTTCTGTATCATCCGCAGCCGCTTTCAGCCTCGAGCCTCACAGCAATCAGCCTTTCGGGCTAACCAAGTGTTCCTGATCCTGTTTGGTCATTGTGCCGTAATGAGCACACGATCAAACTTCCGTAGCCGTGATGGACACGCCCTACCCAGGGCAGTGCAGGCGTACCATGAGCGACATCCACACATGGATAGCTCGTACCCCGAGTCTCGTCGGGAAGAATCACGTCGAAACACCGAACACGGTGGACACCGAATTCACAAACGTGAGAAAAATCACGAGCCTCAATTCATCATCATGGGTCACCGACAGGTGTTCAATCCGCATCCAAGAGATCTTGCTCAATTGATCTCACGATATGGCCATGCGAGTGGAGCAAGGCTCACTCTAAACTCCAGACATGGAGTCAGGCTCTACGAAGGAATCCTTCAAGGACCATGGGACAACAGTCCCCTTGTATACTGGGATAACAACGTCGGTAATCACGCTCGTGATCCACGCCAGTTCTGTACGATGCTTGCACATCACCTTCAGGCAGGCCTCCCACCGGAGGTAGAACAATGTGTGAGCCTTGATGGATCCG
>CAJNDT010000357.1:0-232235 GCA_905221615.1 Symbiodinium sp. CCMP2592
AGTAAAAGTTACCCCTCTTTTAACCCTACTCAGAACTACCCATGAACCTCCCAGTAGGCCCTAAACCCTAAACCCCTATAGAATCCCTATAGATCCCTTTAAGGGGACCCTTATGAGTACCCATGAACCTCCAAGTACCAGGGCAACCCTCGTCCAACTTCCATCTCGTGGGGCTTTGGATACCCGGTAGGTCCTTACAGGGATCTATAGGGGTTCCTTTAAAGGGATCCATAAGGGATCTTTGGGGTTTAGGGTTTAGGGGTTTTGGGGTTCAGGGTTTAGGTTGGGTACTGCCCACACTCAGTAACAGTTGAATAATTTTAACGCTACGCCGCCCGCCTCGGCTGTGTAGCGGCAGGGCGAGGGGGCAGTCGATGTTCTTTTATGCTAGGGCGGCCTGTCAAACCCCAAGCTTTACACAGTTGTTGATACGAAGTGCCAGAGGAAAACGGGCACAGGGGGAGGGAGGGGGGGGTGAAACCATAAACCTCTAAAGGGGTAGCTCTAACAGGTACCTACAGCAATGGCTGCATGCTCATACATATACATTCCGCTGCCCATTGGCTCACAGTGGTTTTACCATATTGAGACAAGACAAGCTCTCCTTGCGTAGCAAAACAAAACAACTACTGTCCGTGTGCAGGGCGCTGCCCTTTGATCCTTAGGGAATAACTGGTCATACACCTCCTCACAAGGAGTATCCCTTGGGGGGGTATCGGCACAGTTTTCTGGTAGCGGAGCCCGGAAAGGGCCGCCCGCCTCACAAAGTCCGCTACAGCGGTCGGCCTCGCCGAACGCTTAACCAAGCGGATAAGAGGCAGCACAATGTCGAGCTCGCATAGCGAAGCCGACGACAGTTCCCAATCCTCCGGGGGATATGAGAACGAAGAGACCTCCCAAGGTCCAGCCACTTATGTCGCACATTCATATGCAACATCTGACCGCATGCTTGCATCATTAGGCATAACGCCCAAGATCGCGCCTGCCTATGATGGCACCACCTCGTGGTTTGAGTATGAACAGTTGATTGACGACTGGTGCGACATAACAACGCTGGATGACACCAAAAGAGGTCCCTCTCTCAAGACGAGGCTCTCCGGATTGGCCGCAGTACAAAAGGAATCACTGAACCGAGAAAGGCTTGCAGCCCCAGATGGAGTAGATTACTTCAAGAAGAAGATGCGTCCATTTTTCGTGAAAGGAGAACAATACGTTTTCCTGTGGCGTTTCCTCGGCCTATTCAAGGCATGGAAGGGCAACCAAGACTTTGTGACTTGGATTGCTAAGTTTGAGATCGTGCTACAGCGCGTGAGAAACTCATGGATGGATCTCTTACCAGAGATAGCTCTGGAAGATGCCCATCCTGATTTCATGCAGGCTGTGCAGGCGGATCAAACCTTCTTGCGCCTACAGGATGCAACCGAGAGAGACACATACGCCGCACGTTTCTTCGAAACATGGAACAAGGAACGCCTTGATAATCATCGAAGAGCGTTTCCTCTAAATGATAATCTCCTAGCTCTCCTCTTCCTAGTGCAGTCCGACCTAAATGAGATGCAACGTGAGAGGTTGGTAACAGCATTTACCAACCAAGGTTACCGAATTGAGACCTACACGTACCCTGTGGTACGGCAGACCATGTTCGATCAGTTCTCAACGACCAGAACTGGTCTGCAGGATCCCAACATTCGGCACTCTTCTCACAAGAAGGACCGCCATGGAAGGAGAGACCAACGCCGCAAACGCGGAGGTCGAAACTTCCTCATCCTCGCTCAGGGTGAATACGATGGAGTCGATGGATTCTGGCTCCAAGACGAAGACACCCTTGAGGAAGGCTTTCTTGCCGCCGAGGATGAAGAAGCTGTCTTCTGGACAGTTGACGACCATGAAGCCTTCGTTGCAAGGAGATTCCAAAAGGGAAGAAGACCAAGAATGCGTCCCGGATCACCGGGAAGAGCAAAGGGTGGCAAGCGAAAAGGACGTGGCCGTTTTAGGTCATACCGCGGAAAAGGGAGAGCCAACCAGACAGAACATGATCCAACTGATTCCAGCTATTTCGGTAAAGGTAAAGGAAAGGAAAAAGGAAAAGGTGGAAAAGGCAAAGGAAAAGGAAAGGACAAAGGAGACAAAGGAAGCTCCTTCAAGGGTACAAAATCAAAAGGCAAAGGTAAGGATACAGCTAAGTCTGCCTCCTTACAAGGAGACCAAACTGGATCTCCACAGGCCTATGAAAGTTCCCCCGCACCGAGCTGGGATTCATGGTATGAGGACAGTTATTATACTGACTCCAGTTGGAATTATGCCGCTTATGACGATCAAACGTCTTATACATACTATGCATCACAAGCCTCACGAAGAAAAACACGGAGAAAGAAGAGAAGAAATCACGCAGGATCATCAGGTAGAGGCACAGATCCGAGCGCGCACCAAGAACCCGTGTTCAACTCATCAGTGAGTTACGTGCCCCAGGTCTTTGAACCATCCGAGAGGCAAGGTGTTGAAACTGCAACAGCGGTGTTTCCGTTGCAGCACACCGTCCTATCTGCTCTCACAGAGCGGATCAATCTTGATAAGAACCCTACCTTTGTCATACTTGACTCAGGTTGTACTAGGGCTATGGGTTCCCGCTCTGCGGTGAACAGGCTTATCAAGGCCGTGAAGCAACGTGCCCCAGGCATGATTGATTTCACTTTCTCACCTTCGAACACGAAGTTCTCTTTCGCAGATAGTGAAACAGCTCTTATCAAGGAGCGTGTAACTCTATGGTTCAACACAACTCCAAGAAGAGATACAACCATAGAAGTTTTGGATCAGGGGAGAGTCCCCATTTTGTTTTCCATCGAACAGATGAGGAATTTAAGAATGACCCTCGAGTGTAGTCCCACATCTGACCTAGCAACGTGTGAAGCTTTCGGTTTGTATAAAACCCCTCTTCCGATTAGTACCAATAACCATTTGGTATTGGACCTTCTAGGCTTTACTTCCACCAGGAAGTACCTCCCTAAGTCAGGTACGTCGTTCAGTGCGACGGAGACTGCTCTAGGAGCCAAGAAGCCCTATATTAGGATACCGGAAGGTCGCTGTCCAGCCTGTGCCGGACAGAAAAAGGCTCACACGTACCTCAAGGGCTGCGACAAAGCACCTGAGGGAGCAGCTGATCCACCACCGAAGAGGATTTCAGGCAAAAAGAAGCCTCTTCCATCTGATCCGGCAGAATCATCTGCCAAGAAACTTGATCCACCAGAACCATCTGGTGATGTTCCTGAGCCTTCCGGACCATCGGAACCATCATCAGGCTCTAGGGACAAACCTGCAGAATCCTCTGCACCACATGAACCTCCAGAAGAAGAAAGACTTGAGGTTCCACCTGCTAAGATAAAGACTCCAAAGGGTCTTAAAAACCTTTTGAAGAAATCCCGCAAATATGCGGTTAAATCTCCTGTTGAAGAGAAGTCTAAGGTCCCAGGAGCTGATGAAGGGACGGAGGTAAGACCACTTGAGTCAAGAGAATACCCGGCTCCTGGTACAGACTCACCTACAGGTGAAGAGATTGTCGCGGAACCATCGCCATCTCTTCCCATTGCTCTTCGCAGGATTCATGAGAAGCTTAAGGACCCTGTAGAACTCTATAAGCTTCACCTCAAACACCGTCATATGAGTACGGATCAGTTCAAGCGACGCACAAAAGCCTTACAGATCCCAAAGGAGATATACGAGCTATATGACCAACTGGTCAAAAAGTGTTCAGCCTGCCAGGAACATGTGAGAGCCCCTTCAAGAGCGAAGATTTCTGGTTTAAGATCAGAGACTTTCGGTGATCTCACCTTCGTAGATCACGGTGAGCTTCCAATTCCCGGCAAGGATAGTCGCTTAGTATTTCTTATTCTCTATGATGGAGCAACAAACTTGTTGACTGCCGAAGTAGTCCAGGATAAAGAAAAACATACTACAATGTCTATTATGAATGACTACTTTGAAAAATTTCAGATCAACCCAAAGGTTGTAGTTGGAGATCAAGCATTCATGACTCCAAAAATGGAGGCTTATTACAATCGGCAGAATATCAAGCCTGTGGCAACAGGACCTGGAACACCATGGCCCAACCGGGCCGAAGCTGCTGTAAGATTACTGAAGCATCAGATTAAGCTCATACTTCAGATCCTGAAGGATGGTGACCCGCAGTATAACGGAATCACCATGAAGTATGGCAACCTCGTTCGCCAAGCATGTTTGGCAAGAAACTCTTCGATTACCTACGGAGGAGTTACTCCTTTAGAAATGGCCTTTGGAAGGCGTCCTCGAGATGTTATAACACCAGAGCACGCTGATCCCAATCAGTTGACAGGTAATCCAACTGATACGGAAGTCACTGCGAGAGCCATTAAGGAGCTTGCCAACAGGGCTTACCAAGAGGCACGCCAATCTGATGATCTGCGTAGAGATCTTGCAGCCAGACTGTCAATGACCCAAGGACCTTTCTCTTTTGGAGATAAGGTTTTCTACTGGTCAGAAGATAAGTCTAAGATTGGATCCACTGGGTCCAAACATGGATCTTGGCTAAAAGGTAAGGTGATCTCCGAACTCGGAGGATCCATGGTAGGTGGGGATCTTGGAACACGCATCGTCCGTGTCAATATCTCAAAACTGAGGAAAAACTATGACATAACATCTGATGTGGAGATTCCTCTCGCGCCTGATGAGGAAACTCTGACGTCAGAAGGTTCTGACCACGCAAGTTGCATGGTCACCTTCGATGCCTCCCTGCAGTCGACAGACCTAACGATTCCACATCAAGAGTGTCACTGGCAGGTCACCAGCACTGGGAAGATTGACTTCCTGGAACTCTACGGCGGATCTCCCCGCATGAGTCACAAAGCTGCCCTGTCAGGTCTTCGAGTGGGTCAGCCAGTCGATTTGCGTAGCGGTCTAGATCTCGAGCAACCGCAAGGTCGCTCCAATCTTCTGAGGATCATCAAGGAACAAGAACCTACTATTATTGTTATGTCACCGGACCATTGTCAGTGGTCTAGCTGGTACTCACAGTGGAAGAAAGGCTCTGCCAAGAGACTTTCTGTTTTAAAATTCTGTGAATCGGTCGCAGACCACCAAATGAAGCTCGGACGTTACTTTGTTCTTGAGACCCCATACTACAGCAGGCTCTGGTCTTCACCAGAAGCAAAACGCCTGTTTTCTAATCATAAGATCAGCTATGAGGTCTGTAACCTACAGGCCTATGGCATGAAAGATCCAACAGGATACTATGAATCCAAATCCTCGATTTTTATGCACAACTTGCCACCGCAAGTTTTAATTCCTCTCCAGAGGCATTCTGCCAAAACGAAATCTCCAACATCTCCACCAGGAGACGAAAAGGGTATTCAAGGCTACGGTCTTAAAACGAAACTCGCACAAGTGTATCCTTATGAATTCTGTGAGGCCTTTGCCTCGTGTTTGGCAAGATTCCTAAAACGAGATGCGTATGCATCTCATCTGTCTTTAGTCACAGACATACTAGAATACTCTGGAGATGAATGCCTCCAGGGACTTTCGGAACTTCTTGATCATGAGTATTCACTTTTGACAACAAATCCTCTCAAGGATTCAAAACTCCTGCAAGATCCGAAAATCAGATCACTTGTTGCTAGAGTAAATTCCTTATCGAGTAAAACTGAATTACCATTGCATCATTCCAAACCATCACCGTCCCTTGATACCTTGGTGTCAGACATTACTCGCCTTAGATCAAGACTCTTACCAGGGTCTGGTTTCGAACAGTGTACTCTATACAGAGGTACATTTGGAACAGTTAAAGCACTCACCAGTGTAACTGATGGCGTTCTTGTCTTCTGGAACAAGAAGAAGCCCAATTCGACTATGACGTGTTGCTTGCCGCACCAGGTTTCCTGGAACAAGGTACACCCATCAACCTTCTCGGGGGTGCTATTCCAGATGACAGGCGGCAAGACTTCGCCGTCCGTGCGAACACCGCCGGATGTAATCATGTCGGACGAAGAGGTTTCGCCGTCAGACCCGTCAGAACCAATGAGCACTAATCGCTCACGGATCACATCTGACGATGTTTCTATGCCGGAACCAGATCAGCCGATGCCTCCCGGCACGCCGCCGTCGCGGCCTCCTCCTCCCGTACCTCCACCGCGACTACCGGCCGTTTCCTCCGATGAGCCCGTGGCTCCTGCTCGGGCTAAGCCTCGCGTGCATCCGCCTCCTCGCGTTCCTTCTCCTCGGCGTCTGGGGGGTGATGTGTCGCCAAGGTCTTCATCGGAAAGGAAAGTTTCGCCGCACAAACAGAAATCACCTTCACAGGTGCCGACACAAAAACCTAAACCGAAGGCACATCCACAGGGACCCATTCTTCCGTTACAACAAGATGAAGAAGATTCTGAAGAAGAACTGGTCCCGGACGACCCCGGACAACCGTCCGCTCCTCCTCACACCTCTGGTTCACCAGAACCGGAGAGCGATGCCGCGTCAGAAGACACAAGGTATTACTCTGATGAGGAAGGTGACCTGGTCGTAGATGAGAAGGACTGGATCCTTCTCACAGAAGAACAGAAACTGTGCAGTAAAACAGGTTCTTTCTCCATGCCTCGGTACATGCATGGCGGACCCGTAGACATCAGAGAGGTAACATCAAGAGTGAGGTCAGACCGAACACGGTATAAACCCACCAAAAGGTTCCGAGCTGACATTCGTGAAGAGTACGATCTTCTCACGGAAGAGGACAAGGCCTTATCCCTAAGTTCCCCCAGGAACTCAGCGAATCTGACCCAGAAGGCACAACGGAAGGAGGCAACCGCCAAGGAAAAGCGTGAGATGAAGAAACAGTTTGATGAAGCGAAAGCAGCAGAATATCAGAGCTGGCTAGACAATGATGTCTTTGAACTCGTCGATACACGGAAACTCGGAAACATCCGAAATTATGTCACTGGTCGATGGGTCCTGACTCTAAAAAGAGACAAGGACGGAAACTTCCTTAAGTGCAAGGCCCGATGGGTCCTGAGAGGTTTCCCGGATCGACAGAAGGACATTCAGCAAACTGATAGTCCTGCTGCGAGTCGCCCAGGTTTCCGCTTAGCGATTCAACTAGCAGCTAACAAGCTGTGGAATCTGACACACATAGACCTAAAGACTGCTTTCCTGCAGGGTGAAGCCTATGATGAGTCGAGAGACATAATCTGTCAGATTCCTCCTGAAGCAGGTTATCCTTCCTACATTGCATCGAGGATGAAGAAACCCGCTTATGGACTTAACGATGCACCTCGAAGATGGTGGAACATCGTTGATAAGGCACTCCTGTCTTATGGCCTGGTGCCAACCCGTGCGGATCGCGGTACATATGTTCTGTATGGTAAGAAGTCTGCAACAGCAGATGCTGAGCTCAAGAAGTCTCAGCCAAAGACCATGGAATCAGCGATTGACTATCTCCTAGATCCCATAGCAGGCAACAATGCCAAGGGTAGACAGGTAAATGGAGTAGTCTGTTTGCATGTAGATGACCTGTGCATGGCCGGTGATGACACCTTTCGTAAGGCCGTGATAGAATCGATCAAAAAGGAATTTGCAGTAGGTTCTGAAGATACGAATGATATCATGTTTGTAGGACAGAGATTAGTCTGGAAGGATGCTACAGCATCAGTGCCAGCACCTATCTCAGTAAATCAGAACCTAGCTGTTGAAGCTCTAGAAGAAATTGTTTTTGACAAGAAGCTCAACAATGAGCAACAATGCACACCACAGCAGCACACTGCTTATAGAAGTGTTTTAGGACAGATCAACTGGCTACAAAGCCGGACTCAAGCTCACATCTGTTATCGCTTTAGTAGGTGTGCGAGCAAGGCTGCCAAGCCTACTATCGGTGATATTCGAGAATTAAACAAGCTTGTTAGGATTTTGAAGTCTACCGAAGTAGAATTGCGTTTTTGGCCACTGAAAGGAAATCTCAGAATCCTCGGTTACCCTGATGCTTCCTACAGGAACAATGATGACAAATCATCTCAGAGAGCACATGTTATTTTCCTTGCTGAAGATCGAAATCCAAAGCGAAAAGGAATGAAACAATCAGCAGCAGCTGCTTCTTCCAAGAAGAACGATTTCTCTGAATCCTCTATTAAGGAAACATCCTCGAGAGGTAGCCTGGTGGATTATGAGTCTCACAAGATTACGACAACCACAATGCCCACAACAGTGGCAGAGCTTAACGCACTGATGCGTTGCTTTGGTACTTGCCTGTTCCTCAAGGGACTTTGGGCAGATCTCTCATCAGAGACCGTACCCATACATATCAGAACAGATGCGAACAATCTTGTGACAACAGCAGGCACGACCCACCTTCCAGGATCACAAGAAGGAACACACGGTGCGGGACGCGGGAAACGGAAGGGGGGGCGGGGACTGCGTTTACTAACAGTGGGAGGGAAGGAGTGTGAAAAAGTCGCGTTGGGAAAGTCAGTGACAAACACGTACTACCTGGTCTCGACATATGCTTTTGAGTAATGCGCCATATACTACTCAGCCGTATGCTCGAAGTCTTTGCCTAGCTGATGCATTAACAAAGCATTCGGCACAACCTGATGAGCTTATCAAGGCTCTCGAAACAGGAAACTTACCAGAAACAGACATTCATCCACCCTTCCGTGAACTTCTTCAACATAAAGCTTTCACTGTTCGGTGGATCATAGACAACCTTAGGAATGCCGCTACAGCGGTAGCTTTCCTTGGAATTGATGTCTCAACAGAGATTTACCGATTATTTTACTGCCAAGGAACATGGTGGTAGTCTTGTTTGCTGGTAGCACAACCATGTGCTGGATTTTCTATTTAGACTGTTTTTTCGTCTAAAAGAAAATTTGTGTCTGCAGGCTGCGTTTTCATCAAGATCGGACATGTTCATGAGAACTATATGTTCTGTATCATCCGCAGCCGCTTTCAGCCTCGAGCCTCACAGCAACCAGCCTTTTGAGCTAAACAAGCATTCCTGATCCTGTTTGGTCATCGTGCCGTAATGAGCACACGATCAAACTTCCGTAGCCGTGATGGACACGCCCTACCCAGGGCAGTACAGGCGTACCATGAGCGACATCCACACATGGATAGCTCGTACCCCGAGTCTCGTCGGGAAGCATCACGTCGACACACCGAACACGGTGGACATCGATTTCACAAACGTGAGAAAAATAACGAGCCTCCATACATTTACATGGGTCACCAACAGGTGTTCAATCCGCGTCCAAGAGATCTTGCTGACCTGATCTTACGATGTGGCCATGCGAGTCGAGAAAGGCTCACTCCAATCTCCAGACATGGAGTCAGACTCTACGAAGGAGTCCTTCAAGGACCATGGGACAACAGTCCCCTTTTATACTGGGATAACAACGTGGGTAATCACGCTCGTGATCCACGCCAGTTTTGTACGATGCTTGCACATCACCTTCAGACTGGCCTCCCACAGGAGGTAAAACAATGTGTGAGTCTTGATGCATCTGGAGAATATGACTATTCCTCCTCAGTGCCAAGACTGATAGAGGTAACAGGTCTCTCACCAGAGATGTGCTTCCACATTCTTTCCAAGACCAACAGAGTCGGAAGGTGGTTGGCACACTCAACAAGACACCTTCAGAACCAGCGCCCAGATCTCTTTGCTGGCCAACACAATTATCTTCTGGACATGTCCAAGTTGGCCGATGCAGAGCTCGCACAGTATACACCACAAGAGATCGCGCTAGGTGTCCTCCTCAACACTAAGTCCAGGTTCGTGGTCACTATGGTTTATAACCAAGATGGCAAGGCCGAAACCACAGATGCCGCCGTTACAATCCCACCGGATGCAAATGTGCTGACCATGACCAAAGTTTTCCTCTCGGCAGTGGGAGGACACGGTTCACGACGAACTCTACCAAGAGTTGAAGAACCAGATCCTGAAGAAGAGAGGCCAAGGTCACACATGACCATCTCAGACTTCATGGCAACGGGGAGCAATCCTGTGCAGTCCCATGCACAGCGTCTCTCCACTAACGCGCCAAGGCCCGTAGGCATGGAAGATTTTTTTCGACAGAACAACCCTTGTTACATCATGCATGCCACGGACTTACAGGCATTATCCTCAATCCTGAGGCATGGTCTGGTACCATCAAACCTCCTATCGCAGGTGGTTACCTCACCAGGTCTTCAAGCGCTCGTGAATGAAAACAGTCGTTCCAACAGGGACACTGTTCAGTTTTCAACGCTAAACCTGGCGAATCCTAATCCGACTTTGCTGCGTGCCAACAAGGCACTGCTTCTAGTATTCGACGCAAATAACGTAGTGAACGAAGTCACAAAAATGTGGCAGTCGCAAGCAGGGATGTTTGCTACACCAGAGGTAGTGCATGCCCGTACTCTTAGCGCCGTATTCGCACCCTCTGAACCACTCTGGGTATCATCGCAATACGATGAGCTCAAGAGCATCGGAACATGGTGGGCAGACCACTGCTCCGAACAGATGCCGTCAGCGACTTACGAGTCGAAGAAATGGTGCGCAAATTACGGCCAAGAGATCGAATCGACACTTCGGAAGGTGTCAAAGCGAAATCTGCCTCCAGAGCCTCCCAAGGCTAGAGCTTCTCACAAGAAGTCTTTCTTTCTGCCAAATACAGAGGCTGACACAGCTCCAAACCTGGAGCAAACCGCTTCTGCAGGTGAAGTACCTCCGAAAACGGAGACTACTGCAAAGGAGATCCATCCGAGATCCAAGCTCGCCCGGCAGGCCGAGGCTGACAAGGATCCGGACAGTCTCATGGGACAGCTCTGGAACTCCGACGGCACCAGAAGCGCCACTGAAGTTCTTAAGATAACGACAGGTCACAAACCTCCAGAACCTGTTCAGGATACTTCTGCCAATGTAGTTCCTCCCAAGGAAGAATCTTCTGGAACAGAGACGGAACCTGAGGAACCAGATCCTAACCAGGATTGTGACGAAGAATCAGACGTTGAGTCGGCATAAAGCGAAAAGAGCGAGAAGAGCGAAAAGAGTTCAAAATCTTCGTCATCCTCAGAACTCCGAGTTGATGTTAATCCGTCTCACAAGACGAACTCAGCACCTGGAGCGTCAGAGGAGAAGAAAGAATCTCCCACGGAAGAGATCACAGAGAAACTTGAGAAGGTCAAACTTGACCAACCAAGGCCTGAAACAGAATATGTTCAGAGCTCAGACGAAGAGCAAAGAAAACCAAAATCTCCTAAAAAGGAGAAGGAAAAATTCCTAGTTCTCTTCGATCCTGAAACAGAAACCTATTATCGAGTCAACAGAAGCAAGCTCAACCTCGAATACGAGGAGCCTGCTGATGAGGAAGACCTCGTAAGAGAACATGAGCGCATCAGCGCTCGAATTCGAGAAAATACCAAGCACCGAATCTCGAAGTCACCGTCTAACCCGGCTATGCAACAGGAAATGCAAGAGAGAATCTGGGTTAGTCGATGGAATCGAAAAATCCGAAGTCCACTCATGATCAAAGATTCTGAGGCTCCTGACGAAGAGGAGTGGGACAGACCCAGAGAGTCGGCATCTTCCTCCTCTGCACCTCCTAACAAGGAGAGATTTGTAGGAGTACGCAGGACAGCCATGAGCCTTAACCAAAGGATACGAATGTTGCCTCGACCAGACAATCCTCTCTGCGATCTCTGCAAACAGCCTACAGGCTATTTTTGCTATTCCTGTGGAACGATTGTATGTGCAGATTGTCGACTTACCCCACAGGGTAAACAACGGATGTGCGAGTGCGTCTTGCCAATCGATTGCCTTGAGACCTCCAAAGTGAGAGCAGGAATGACCTCAGAAGAGCGTCAGTTTTTATACGAGGCCATCCTCACACATGAGGACGTAGATTTGGCAGTCCAGAAAATCAACATGTATTGCGAACACGCAAGAAGTCTGTTCGAAAAGGACCATCCAGGCGTTGATCCATGCAGCCTTGATGATATTAGGAACAATCCTCCGAATACGTATGACAGCTCCACAGAGGCTCCAACCCTGGAGGAATATAAGAGCATTAACAAGAGTCACATCAATATCAAGGACTCTAGAACAAGCCACCCGGCTTCTTTTCTCTCTCTTACTGGCTACGAAGACAAACTGGTGCTCGACGCACATTACGAGATAGTTCGCAATAGGATGGCCGGTGTTAACGAGAAGAGAGAATACATTGAAGGCTCAAACCCAGACAGCGTATCGCTAAACCTAGTGGTATTCAACTGGGGAAATATGGATCGAGCGCCGGTGCCCGCAGGGAATCCCAAAAAGAAGCTCAAACCTGAGAAGGGATTCGATTATCACCCTCTTATTGACATGTGCTTCAACAATTCAGCTCATATTACCCTCGTACTCGAGGCAGGAGCACTTGCGTCAGAGTATTCGATCGCAACCATGCGACAACATGAATACAGGGGGATGCTAATCCACTCTCCTCCCAAGGAGCCTGAGGCACCCTCGATGTATATTGGAGTCAAGGGTGACCCAACAACAGACATCGCTCTCGTCCACCACTTTTATCGTCACCGAACAATGAAACCTAAGAATGGTGGTCCCAAGAAGCGACTGTGGGCATGCCACGGTGCGGTATGCCGCCTCACCTTTGGGTACCACAGTACCATACCAGAGGCAAAAGAATGGGTCCACCCATATTCTGGCCAAAGGATGACGAGAGACGAGTTCATGCAGATTATCGGATATGACCCACTCAAGGGCAAAAATCCTGACAAGGATGGACCCACTGATGGCTCTTACCTCTCACCAGAGGCGTGCCTGACACTGTCGAACCTCGACCCCTCGCCGGTTCTCTGTGAATGGAACGGCCATGTCGAGGGTGATGAGCCACCAGAGGAAGACTTTGAGTCATACGCAGAGATCTTCTCACAAGAAGCATCGAACGATCTTGACGAGATGTGGTGTACAAAAGGGCCTTACAAGGTCATCACCATCGCGATCGTCCATTTCAACTCATACATGACTCATAAGGAAGAACAGAGACGCGAACTGGTGAACGCGTTCCTCAACGAGATTCTCCCTTTTAAACCGGATGTAATAGCGGGAGATCTCAATAATATTGCGTCGAGGCTCACCTTAAAAGGTGGAGACGTTCACCCGCGAAACAGTTTGTTTTCTCTATACCTGGAGAAGAAACTTGCAGCATTCAACAAAATAGCAGGAAGGCACTCACAAGTGCGACATCTTTGCTTGAACAACTCCGACCAGCACAGACTGGCACGTGCAGATCGTCTACCGGCGGACCCGGCGAAGAAAGTTGCTGACCTTGACTGTATCAACAGTTATATCCTTGACTGGAGTAAAACGCCGCACACGGCGTCACCTAGTCCAAGAGAGGTCACACCTGCCGCCGAAAGAACATACTGGGAGCGAATCTCAGATATGTGGCAGGACACGAACAACAACAGGGATATTGATATCCGTCTGTTTGTCTCAGTCAAGCAGTACTATTCAACTTTTTCTAACCTTGACCTATGGTTGAGTCCCTCTGACAAAGATTGGCACAGCCCTTTGGGCTTCACGATACAACCAATCCTTACAAAAGGGAAACACAACCGGTCAGATGCCCAGGTCCAAAAGATCGCTGACAAGCGAAAGGCTTACAAGCAGCGTAATGCTGAATACTGGGGTTACAACGATTCATTCGTTTACTCATCCGGCAACAGCTGGTACGACAAATCGCAACCATCAGGTAGCCATCACAGATATGGAAGATTCTGGGAGTGGCCACAGCCTGAACGTCCCAGCGAGCCTGAAGGTCCTCCTCCAAGAAGGAACCAGGAATCATCGTCCTCTTCACAACAAGATCTACCAAGATCAAGGTCCAGGCCTCAAAGAACCAATATTGTTGACAAGCTCAACATGTCTTTGGAAGAGCTGGATGGACTAGAAGAAGAACCGTCACCAACAAAAAGTGACATCGAAGAACACGAAAGAGAAACATCAAACTTGATGTCTGCTCAGAGAGATGAAGAGGAACAAGAGGACGAATCCTCCAGCCGGAGAAGAAGAAGGAAGGCATCGCGTCCACCGTCTGCTCCGAGCGGCAAGGCACTCAGAACAGCTGCTACAGCAGCGGGATTGTCGGGCTGGTTCGGACACCGCAACCGAGGTGGAGCAAACGCAGAGTCTATCAAGACTGATGAAACTTCACTTCCAAACTCACTAACCAGTGAGCAGGACTTCTCCGTCTTCAGCATCGCGTGGAATGTGTTCTTGCTGCTAATGGGCTTACACTGGATGTGGAAGCAGATTACCAGGCCTCCTATCAGATGTATGGAGCGCCAACAACCAAAATCAAAAGCAGCAGCGAACCAAAGAGTTCCATTTCTCGAACCCGAGGATGAACCGCAGACGCGTGAACTTTTAGGACCCAATAGGGTCAATTCCGGAGAAACAACTGATCTGCGACCTATCTGGCATACTTCCCGAAGCGAAGTCTACCATCTCTCAGACAGCTGTTACCAGCTCAAGCAAGCAAGAGATGTTTGCAAGAAGGTGTTATGTAAAAACTGCCTCCATGCAGTACAAGTTGCGGAGATTCGCAGGAACGATCCTTTCCAAAGAGGTGATACACGACCACGTGGCACCGAAAGAGACATTGAGCGCTTCCAGACCTACGATGATGCAAGTAACACTCCTCATATGACACAATTATTCAAAGATGCCTTGCATGCACAAATGGCCGAAGAAGCCATGCAGATTACCTATACATCGATCCCCAAGGGATCCTGGGCAAAGGCCAGAGGTACATCTGCACTCTCAAGTGCCGCATCGTCATCAGCGCCCAAGGCAATGCCACCAGGGCCTAACAAGGCAAACATATCACCTCCACCTAAGAGTCCTCCGCCAAAGGCGAAAGGAACAGTACCTTCTGATCCTCCAAGACCAAAAGGTCCTACCAGAAGAGGAGGTCAAAATCGGCGCATTCAACGAAAGGCAGCTAGAGAAGCCCACAACAGTGGACTCTGCACCTATGCAGACGCTGCACTTAACGAAGCCAATCAAGGCCAGGCAATTAACGTTACGTGCCGAAACATGGCAGCAAGACACGTCAGCTCTATCGATGCAACGGTAGAAGCAGCCGGCCAGTTTACACAACGCGTGCTACAGCACGTAGAAACATATGATGAAGAGGAACCGTGGAGCACGGAGTTCCTACCAGTCGTGGAAGTCCTATTCAGGAACTTAAGCGGCGACGAAACAACTGTCAGACATGACAATCAAACGGTAACTATGCCTCTTGCGAAATACACAGACCTCCTCAGAATCGCACAATCATTGCGAAGCTCTATCCAGAGAGACAAGGAGGAAAGGAAGGAACATCTTGACACCATCCAAGATACTCTATCCAGAGTGGAAATCCTTCTAACAGCACTGAAGGACTCAAGGACAGTCTTTAACCAATTGGTCCATTCCTCACTAGAGATAGAGCGAAGCAATAACAATCTCAAAAATGTCCTCGAGACACTCTTTGACGACCAAAGCTCTGAGGAAGACCAGTCAGAATCTGACAATGAAGAAGTCCTAACTCCTTCTGCAGCACAGTACTGGAATAGCCTTTATGCACACGCCTTATCTCCTTCAGGAGATGAAAGTGAAAGATCATGGGCGTCCTCAGACGGACAGCTTGAAAGAAGAAGGGCTGAACGGGCAAAGGCTAAGCAGCCACAACCGGCTAAAGCCAAGGCAACTCCAGTCAGCTCACAAGCTGCTCCAAGGGCCGAGCCAAAGGCAACAACATCCAACCATGGATATGATACTGCAGACGCCGCCTTCACCAGGGCTGAGAACAGATTACTCGGAATCTTTTCAAGTTCCGAAGAAGATCACTCAGACCCGGATGAGCCACATCCGAACGTCTATGCTCGAGCCTATGATCCAACCCTGGATCCGAATCTGAGATAAGAAAATTCTCAGAGTTTCACAACAGTGAATCACAAGGCTCTAACAAGAGCACAATGAAGGGCTGCATAATTCGGTAGTAGAACATTACCAGACCTGATCTTGTACAGATGATCTCTCTGACCAATATGCATGAGTGTGTGCAAAAGGAGTGACCTCAACAGTGTACTTCAGTGCTATACCTAGCATAAACAATATGCTGTTTTTATCATGAGTCCAAACTCCGCAACTGTGACAGTGGGCATAATAGTATATGTGTGAATGTGCGGCCATGCTTCCGGTAAAAGAAAATTAGTGTCTGTTTGTTTGCGTAAACCTCTAAAGGGGTAGCTCTAACAGGTACCTACAGCAATGGCTGCATGCTCATACATATACATTCCGCTGCCCATTGGCTCACAGTGGTTTTACCATATTGAGACAAGACAAGCTCTCCTTGCGTAGCAAGACAAAACAACTACTGTCCGTGTGCAGGGCGCTGCCCTTTGATCCTTAGGGAATAACTGGTCATACACCTCCTCACAAGGAGTATCCCTTGGGGGTGTATCGGCACAGGGGGAAGGGGGGGGGGAGGGGAGGGGCTGGAAAGGAGGGGGGGGAGGCCTGGGAGGTGGGAGGCCGACAAATGAGGTAAAATGAGGGGAAGCCGGGCAGGGGGTGGCAAACGAACGCAAAAAACGGGTGTCCCCAAACATTTGGACCAGGGGAGGAGGATTAGGTGGAGGGTACCTGAGCTAACCCCCAAGACGCCTGGGCCTCTGGCCTCGGCGGATAATAAGTACAGTTACCTGAATTTTAACCCCAGTTACTAAGTCCCATGATCCTTTAAGCAGGTGCCTGGCGAGCTTGGTGTGGCTTTGGTGCCTGCGGAGCTCTTCCGCCTGAGCCTCGGTGCTGGCCTTCAGGATCTCAGCTTGCTAGCCGTCGCCGAAGACCAGGGCTTTGCCAGAGGGATCCTCCAACTGCAGCACGATTCTTCCGTCGGCCTCGTCTGCGATGATGGCTTCGATGATCGGGTGGCGCAAGTGGCCTGCCGTGATCTCGGCTTGGCCGGTGGCAGGGCCCTGGCAGCCTTAGCAATGTGGGGTGCTGCGGGGGCCGGCACCATCCTTGCTGACAACATCAGGTGTACAGGCGCAGAAATGAGCCTTCGCGAATGCTTCTTCCGCGGGTGGCACGTCCACGACTGCGCTCCTGAAGAAGCCGCAGGCCATTTAAATCAAAAGTAGGACTGCTTCATGTCGTGTGTTTTTTTTTGCTTTCTTTTGTGGGCTTACTTTCCGGTGCAGGTCTCGAGTGCCAGTCGGATGCCTGGAGCGACTTCACGCCCGCCGGAAGCCCCGCCGGGCGCCAGGACGCCTCTGTGGTTTGGGACAGCGAGACTCAGTCTGCATGGATGTTCGGGGGCCACGCCAGCAATGCCTTCCTCTACTTTGCGGACCTGTGGCGCTACGACTGGCCTCGACGAGCTTGGACGGAGATCCTGCCGTTGAGTGGGGGTGCCGCCCCCGGCGCCAGATGGGGCCACGCGGCCGTGTGGGACGAGCAGTCCAGGTCTATGCTGGTGTTTGGCGGCCGGTTCCAAGTCACCTTCTACGACGACGTCTGGCAATTTCTCAGCGAGGACGGCGCTTGGAGGCAATTGCCAGCCTTGGCGAAGTCATCGGCACGCGCCTACCACACGGCGATCCTGGACCCCGTGGAGAGGGCCGTGCTCGTCTTCGGAGGTGAGAGCGGTAGCCAGGTGTTGGAGGACCTCCAGCGCTACAGTTTGGCGGACGGCCAGTGGAGTGAGTCTTTGGCACAGGGGCCGGGAGCCCGCAGCCGACACACGGCCGTCTGGGTGCCCACAACCCGGTTCATGCTCGTTCTTGGAGGGTGGAGCGGGCAGCAGTATCTGGATGACCTGCGCAGCTACGATGCTTCGGCAGGCACCTGGACGGACTTGTCAGCTTCAGGATATTGGCCCGCGGCTCGCGCTGGACATGGTGCCGTGTGGGACCCCATTTCAATGAGCATGCTAGTCATGGGCGGCATCACCAATCTCAGCAACGACCTGAGCTACGATGCCTCCATCTACAACTACAGCCTCTTGACGAACTCTTGGAAGGAGGAGGGTTTGCAAAGTCAGGTCGTGGGCCCAAGTGGCCGTACGGGTCATGGCGTTGTTTGGGACTTCGCTTCTCGCGGCTTGCTGTCCTTCGGTGGTTTCAATGCCTCCTACTTGCAGCAAACCTGGCGATACGTGGTCAGTCAGACCAACCCGCCCTTTCTGGTCCACTGCCAGCAGGGCCGCAACTGTTCCTTCCGCCGGAATGCCTCCGGCTCTGTGGCCGCGAAACGCACCTGCTCCGACCCGGATTTCTTGGCAGGACTCCCTATGCTGCTCTCTGGTGAAGCAGAGGAGGATCTCTGGATGTTCGGAGGAAATGCATCTCATTTCTTCACGGAACCGGGTCATCACCGCCTCTGCTGGTGTGATGTCGTCAACTGCAGCCACCCCGACAACTTCAGTGTGACATTGGGCTACTTTGTTGTAGAGGGGCCGCAACTGCACCAGTCCGCTCGCTGCTACCTTGGCACAGACTGCACGATCGCCGGGTGGCGAGGAGTCGGCATCTCCGCGAACGACAGCCTCGTGATGCAGAGCCGATGTAACGGAGAGCCGCAGGCCTCTTCTTCCACCTACCCCCGGCGTTCGGTCACCGTCTCCTTCAACGAGTCCTACGGTTGGCACACCTTGCACGTGGGCTTCCTGGACCCTTCGGAGGGCCTGAAGCCGGAAGCTCTGGAGCTTTGCTGGTGCCCTGCCACGGCGGCCCCGTGCGCTTCGGCGGAGGACTTTCTCGTGGTCGCCCTGAGCCTGGAGGTCCTCTGCCCGCCCGGCGAGTACAGCGAAGGGCCCGGCTCCTCCTGCCTGCCCTGCCCACCGAACTTCTTCTGCCCCGGAGGATCCGAAGTCCAAAGCTGCCCGTCGGCGAGCACTTCGATGCAGGGCTCACGTCCGCCTCTCAGCACTGCGAGATACTGCGAGCATTGCATGCGCTGCTCTCATCTCACAGAGCACACCTGAGCGTCGGCGTGTCACTCAGCTGTGCTCTTCCACCGAGGCCAACTCCCCGACTGCCTTTGCCTTCGAGGGCGCTACTGGGATGCAGAGAGCACCATCTGCCTGGCGTGCCCCGCCGGGTCTTCGACGTTGCAGGCGGGTCGTCTGCAGGTCGTTCGTAGGTAGCTCAGCATGGTGAGGTGTCTTCTCCTCCTTGTCTTGTCGGCTGCACGGCATACCTGCTCAATGACTGGAGGAGGGCGCCACCGGCCTTGCGTCCTGCACCTGCATGCCCGGCTTCTTCAATACGCAGAATGACAACCCGGCAGTTTGTGAAGCCTGCGGCGTGGGCTTCTTCTGCACAGGGGGCCTGCAGACCCCGCAGCCGTGCGCCGCGTCCCAGACCACCGAGAGCGACACTTCAGCCGACGAGTCCCAATGCGTTTGCAGAGCTGGCGAATTCTTGCAGGACGGGCTTTGCGCCCCATGTCCGGTTGGATTTTTCAAAAGCAGCGTTGGAGACTCCCCGTGCGCGGAGTGTGGTGGTGGCACCTTCAGCAACAATACTGGCAGCACAGAGCGTTGTAGATGCCGACAAGGCTTTGGTTTGGATGAGGAGACAGACCAGTGCACAGAATGCATTCCCGGCGAGTACAAAGCCCTGGTGGGAGACATCCCTTGCAGCCGGTGTTCCGCCAACAAGACCTCGATAGAGGGTGCCACATCTCCCCTTGATTGTCGATGCCGCTCAGGTCTGGCAGAAGAGGGCCAAGCCTGCCGAGTTTGCAGAGCAGGCTTCTTTTGCCCAGGCCAGGGTGAAGAGCGGCGATGTCCGGAGAATGCTACCTCACGCGCTGGCTCCCTCCAACAAGCAGACTGCTTGTGCAACCCGGGGTACTATGCCCTTGAAGCTCGGGCCATCTGTGAGCCTTGCCAACCTGGACGCTACAAGCCCACGCTGGCTAACGATGCAACGTGCCCTTTACAGTGCCCTACAAATGCCCAGAGTGCCAATGCGTCCACCGATCTGCGAGACTGTTTCTGCGTGGCAGGATTCTATGCAGTTCTGGATGAAGCAGGATTCCTAGCCAGTTGCGCGAGTTGTGCACTACTCCCAAATCTCCAATGTTTGGGTGGTTTTCACACTCAAGCGGGCATTCACCGGCTGCCTGTTGCTCAGCCAGGCTACTTTCAGACAGGAGTAGCTATTGCTGTGAAGTGCAGCGCCGTCACGGCCAGTGGGTTCAGTACTTGTCTCGGCGGGAAGCCATGCGCACAAGGTGAGGCACTAGAATGCTTTGGCAAATATGCCAACGCTTGCGACGAAGGCTCCACCGGAGTGTTCTGTGGAGACTGCCCAGCTGGTTGGGCCAGGAGTGCCTATCAACAGCCATGCCGACCTTGTGCGTCCGATGCTACTTTCCCACTGGTAGCCTCAGTCATCATCGATGTTGGGACGAAGGCCGCGAGTGCCGAATATTTTTCAGATTTTCCCCAACAGCACGACGAGCTCTGAATTTTTCAGCCGAAATAAGGTTTGGGGCAGATTGGGGAAGGCCTGGGGCAGGTTCCGGGTTCCAGGGCGGGGGGTTTGGAGTGGGTTCTGCAGCGGGTTCCGCCGGGCGGTTCCGAGTGTTCCGAGCTGGTCGGCTTCTGTTGAACGGGTGCTTCTTTAGACGACACAACATATGCATCAAAAGCATCGATGAGTCTATGCTGGAGTACAACTCTGACACCAAAGCTCTAGCTCAAGCATGCATGTTCGCAGCGGTCTGAGACTCGTGGTCTGCTTAACTAAACCTCTCCCGCAGGGCCAAATGCATTTTCCAAGGCCTGCTACACGAATTTGAGGCCACGGTTTCAACCAAATCTGGATCTGAATGCTGTCCCTACATCCGAAACTCGCACCGACAATGCTTGAATTAGCATTCCCGAGCTTCAACATGCATTTCATAATTCGTTTCTCAAGGCTTGGAAAACACATTCACACCTGTTTCAGCTTGGCCGGTGCCCCTGGTCCGATTCCCGAGGCTTTCATTGAGCTCTCGAAGCCCCCGACCAGCCCAGACGCATTTCCCAAGTTTCAACGGAACTAGAGCTCAATGCCGCCCCTGCACCCGAAAATCGTCTGCAAATGCTTTAGTTAGGTTTCCAAAGCACCAGGCTGCATGTTCAAGGTCTGGAAAAGGCGCTTGCTGAGCTGTTTCAGCTTTGCTGGTGTTTCTGCTCCCAGTCCCCGAACCGAAATCAACTTACCTTTGGTTAGTAGGGAATGGAGGAATGGGGTACAATTATAACTAGTATTATAACTACTATTACTACCATTCTTCCATTCCCTCTGATGAAGGCCAAATGCTTTTCCCGAGGGGGCCGCTAAACGGGCATGGACACCCATCTACAGCTCAGTCAGCTTTTCTGGTGCCCTTAACGTGAGTCCAACGACAGCCATTCCACTGCTGGGGATATTCAATGGGATTATCAGGGGAATTGGCCTAGCCCAGAAGCTTTTAACTGCCAGTTCAAGCCAACCCGAAGTAGCATATTCGTGCTGGAAGATTGCCACTGACCATCAGACCATGGAAAGTGCAAGAAGTGGGAGGGAGCGGGTAGTGGGATGACAGGCCACGATCAACTTCGTGGTGGCGGCCATGGCCGCAACGGCAGCCGTCAGAGCAAGCACGAAGCTCCACACGGTGATGATTCGCATCGCCATCCAGTGGTTGGCTACCTGCTCCGTCCTGACGGCCTTCGACCTCAGTCAGATTCCGCTCGAGAACACGGAGACCAGGGGGGGCGAAGAGGAAGAGAATTCGCTCTTCCCGTGGCCTCTGCAGGCGAAGGGTCCTTCAGACCGGAGATTCGACCCCTGAAAACCCGCTTTACCCCGCAGGTCAGTGCAGCGATGCGGGGCCTCTTCGAGACCCTCACGCTGACGCCCGTTTTGACATCCGTCGATGTGGCCACACAGTGCTTTGCCCAGGCCATTAAGAGCATGCGATGGTGCTACACAGTCAGTAGACTATATGCGGTCGACAAAGTGCTTGGCAACCAAGACCGTGCCACAAAGATATCGCAGGTACCCCAGGCCAATTATTAATCGCGGAGCTCAGGTTGTGTGTTGCCTGAAGTCCGAGACCCATCTAACAAGCTCGAATTCATCCCATTCAATCCTTAGACCGAGTAAGTGTATGGATACAGGGAGCCAGTGTATGCTGCATGATTCCCAAAAAAAAGAACGTTGACATGTCAGCTTCTGTCTCTCCATGTATTCTTGCAATCTAGCGGTTTCGGACTCTGTCAGGATGCGCCACGTGTCGCCATTGGAGTGTACCACCTCTCCTTGCCCGTCTTAGTCATCATCGGTATCCTTCTTCTCTCCTTCTTGGTGGTGCACGTGGCGGTGCCTGTGGGGCAGCGTTTCGGCTTCTCCTTCAACGAGTTCGGACGCAGCTTGAAGCAACTGCGGAAGGTCATCGACCCCATGCTGAAAGAGATTTGGTGCAAACCTGTCGCTTCCATGACCGAAGCTCCGAGCACATTGGCATTGGGTACTCCTGACGCCTTCTCCTGGGCGGACTTGGAGCGCTTGGGCATTTTGGGGAACCTCACCACGGCGCAGCTGCAGCAAGCAGCCGAGAACCCCGACAGCTTCCTGCGCGCAGCTGCAGCCGGGTCGCGAGAGCTCCTGCTCAGCGCCTGTGCGGCCCGTACTGCCCAGCTGCACCCGCAGGCCGAGGCACAACAGGTTTACCAAGAGCTGGCGCAGGCGCCGCAGCTGAGCTTGACTTGCAGCGCGCTGTCTGAGCCCGAGCTGTGACGGTTTGGTTTGTGATTGCTGCAATCGCACTTGCGCAGGCGCATCTCCGAGAGTTCCTGACCCCGGAGTTCGCCACCCAGTCTCCGAATTTTACGGCGATGCTGGACACGGTCCTGGATGCCGCATACACCTTCAACGAGGAGACCCTGCCCGTGCCGGAGGAAGGCCCTGAGCAAGAAGAGGCTGATGAGCTCCGGCTCGTGGGCTCGGAGCACGCGGAGCACGCACATGGCGATGTCGTCACCGTCGCCTCGGCCGCAGACGAACTGCCCGGACCCCAAGAACTGAGCTACTGTACCCGTGCTTGTACTCCGAAGCCTTTCCCGAAGCTTCCTGTGCTTTGCTTGCCGAGGCCCGCCAAGACACCCTTTGCGGCAAACAGCACCTTCAGTACTACATCTTTGGAAAACCGGGCATTCCTGATGGACTCTCTGGACTTTGGCCTATTCTCAGCGGCACCTCGTTTCGGCCAGCTTGCACGCCAGAGCATTCCAGTCATCTGGGTGAGCCTGGTGTCTTTATGGCCTGGGCTGCTGTCCAGCTTCCTTCAGATGATCTGGTGCGTGCCAGTTCCGGAAGACGATGTCATCGTGAACCGACTGCTGCCCAACCCCTCCGTCATTTGCTGGTCCGACGAGCACCTGGTTTCTGCTCGCTTCGCCATCGCTGGACTCTTTTTTTGGTGCCTGGGCATACCGATTGCACTGGCCACCTTATTGCTGCGCCTCCCCGATAGACACGCTCCTGACAACTTCAGGCCAGGTCGAAAGACAGGGCCCATTGTGAAGTATGCAGAAGACGTGAATTCCAAGCCCTGATTCGCAGGCGATTCGGCTATTTCTTCCAGGGCCTGGAGCGACAGTTTTGGTGGTGGGATCTCCTCGTCAAGCGCTTCGACGTGGCCTCAGATCGAATCCCCACAAGTGGTGTTGTTTGACAAGTGCTGAAAGCTTGCTGTGGGAACAGGGAGCGTTTGAGAGCGTGTTTAGGACGGCCATCGGTTTGAGGTACTCGTCACTCGTTTGCTGTTCGCCCCTGCATGGGCACACGTATGTATCAGGGAGAACAGCCCTTTGAAGGGCCCAAGAAGTCAGCCGAGGACCTGGGGCTGATGATGCTCGTCGCCTACACTTCAGTTGTGCCCGATCCCGCGGCGAAACTCGCTATCTTCCCTGTCCTCTCGGGATTCCAGGCGTGCTTGCAGTCAAGGACTCAAGGGCCAGGTTCCGTACTTCCATGAGGAAGACACATGCAACCCTCACCGCTTTCTGGAAGCATCTGCACTCAGCCGTGAAAGCCGGCAGGCGTTGCTGGTAGCGTGCGTCCGGCCCTATACAAACGATCAAGCTGAGATACTGGATGTCTTGGAGGCCATCGGGGTGTTTCTGCTGCTCATCCGTGCTTTGAAGGGTTTGCCGAGTGCTTCCGCACAGGTGACCCTGTGCTCAATCCGGTTTCTGCTCTTCAGTGGAGTGGCGATGCTTCTCAACCTGGAGACGTCGACACAGACGGTTCACTTGCCACTGTGCCGAAACCTGAAGCTCCTAAGCCCTGTCCTGAATCCCATACGCGGGCCCGACCGGGAGCCAATCCAGGGTGGCCTACCTCCTCTTGCTGGTCTTGGTGCTTGGCTGTATGGACTTCTTCGCCCACTTCGCGGCGCAGGTCGGCAAGAGTTTTGTGTTCTCAACAGGCACTTGCATACTTCGTCACGATCGTATTCTATTGTCAGTTACGGCTGTTGCGCTAGTATTCGTTACGAGTACTACTGCAGTACATACAGACTACACAGCCGCAAAATGCTACAGGCTGTTGCATGCTCTTTCCTTTCTCATCATTATCTCTGTTACTATCATGAATCATGATCGGCATGGCATCTTGGCACAGTTTCGTATCGCTCTTGCAAAGACCATCAGGAGTGGAGGTTGTGGTTACAGCTCCTATATATGACCATTCCTCGAGACAAGCAACAAAAGCAACAACCACCACCGCCACCGCCACCACCGCCACCGCCGCCGCCAACGCCGCCGCCGCCACCGCCACCGCCGCCGCCACCACCACCATCACCGCCACCAGCACCATCATTCCTCCTCCACCGCCTCCTCCTCCTCCTCCTCCTCCTACTACCACCTTCTTTTTACAACTGCTACTGCTGCGTGTCATGCTCGTGATCGTGTTTGTACTGTTCCGATTTTTGTTAGTTTCGCTTTTGGTTGCTTCTTCTGTTGTTCAGCGCCCTAAACCCTAAACCCTAAACCGATATTTTAGCAGGATCCACGGCTGTCAGCTTCGCTCCTTTTGTTGGGAGGTCTTGCGAGATGCAGCGACTCGGACCAAGTCTTCGGCTGAAAAATCCGCGCCCTGGAGATCTTTAGGCGGGGGGGTTCCGGGGGGGGGGGGGGGGGGGGGGAAGTACTGAACTGTTGGGACACGTGCCGGCACCTGTTGGAGAGAGCAGTGGCAGCAGCGATGGAGGTGGATTTCAGCGCTTTGTCATCGACTTGGCGTTGCCCTTGTTTACCGAGGCGCGGTCTGCAAAGGGTGCAAAGTGAAAACCATCAAGCACAAACATAAATGTATCGTAAGCACATACCTGTCATAGCCTCCTTGATGCTCGGCGGTTTCCACCGCAGGTTTGCGCATGTGGAGGCTGTACCTCCATGAACTTGTTTGCAAAGCAGGTTTGCCGGCCATGTTTGGCTGTGCAACAATGACACAACAGAACTCTCGAGGGAATGCTAGGTTTTGCAAGGCGGCCACCAGGCGACAGCGACGGTTTACGAAGTCGTTGCAGCTTCAGAGTTGAGGCTCTCCTAGGACCGAGAGTAGGCCCTTATTCCCTTGTTTGAGGCTTAGGTTCCCTTATAAACCCCTTTAAACCAAAAAGGGCACCCTTTTTATTCCTAGGTTACTCTTAGGCCTCGTCTCATGTTGGCGGATCTTGTTGCAAGGTTGGCATATCAGCATTCCGACAGTTTATTCAGCTTCAGTCAGAGCTGTCTGCAGAATCGGCTTGGCTCATGTCCGTCCTACCCTGGAGCCTGAACACAGGCAGAGTCAGATTCCCTTGAGCTTCTTTGGTCTTTCTCATCGGAGACGATCGTGATGACGACTCCGGGGCTTGATGCAAGGCGCGCACGGTCTCGGAGTGCACATGCTAGTCCGCAACCTGTCACTCGGCCAGGAACGACCCACAAATGGCTCAGACGGCAATCGGCAAGCTTCGTGTCTCGGACGACCCTTAAACCCGAAAGCCTAGACCAACCGCAACCCTCAATGGTCAGTCTTTGGCACTTCTGTATGCATGTAGCGGGAGGGAGGGTGCAAAATTCCGCCATACAATCCTAGCAGTCTAGAGCAACCTAGATCTTCCTCAAGCAGATAATCCTTTGTGCGACCAAGCCAGTCCTTGTCCAGTCTTGAGCCAATGCTATTAGTCGTCAGAGCATTCACAAATGCATCGTGGACATTAGGTGCACTCCTGGGCTCATGACATTTAGCACAGTCCCTTGATCCTGCATTTAGTCGGGGATCATTCAGACAGTCAGTTAGCGGTACATAGCAGCTTTCGTGAAGCGATTAAGAAGCATTCAAGCAGAATTCAGAAACGGCCTCAAGCCATTGGCTTCGGTCGGGTCATTTTGGCTCGACTTGGATCACATTCCGATCGTTGCAAAATGCGGAGGCGCATTGCGCTGTACAGATAATCGCTCGCAGTTCGGGTGTCGTTTTTGAATGCGAGAACTTCAGTCCCTGCGATGCACAGAAAACATCCACCCAAACATTTCAAGTCTCGCTTCACTCAACCAAAACGTGCGTCATGATTCTAGCACTTCTCAACTGATTCGATGGCCGTCGAGCCGTTGGTCAGCGTCCGAAGATTCTGGACGCCCTGCTTGGAGAGGCCGGCCGTCTCCTCCAAGATGAACGCCTTCGGAGTTCGGAGGGTATCGTCAGATACCGGTCGGCACCAGAAAACTTCTGCTCCCGATGCACAGCGAGGACAAAGTTTTTTCCCGCCGCCTCTGCCCTTCAAACAAGGCAGCCCCGGACCACCCGCCTCTTTTCGGACACATCCTTCTCGCCTGCAATGCCGTCCAGTATGTTGAGCACTGCCTGCAGGTCGTCCGGCCTACTTGCATGCTCAAAGCGGCTTTGGAGATCCCAGCCAAGATGCTTGCTTCTCAAAGCGCCTCCAAAAAAGGAACATCGGTGTTCTGGTTCCATCGGTGCAGTGCCTTCTTCCAAAGCCGGTAGCTCGCCCAGCCTCAGCAGGAGGGTCGCTGTAGTCACCCTTTATCGTGGATCCTTGCTGCCACCACCATGGTCTCCAGTCGCCTCGGTTGATCCCCACGACTGTCCTTGCCATGATGACTGCCATTGGCCATCGCTCGGCCCTGCTGAGTCCTCGGCGGCGGCAGGTGCCTGCAAAGCCCCATCTCCGTCTCCAGCAGTCGCCACTAGCAGGCCCCGCTGCCTGCTTTGCCGACCACGTCGCCCAAGATCCACCGTAGGAACCGCCCCAGTAAGACTGCGACCCAGCTGCACTCTGTTGCCTTCCACCATAAGCCATGGCCCGGAACGAGGAGACAAGCTCCCCTACCACAGGTGGATGAACTGGAGGCACCTTCTTATTTCAGCCCATGTCGATAATCGAAGTGGTCGAAGCTTTCTGCATAGCAGATTCACTCCACAGGTTTCACATTCCCAACGAAGCTGGGCCAAACTCAAGCCCAGGTACAGGATGGCCGGGGACGCCTGTAAGGGGTTGGCTACCGGGGCATTGGCGTCCAGCTTGCTCATGATTTAGTGTTCATTTGTGAGCGCTGCACGAACTTACTGCGCCGGACGAATTCCTTCCTTATCCCGGGGTGTGCACTTCTTCGGGGGGAGGTGCACACTTGTGCATCAACAGTGCGACATTTTGGAGTATTTTGTATGTCCGTGCATTCGGGGAATTGCAAGATCGCTTGACAGTTTGGATGGGTTCCGAAGGATGTGGAGTAGGTACGTCATCACATATGTAGAGTCAATGTCATGTCCCCAAGGGACGATGAGACAACATGTCCTGCAAGCTGCTGATTTTGTCAAAGCGCCCAGGAGCCAAAATGTGGTTAGCGCTCCGACAGCTGAGCAAAGCTGTGTTGCGACATGGTCGCCGCTTCAAGCAGGCTGCTCTGTTGAAGGCTGGGGTAAAGGGTTCAGCTTATTTAGTGCACACATGTACATACTTAAGAACTTGATACCTGGGTGCATGGGTGGCTAGAAACATGCGTGCTTCTATCTGTTTGCTTGCATACATGTGTTTTTGTATACATTAATCATTCGTGCATGGGTGAGTTCTTGCATGCGTGTGTCTACCTCGTCACGCGTGACCATCTGTTTTAACCAAGACACCTGTCATGTCAAGACACATAGATGCATACGTACATACATTACACACGCTACATGCATACATACACATACGTATCATATACCCATGCATACATGCTTACATACGTTACATACACCTACGCCTACACGTACACATACACATATACATGCACATAGCACACACACACACGCATACATACACGCATGCATACACAGACACAGAAACATACACATACACATACACGTATACGTATACATATGCATGTACATCTACATCTACATTTACGCGTTCAGTCGCGTATTACATATTACATATTGCAGATTACAGATTACATGTTACATGTTGCATCTTACATTTTGCATATTACATACTACATACCTCATACTACATACTACATGTACATGTACATATACATATACATGTAAATAATTATACATATACATGTACATATACAAGAACATGCATACAGACATAAAGACGTAGACATACAGACATAAAAGCATAGACATACAGACATAATCACCTACATACATACAGGCAGACAGACAGACAGACATATGCATACACAAATTCATGTGCGAGATCCTTTGTCTGCAAGGCTTGCGAGTGTCCAGGACCTAGGAATCTGGTGTTGGGCATGCAACTTCTGATGCAGTAGCTCTGGCCCTGAACTGGCGTCGGGAGGCCTATGATGACTTGCTTGAACTCTGCCTCCAGCTGGGGCAGATCAGGCTGCCTACACAGAAACAGGCCTGCGCTCTTGCCACAGCGTCAAAATCACTGCCGCGCTCCCTAGCCAAAAGCCGCCTCTGCGTTGCATGGATGCAGCAGCTCGAAGCACTCTTGCAAAAAGATCCGCCTTTCAGATGCAGCCCCAGCGATCTGGAGCAAGCGGTTCAGCAACTGGGGAGAATGTCGTCAGAAGACGGTTCCCTTTTGATCGAACATGTCATAACCTTGTGTGGCAAACACGTCCAGCCAGATGCCCACTAGAATAGTGGTTTGATGTACACGAAGTGTCTCAATGAACTTTCTGCTCGAAGCCGAGCACGGCAAGTTCGAATGATTTCGAACTGCCCCGACAGAGTCTCTGGGTCCGGATGCTTGTGTGAGCTGCATGGCTTGAGGATAGCTTCAGCTAAGTCGCGCAGACCACGCAAACGCTTGTTGCATTCCACGCAAGCACTTATTTTGTTTTAGTCCGGTTCGAGCAGATGTGTCGGTGAAGTACAGTCCGTGTTGCTGACCGCTGCAAGTGCTGATTTTGCACCCTGCAGATGCAGCCCCATAATTGGCGACCTGGAGCAATCGGTTCAGCAACAGGGGCCACTAGAATTGTGATTTGATGTACACGAATTGATCGAACTTCCAGGTGTTGCTCTAAGCAAGTTCGAATGATTTCGAACTGCTTTTACGCAGTCTCTGGGTCCGGACGCTTGAGCGAGCTGCATTGTTCATCCTTGATATTCGACGCGAAGCACAGTCTATAACGGTGGGGTTGCACCCCCTGCATGTGCTGGAGTTGGGTTTTTGAACTCTAAGATGGGAGTCGCTGTTTCCCGAGTGCAGTTGTAGTTTTCATGCTGCTGGTTTTCTACCTTAAACTACCAAGCCCTATTTTTTGTAGGTTCTTATTATAAACCCTAATATGGAATTTATAGGGACCCTACAAAAAAGTAGGTTTTGGTAGTTTAGGGTAGTGCTCAACTCACATGCTGGAAATGCAAGCGAGCTGATCCGACCCACCAGTCTGGCAGCCTCACTAGGCCCTGTGTTTGTGTACTAGTTAATAGGGTTTTCGCAGTTTTTTTTGGCATCTGCAGGCGATTGAATGGGTGGACAATGAAGCAGTTCTGACTGTGTACTCTGTACGTTGAGATTACTCCGTACCTTTGGGCCTGGTTGCAGGGTGCCTTGTTGTTATCTCAAATCGGTTAGGTTTGGCATGGGTCGAGATCTGTTGGAATGCGACTAGGCCCGACACAGGCTCCTCCTACCCAGGATTTCTAGAGGCTTACTCAGCTGATGCAAAAGGGCCCGCACAAAAAAAGCAAAGAAGCCCTCACCCCCCAACCTTAAATTCGAAACCCTGGACACTAAACCCCTCGTAAGCCTTAAGCCCTATAAACACCAAAACCCATCAAAACCCTAACCGTTAAACCCTAAACCCAAAACTCATCAAACCCCTAAGCCTTAAGCCCTAAACCATCAAAACCCTAACTCCTGGTAGCATCGGGTGGAACTAGCTTTTGCGCGGTGCTTGGAAAAGTCGCTGGCAGTCTTAAGAGCTACCGGCACTGTTTTGGTGTCCATTATACTATAAATGGGTGGTTGTCAAAATTAGGGTCCCTTTTTGGGTCCTTAATATAATACGGCACCTTATATTTAGGTTACACAAAACGGGACACTAATTTTGACAACCACCCAATTCTAATCAGGAACCACCAAACTAGTATAGGCATAGAAAGAAGCAGAAGCAGGGGCGCAGCTTCATCATGCTCTGTCCTGCTTGCTGGAGTTGTGGCGCGCACCGCAAGTTGGCCGGGCCATCGCCGAGGTTTAGAGTTTGGAGATGTTGGGGATGACATGTCTTAGCAGTGATTAATGCCCCAGTCAACCTCGAGCGTGAGACACATTTCTGCTACCCTGCAGCATTAGACGTACTGAAAGAAGCACAAACGTTAGTTATGCTCTCATTGGCGATGTTCTCATGGATCTGCATTGGTGCCGCGCTTGCAGGTGTGTGGGCACTGTCAGACCTGCTTGAAGCATAGCTCAACACCCTTGATCCGAAATCTTTAGCTTCAATTTGTGGACTAAAGCCGAACCCCGAGGGCCTAGAGCATGGAAAGTAAGGGTTGTATCACCGACCGTTCGATTGAAGATTCAAGCTTATGAAGGTGAGCGAGTGATGCAGCAAGATGCAAAGGTGTACTTCCTTGCGTCTTTCCGTTTCTCTACAGGATCTCAGGTGTGGTGCACACAAGTGAAAGACCTCGTGATACTGAGCTGCTGCATCCATGCATCACAATCGTCCTTTCAGTTTTCAGTGTGCAAATGTCGCAACTCCCAGGTAATATAGGGGCCTCAATAACTAGAACAGGGTTTTGGGGCCCTTTCTACTACAGTTATCATAAGGAACCCTCGAAACAGTATATGTTTTTATCCCAATCAGTCCATGGCCCGAAATCCTAACGAAAGCACCCCAATCTCGAGAGGGGCCCGAAAGGATCGTGACCTGCACAAAGCTTGCTGACCGCCACCGCACTTCTCCTGACTTTTTGCAGAAGATAGAAGATGTGTTTGAACGCCAAGAAGACACCACATTTAGACAGCATCTCTCTCTCTCTCTAGTCTCCCTCTCTCTCTCTCTCTCTACTCTCTACTCTCTACTCTCTACTCTCTACTCTCTACTATTTGAAGCATGTAAGGTTTGTGGTTGTAAGAGTTGAGGGTTTGTGGTGTAAGCTTCTCAGGGGTTAGGCCTTCGATTCAAGTTCCTACAGGGCTGTACAGGTTCTTGCAGATCTTTTTGGGGTTATATTGGTCGTTTATCGCGATTATTTTGCATTGTCATGGGGCGTCCGGGATGTTTTAGAGTAGCGAGTTGCACGCGAGAAGAAATTGATTTGCCCCCTCAAAGCAGCAAACCTCCGCCACTCTCATTACTCTTCGGTTCGTGACCTTCCGCTGTAACCCTACAGCCCAAAATCCGTAGACCCAAGCTTTACAACTCGAACGCCTAACACATGCAGATTGTTTCCCTTTGTCGATGAACCGGGTCTTAACAGCTCTTTAAACAAGTTGGGGTAGGGTACAGGCAGGCCCATGAAGAGAGAAGAGACAGACGGCATAGCCTTTCCGTGGGGTCAAGGTAAGCACGGGCTAGAACCCTAAGACAAGTAGGTTCTATAGACCCTACAACCAGCTTGCAGAGCCTAACACCTAAACCCAAGCTACGCCCACAGCAAACAATTTTAAATCCAACGACCAAGCCGAAATCTAGATCCCTTCGACGTCAGGGCTCGCTCTGGCCGCGAAGACCGTGGAGGAAGACCCTCAGATCCTTCTGCAGCAGCATCGGCCTGCGACCCAGATGTTTCCTTTTTGTCTTCCGCTAATGTGTTTCATACGCCAGCACATTAGTAAACACGTAAGCCTATACCCCCCCCCCCCGTGCCTTGGACGCTTTGCGTCTATTTGACGCCCTTGTGCTTTTACTAGGCAAAAGCTACTCTAGGACGATTGATTGTCAGGCATAGCAACACCTCAAATAGAACATGAAGATGATGATGCTATGTCTGTTCGTGATGACTTGACAAGGATGCTGATGACGGTGATGCTGATGATGATGATGATGATGGTCATGATGATGGTCATGATGATGATGATGACGATGATGATGACGATGAAGACGATGATGATGATTGATGATGATGATGTTGATGATGATGATTGTGATGGTGCTGACGATGTTGATGTTGTTGTTGATGACGATGATGGTGGTGGTGCTGCTGCGGATGCTGCTGACGATGATGACGATGATGAACATAATGACGCTGCTCCTGCTGCTTATGATGATGATGATGAAGAAGAAGACGATCATGACGATGATCAGGATATTTCTGAAGATTTAAAATAATGAGGAGAACCACGACGACGACAACGACGATGACACAGAGTGTAGTGACGTTGTGGATTATGGTGGCAACATGTACACTGTTCCAATCGCTTCGGCCGTCCTCGCTGCCAGCATTACGTAGGTATGCGTTGTGACTCATATCAGAGTCAATGATTCGACTCATCTTCTGGACGCAGACAGCGGACGTCACAAGCAGGGTAAAGTTCATTCCTGCGGCATTGCTGATTTCTTCGTATAGCAGTCTGAGACAAAACCTTTATTTAATGATCTCATTCCATCTCTCTCTCTCTCTCTGTCTCTCTCTCTCTCTACGTTGCACGTTTGAGAATTCAACTTGGTGCATGGATCGTGCTCCTGCATGGAGAGGCGGGGCTGCTTCTGTCGTGCAAGATAGGTGCTCCGCTGCTTTTGTTCGCTTGTGTCGTGCACGCCTGCCGATGCAGGCAGCACTCAGGAACTGGTGGAAGATTTGGAGCGGTTGTTGGAGGCGGAGACGGCACGAGCAGGTCCTGCGGGCTGCTCGCACATGTAGCCATATGGAACATGGAAAGAAAGACGCACGCAGTCCCAGGTAGCAGCACGCAGACGGCAGCGTAGTCTCAATCAGATGTAAGTTATTAAATTGTTGAGAGCGGAATGCTAGAATTCGGTGAAACGTAACCGCTTGCAATGCAGGCATACGTGGATGTACCGATGAAGAACTGTCCAGTGAGCTTAAAGCGTGGATGGCACGCTTTACCTCGACATTGGAAAGGGCCTTGCAGGACCCAAGCTTGCTGGTGCCAAACATAGCGGGCTTCGAAGCAGCTCCAATGAGTCAACTTGGCCCCTTACATTGTCATCGCCGGCCAAATGCAGATCCAGCAGAGCGCGTGCAGGCAGCGACGTCGTCGTCCCAGACAGACGGCATTGTGGGCGCATGGTGCGAATGAGCTCCAGAGATTGTCGCAGAAATGGTTGTATAAAGGAGATCAGATAATACAGGGAGCAAGTGGATGAGATAGCATGAGAAACAATGCATGGGACATATGTTGTTCATGCGCGGTGAGTAGCATGTTATCTGCATAGGAGAAGCTCGTTGAGTCAAGGCGGCTGTCTATGTCTATGTCGTCGTGTGTTATCATCTGTGACGCTTGATTCCGTCCGTATCATCATGTTGGTCATCATCATAATCTTCATCCTCATCCTCCTCCTCACCACCATCATCATAATCATTCCTACCATCATCATCATCATCAGCGTTATAATCATTAATATAAAGGCCGACGACCATGGTCGACCGACATATGATGCTCTGGGGCGAGCTGTCCGACCAAGGGGAGGTTGAAAGATGAAGATAAAGCAAGGCGGGCCAGACTTGTAGAGCGCGCAGGAGAGAGATTGCGGGACAAGCGTGACAGGCGAGAGATTCTGGCCCAAGCACAGCAGGCAAACAGGATGATTGAGTAGGGATGTTAGGATGTCTTTCCCTATTATTGTTGGGAGGGTGAATCATGGTCTACCGCGTCTGAGACAGTTTGCGGAGCAAGCATAAGAGACGATGAGAATCGTCCGCGGATCTGCAAATGGGGTGGAAGATCCTGTAAGACCGAGATTGTGGGACTAGGACCACAGTAAGAAGCGAGCAGGGTTGGTGGAAGCTTTGCTTATTGGGGGATGGTAGAACCCTAGAGCGCGCAAGAACGAAAGAGACGCTTGAAAAAAAGAGACAGAGAGAAGGAGAGAGAGAGAGAGAGAGATATGTATATGTATATGTATATGTCTATGTCTATGTCTATGTCTATGCTTATGTCTATGTCTATGTCTATGTCTATGTCTATGTCTGTGTCTGTGTCTGTGTCTATGTCTATGTCTATGTCTATGTCTATGTCTATGTCTATGTCTATGTATATGTATATATATATATATATATATATATAAGTCAGCGCCTCAGCGCTCCCCAGCGCCCCAGCGCCCCAGCGCCCCAGTGCTCCAGCGCCCCAGCGCTCCAACGCCCCAGCGCCCCAGCGCCCCTCCACGCCGCTCCAGCGCCCCAGCGCCCCAGCGCCCCAGCGCTCCAGCGCCCCAGCGCTGCACCCCCAGTGCCCCTCCACGCCGCTCCAGCGCCCCAGCGCCCCAGCGCCCCAGCGCCCCAGTGCTCCAGCGCCCCAGCGCTCCAGCGCCCCAGCGCTCCAGCCCCCAGCGCTCCAGCGCCCCAGCGCTCCAGCGCCCCAGCGCTCCAGCGCCCCAGCGCTCCAGCGCCCCAGCGCTCCAGCGCCCCAGCGCTCCAGCGCCCCAGCACATCATGATTTCGTAGAGCAGGCCTTAGCGCCGTTGCGTTGCATGTGCCCTGAGCCAATAGACATGGAAAATTTCAGCGTCTATTTGACGCGTGTTTTTGTTGCGTTTGAATAAGCACAGTACAGCGACTGCTGTCGCATAGCCCCCAAGTGTCCATCATACCCCCCCCCCCCCCACACATTATATATATATATATATAGATATATATATATATATATATGGTTGTGCGCTGAGCAAAAGCGAAAACCATCCTGTTTCAAAGGGGGGAGGAGGGGGAGGGGGGGAGCGGGGAGGGGGGGAGGGGGGAGGGGGCCCGCCGGGGCGCAACCATATATATATATATATATATATATATATATATTATATATATATATATATGTACACACTCAAGTGTGCAAAAATGTGTAATCTTTACACATGTATGTAGGAACGTAGAAATACATGCACAGGAATAGAGACAAGTGCATATAGCTAGCTGCCCCTTAAGCCCTACACTACGATACTACATACGCATGTTCCTGTCTTGATTTCTGGCCATCGCCGTTTTGCTAGTATTGCCATTCCAATGTTTTTGACTTGCAGATGGCCCATTCTGCTTGAGCTTGGAGATGCTTTTCTATTGAGAAGGGGCGATACTAAGTAGACTTTCTCAAACGGATCCTTTACAGGGTTCCCTTAACGCCCCCTTTCAGACCCTCCTGGTAGCTTCAGGAGGTCTGGGTGATTCAGGGTTTAGGACAGTTTAGGGTTCCGGGTAGGGTTTCTGGGTTCAGGGATCCGTTGACGATTGTACAGCCCCAACTGAAACACCTTGCCAGGCATGCATAAACCCGCAGACAGTCTTTTCTAGTTATCCAGGCACATAGACTAGTTCCCCATTGGAACAGCGTGGTTCTTTCGTGAACCCTAAACCGGTCGATGGTTTAGGCTTGTGGTTCAGGGGTTTCGGGTTTAAAGGCTTTAGGCAAACTACCTCGAGTATGCCACGGCGCCCCCCCTTTAAACCCCCCTTCGCTTTGGCGGCCTTAATACTACTGTACGATATACTGAGGCCGAATTTTTGTCAGGAGCATTTAACCCCCTAGCCCTGAACCCTAAGCCGATGGCTTCCCGCAGAAGTGAATGAACAGCCAAGCGTGAAGAGCCCGGCCGGCTCACCTGGGCCCTAGAGCCCAAACCCCAAAGCTTCTTCGCAGACCGCAAGGATGGGAGAAAAGGAGCTCCAAAACAAAAAAACCCAAAGCTTTGAACCTCTAAACTCTACACAGCCTTAGCACCGAGAGCCCGAATCTCAAAATTCACTGGTTCTAACTACAAGCGAACTGCCCTGGAACGCGTTTCAGGCTGGACGGAAGGAAGAGCTTGGAAGCGTTGCAGTCCACCACGAGCACGTGTACAAACACTCCATGGGAGTTTCGCTTGCAACGCTAGACCCGAACCGTACCCCCAAACCCTAAACCCCAAAACCCTAAACCCTGAACCCCAAACCCGGAACCGTAAACCTAAACCCTAAACCCCAAAAAGCCCTAAACTCCACGGTTTAGGTCGCAAGGTTTCAGTTTTCATGGTCCCGGGGTTGAGATTACAGAAATTCGGCCTCGTGAGGTTTAGGGTTACAGGTTCAAAGTCTCTAGGGTTTAAGGTTGAGAGAGGTTGAGGGATAAATGTATGGCATAGAAATCCCGGAAAATCCGAATCCACGTGCTCAGGCCCCACGCCCTTAAATCACTATAGAACCACTAAAGCACATCATATAAGTCATGGAGCCCTTCAAAAAAGGCTTACAGCAGTTCTGCAGCTTCTATACTGCCCGTATACAAACCCTCACAGAACCCGAAAAAAGACCCTTGTGCAACCCTTGAAACCCTTGTACAACCCTTTGGAAATAAATAAACCTACACCCTATATCATATAAATGGGTGGTTGTCAATATTAGGGTCCCTTTTTGGATCCCTCATATAATACGGCACCTAATATGTAGGGTACCCAAAAAGGGACCATGATTTGGACAGCCACCCAAATCAAGAAGCTCCAATATACCCCCGGACCCTATAAACACCAAGTCACAGCAGCTTTCAACTTGAAGCCTCGAACTCCAACCCTACTGACCTACACCTCGGGTTTTTCAAGCTCTGCTGCTCAGTTGTCTGGTGCTTAGTCGGGACTGGGGGAATGGATCCTTGTAGTAGCCCCTATATAATGCCCACTAGTAGTCCCAATAGACCAAACCCTAAACCCTTAAACCCTAAACCCCAAACCCTTAAACCCTAAACCCTTAAACCCTAAACCCCAAACCCTTAAACCCCAAATCCCTAAACCCCTTAAATCCCTAAACCCCTAACCCCTAAACCCAATTCCCCCATTCCCCACTAAGAACCAGACAGTCGAGGGTCTCCACGGTTTCAGGGACTCAGGGCCTAAGCCGTTGGGCTAAAACCATCAACCCTAAACGCGAAGCCTTTAATGTAGGGGCGTAAATAATTACCAATACTATTTTTTGGTGGTTCCTTATTACAAATATTTTTGGTGGTTCCTTATTACAAATATAGTAGAATGGGGACCAAAACCTTAGTCGGATTATTAAGGCCTAAGCGCGAAGCAGACGAGGATTCATTGGATCAGCACAACCCTTGGATCTCCCAGTGTCCGGTTATGGGAGGGCTTTCGAGTTTTCGGGACCCTAAACCCTAAACCCTAAACCTACAGTCCTAAAGCTTGCTTGGAGGATCAGGGGACTTAGTAAGTAGGGTTATAAGTACCTTAATTGGGGTTATAAGTAGTTATAAGTACAGTTACCCTAATTATAACCCTAGTTACTAAGTCCCATGATCCTTTAAGTAGGGTTTAGGGTGAAGGAAGCCTAAATCAGGACTGCAGTGTTGGCGGCGGCGTGGCCAGCCTGGCCATGTCCCTTGCCCGCTTCTGGTGTCTTCTTGTCGACTCTTCCTACCGTTTACAGGTTTTTTTTTGGATCAGGGCTTAGGGTTCAGGTTTTTGCAGTGTCGGGGTTATGGTCTGGGGCTTAAAACCTTTCATCCTAAACCCTAAACCCTAAACCCTAATCCTAAACCCAAGACTCCAAGACCTCGTTTTCTGGGCAGTCTGTTCAAATCTCAGGGCAAGGTTTAAGTTTAGCGTTGGAGGTGACGCGAATTCGTGTCAGTGGGTCTAAACGGTTTAGAGTTTTGGGTTTAGGGTTTAGGGTTTAGGGTTTAGGGTTGTTTAGGGTTTAGGGTTTCGAGTTTGCTCCTAAACCAGTTTCAACACGAAGCCCTCGACTCTAGACCCTAACTTTTCGCAACTCTTGTCTAGGGCAAGCTTAGCATTGGTTTATGTTTCAGGTGTCCCTTTGAGCCGTGCAGAGCCGCTACGAATCTATCGTGTAGAGAGTCTAGAAGTGAGACCAGATACACACCCCGGATCAACAAATCTCTTCCAATAGGACTCCTAACTCCCTTTTGACGACATCGATTTGATGATCTGGGGTTTACATGAACGTTCTGCAGCATTCCAGGCACTTTGTTCGGCATTGGGAAGGGTTTGAATTATGGAAGGATCCAGTATCGGCTTAGGCCCGCAAACCTCCAGCCCTAAAGCCCTGGACCTCCATCCTTGAACCTCTGGACACGGGCTATGGGGATTGAGGAATCCACGGCCGCCGCCAAGCTGAGTGGTTCAGTTGGGGCTTTGGGACTTTGGGCTTGCCATTCGTGGTTCATGGCCTGTGTCTACGCCAGGCTTTCATAAACCCTAAACCCTAAGCCCTAAACCCTAAACCCTAAACCCATGAGCCCTAAGCCTTATTGTAGAGGGGTTTGTGGAGGAGGGCATGGAGTTTCATTGGTTCATAGAGGTCAACATGAATTGTAACAGGTTTGGACTTCAACAGTCAGGCGTTTGGGGCATTTATGTCGTTTGAAGCCAGCGTTAAAAAGTCGTTTGTGGCATTTATGGCTTATAAACGCAGCTTTAAAACGGCGTTTGGGGTATTCTATGGCTTATCAACCCAGCCCTAGGCCCTGAACACTAAAGCTGGATGGTCCCGAAACCCTAAACCCTAAAAACCTGAACACTAAAGCCGGAACCCCAAAGTTTTATGGTTCGGGTTCCGTCGACAACTTCCAGTCTGCCTTGCCAAGGCAGATGATCAACGAGCGGAATGATGGCGCGGCTTGGGCTCTCGTTGAAGGGGGGTCTGAGGTTCAAGAGGGTCTTGGGGTTTAGGGGTTGAGGGTTTAGGGTTTAGGGGTTTAGGGATTTTAGGGTTTTAGGGGTTTGGGGTTTAGGGTTTAGGGTTTAGGGTTTTGGCTTAAAAGGGTTTCAGGGTTTAAGTGGGTTTTAGGGTGTTCGGGTCTAGTTTTACCAAAAAGTTTCCAGGTCCAAGGGTTCACCCACCAGCACTGTCCCAAACCCCTTACAGGTTTAAGCCAAGGAAGCCTGAAGCCGAACGTTGGAAGCTTTGGATCCTGGAACCTAACCAAGACGCGTACCCCCATAACCGTGACCCAATGAGCAGTGCTGACTGCCTATGCTGTTTCTTGAGTTCTTCCTCTTGCCAAGCCTGAAATGTTATCCACAAATCCTGTTCTGATGCTTGAACCCGAAAGATCCGGTACATATGTGCTTTTTTTGCCATCAAGGCCTGCTAAAGCACCAAACTCCGAACACACGGCCTCTTGCAGTGTAACCATAACCGTGCTCAGGCCGATGTGTATTTTCTTGTGCGGGTTTGATATGTAGACAACTTGCGAGGTTAAAGCAACAGACCGCAAACCCGCAACCCAAACAAACGACCCTAAACCCTAAACACCCTAAACTCTGAGCAGTAAACCCTAAACCCTAAACCACCCAAAACCCGAAGCAGAAATCCGAAGGAGGCTCGAGTGTTGTGTCTCTCAGGACTGCACCGGGAGCAGCATCCGATCCCTAAACCTGGCGGACGGCAGCTATTCGCAGCCTGGATGCCTTTCCTTACCTTTGGTTAGTAGGGAATGGAAGTAGTAGTAGTAGTAGTAGTAGTAGTAGTAGTAGTAGTAGTAGTAGTAGTAGTAGTAGTAGTAGTAGTAGTAGTAGTAGTAGTAGTAGTAGTAGTAGTAGTAGTAGTAGTAGTAGTAGTAGTAGTAGTAGTAGTAGTAGTAGTAGTAGTAGTAGTAGTGGTAGTGGTAGTAGTAGTAGTAGTAGTAGTAGTAGTAGTAGTAGTAGTAGTAGTAGTAGTAGTAGTAGTAGTAGTAGTAGTAGTAGTAGTAGTAGTAGCAGTAGTAGCAGTAGCAGTAGCAGTAGCAGTAGCAGTAGCAGTAGCAGTAGCAGTAGCAGTAGCAGTAGCAGTAGCAGTAGCAGTAGCAGTAGCAGTAGCAGTAGCAGTAGCAGTAGTAGTAGCAGTAGTAGTAGTAGGTTTAAGTGTACCCCGTTCCTCCATTCCCTACTAACCAAAGGTAGTTTCGCCGAGGGTTTAAGGTTTTCCAAGGTTTTGCGACCTCGGTGGCACCGAGCGTCGAGTCTGTGAGTTCCACCACGTCTGGGTCAAAGAGAAACATATGTCTGGAGAGTTTGACGAGGGCGGGAAGGCATTACACCTAAACCACAAACCCCAAACAACTGTTTGTTCTGTTTGTGTGGCTGCAGAGTTCAGCTATGCAGGTGCAGTAGGGTTTAGGGGTTGGAGTTCTATGTTCAGCGTTTAGGAATAGGGTTGGCTTTTGTTGGCCAGCTGTCTGCATATGTAGTGTCGTCACAACTAGTTGTACACCTTCACAAGGTTCGAAGCTCCTCAGTCTAAACTACACCCAAAACCGTGCGTCCTCAAGCTTGCGACTAAAGGATGTGGGGGTGAGTTTTCTGCTTTGTGAAAGTGCTAGTAGCAAAGTTGAACAATGGACCGAGGACGCTTTGCACCTTTGCGAACGAATGCTTCAATGCCTGTGGTATCGACCCAACGGACAGCATGATCTACTGCGAGGCGGGTTGAGGGTTTGGGGTTTAGGGTTTAGGGTTTGGGGGAGTGTGGTTCCCCGAAGCAAAAACCCGAAAGCCTACGCCCTAAATAAAGCCTTCATGAAACCATTCAAAACCTGTTACACCACCTTATACAGCTCCAAAGCCACACCTGCACTTCGGTTGTGGGGCTCGAATAAATGCTCATCGGTTCAGGGAATATAGGACTCAGTGGGCTAAGGGCTGCGGGTTGGGGGTCCTTTCGGGTTTGGCCTTTGGACCAAAGCAGACTAAGTAGTTGAAAGCAACTCAACTAAGCAGGAAAAGGACTATCCTAGAGAAGTTTTAATCATGGTGGCAAGAGCCAAGCCCTAAACCCTGAAACCTCCGAATAGCGTTTAGTGTTCAAAACCCTCAACCCCTAATAAGCCTTCAAGCTCTCATAAGGCTTCAAGAACTAAAACCATAAGCCCACAAGCCCAATGCAGGGGGGCTTAACAATAGGGTTTTGGGGGATACTCTACTATATTTATAAGAAGGAGCCCCCAAAACCCTATTCCAATTATTGAAAGGCTCCTACAGTAAACCCTAAACCCTGAACCCCTAAACCCTTAAACCCTAAACCCTAAACCCTAAGCCCTAAACCCCTAAACCCTAAGCCCTAAACCCTAAACCCCTTAGCCCTAAGCCCTAAACCCTAGACCCTTAGACCCTAAAACCTCCAGGTCGAAGGCGGTGTCAATGGAAACCCAGACCGCCCGCCGTCTGGGATTTTCATGAAGAAGGGTTTAGGGTTTAGGGGCGTTGCTTCGGTGGGTGGGACATCATGCGGTTTAGGGGTTTGGGTTTGGGGTTTAAGGTTCAGTTCAGGGTTTAGGGTGTGAGGGTTTAGGGTTCTATTTGTTGACAGCGCAAACATAGCTTCATTGGACTTTGTCCAATAGGGCTCGTTTCTGAGATTTTCAGATAAAAGTCGCTTCTCGCAGTTTGTTTGGGGGGTGTTGAGGGTTCAAGGTTTGAGGTGGAGAGTACAGGGTTTAGAGTTTCGGGTAGGGCGAGAGATTGCGGGGCTATGGTGTAGCATGGTTTGCTTTAGATGCGTGCTCAAGGTTACACAGGCATGGAAGGTTCTCGTTGCTGTTCATGGTTTTGTGCCTACAGCTCACATAAGAGCGCACAGCGTATTCACACTGCGGCATTTGATAAACAGGAAGACTTTAACCCAAGAAGCTAAGGATACCTGACGCGGCTCACGTGCCCTGGCAATGGCGGCGACTTTCGCTGCACCCCTGAGCTTCACTTTTGGCTTAGGGTGTGGAGTTTAGGGCTTGGGGTTTAGGGCATTAGGGTTGTAGGACTTAACTTATAAAGCCTCGGGTTTAAGTGATTCACCAAATGCCCCAATCTGTGAAAGACGTCCTGAAGAGCTAAGCCCTCATCGATATCAACCCATGATGATTACTGGCAACTGGCAACATGATTGCTCATTTATCATTCTCAATGGTGGTGGTGATGCTGGTTATCGTAGAAGTCGTCGTGGTTTTACTCGTTGTAGTCGTCGTCGTAGAAGTAGTAGCAGCAGGAGTAGCAGCAGTAGTAGTGGTGATGGTGGTGGTGGTGGTGACAGCAAAGGCAGTGGAGCAAATATGTATACACATGATGGAGACGTGACGAAAAAGGAGAAATCGTAGACCAAACACTCCAAACCCTGCAGACTGAACCCCCCCCCCCCCCCACACCCTCAGCTTTAGCCCTAGAGAGCGGGCTGTCATGGGGCCTGGGTTTTGCATTTTATGTTTTTGGGCGTCTTTGGCGTTTTAGCATTATACGAAGCACCTATGCATGTGCATGTATGTACGTACGTATGTATATATATATATATATATATGTATTTATACATGTGTGTGTGGTTGCAATTGCTTGTAAAAGGCCATGAGGGCCTATGAACATATAAAATGCATACACTCGAATACACGTGCACATGTATATATTCCACAGCTAAACTTACATGAGCACATGCACTGTTTATGTGCTTGCATGGTCATGGTACGAATAATAATCGCTAATTATGGCACCCTGTACGCAGTGGACACCCGGCCACGTCCGAGCGAAACGAAAGAAGACAAAGTATTTCACGCACCGTACATCTGTTTCCACAACCTGGACTCTCGAAAATCTTTGGAGCCGTGTCGCCCGCCGTGTTCTGATTTCCTTGTGTGTTGAGTTGGCACATGTCCGTGAGTTTCCACTTTCTTCCCAGTTTGAAGATTGCAGTATTACCTACCTATGCGGGGCTTCACAACAGTATACAACAATGCTGACAATCGCCGGAATTTACTGCTGCAAACTGGGAGCATGTACATACATAGTATGTTTTATGCAGTGCTACAACACACATTGTGTCAGGGGTGCACACTGCCTGTATGTACACAAATCAGTGAGTAGTGTGTTTTAGATTTAGTTTCTATTGTAACGCAGTGCTACGTATTTGGAGCCTAGGGCCTTCCAGTTTCACAGCAATACATAGCTTTCTGTTCGGTTCATGTGATTTAGGTTGCGATGACCCTTGAACAGTTGTTTTCCCAGTTGCCACCCCACCACTTTCACATTAACACGGTCCTCAACTCGCATACACTCTGCATCATGGTTTTCCCAGTCGAAGATGCGTTTTTGTCGAGATCCACAATTTTTCAAAATATGTTTGTATCACCACGTTCGTCGAAATCAACAGCACAAGGCAAGCGAATAGCGGAAATCAGCGAAACACAACAGCACACACAGTGTATATCGTCATATCCAGGAAGCAAAGGCTCGGAAGCCTTGCATTATGACATACATACAATACATCAGTGTCACATAAGTCACATAAGCTGATCTCGAAGTAAAGAACGCAATTTCCCAAAAAAACTGCTGTAGTGCTGGCAGTAGCAATGTCGGATATTGCCAGAATTTAGCTTCTATTGAAGAGTGAAACTATGATGGAATGTCAAAATAAGGCTTTGAGGGTTCTTTCTGGTCCCTAAACCCTAAACCGCCTTCCATCCTTACGACTGTCCTTGATGTGTACATCGCGACGGTCTGTGTACAGCCGAGACCCTGTGAACCGTAAGAAGATACAGCACTTCTGTAAGCAGCTCACGTGCCCTGAACAAACCATTTGTTCATAGACAGGGAAGGGTGATGCTATACAACTTGTTCACAAAGCATAAACTCATACACTTCAGACGCAAAAAGACATTGTAATTACCAGCGTTTTCACAACATCGGCGAACGAAGTTGTGTTGTATGCGAGAAATACAGCAACTCGACGTGTTCTTCCAAGGAGGATAGACAAAGTGGTAAAGTTTGTGGAAATGGTGCCAGCGCGCGCTTGGTTTTTGGTGTGTGGTGCATGGTGAGTGGGATTGGGGTTGGGGGTGGGGACGGGACGCAGTAGAGAGAGGGGGGGGGGGGGGGGAGGGGGGGGGGGGGGGGGGGGGTAGCAGTCTCCACTGTTCAGCCCCCAAACCCTCAGCGCCCCCCCCCCCCCCCCCCCCCCCCCCCCCCCTCCCCCCCCCCCTCCCCCCCCCCCTCTTTCATCTTAGTTTGTAAACGCCAGTCCTGGTTATAAACACAAGCCATGCTTATAAACACAGACACTGTTTATAAACACAGGCCCTGCTTATAAACAACAACATTATTGATAAGCGACATAAATGTCTACAAGTACGAACAATACAGTACATAACGCAGAACTGTTTATACAAGCATAGGATAGCAAGATGATGTGAAACAAATCGCTGCGAAACCGCGAAACGTGATGTGTAAACGTGATGTGTCCCAAACGCAGGCCCCATGGTAGCCCTTTCTGTAGCCCTAACCCCCAAAGCCCTGAAGACCCAACCCCTATAGAACCATTGAATGCAAACCCGACAGTCTGCCAAGTGGAGTCCAAGTTTCTGAAAACAGGGGTGCTTTATTTTGGGGTCCTTAAAAAGGACCCTACCATCTAGGGTACTACACTAGGGTCCCGTATTTTCGGAAACTCCCATTTGGATCCTCGAGGCGCAGGGGAAATCTGCTTTCTGGGCACCCAGCTCGACTCCGTGTCAGCGGGGTTCAACGGCAACACACGCCGCTGGGCTGGCACTGCCGATAAAGGTTTGGGGTTTAGGGGTTGAGGCTTAGTTTAGGATCTGGTGGTTCAGAGGTTTCGGTCTACATATGGTTCCTGTTTAAGTTTTTTGATTTGGGCCTCAGGCTTTGCCGTTTAGCATGCATTTAGCGCTGACGGTTTTGCGTGCATGCTTCTGTGCCCAGCGCGTAGAACCCATGCTTGGCTTCAGGGCATCTAAGCCTCAGCGCCTGCACCAACCACTCAAAGTCTTAAACTGCTAAGTGCAAATCCCTAAACCCTCATCCCTAAACCCTAAACCCTAATCCCTCATCCCTAAACCCCAAAACCCTAGACCCCCAGGACGTCAGAGCATTAATCCACAAGCGGGAAACCCGTCAACCAAGACGATGAACTCCTCCCTAAATTCCTAAGTGCCCAACCAAGGAAATGAAACCTGCACTCAGCCAAGGGACTGCAAAACCTTAATTTAGGGGCTTTAATAATCATCGCTAGTATTTTGGGGGTTCCTTATTAAACTTTTGGTATACTGTAACCCTTATGTTAATTTCAGACCTCAGGCGATTTCGTTTTCATCGCCCTCGTGGGCCTCACGGAAGCTGATGTCTACACGCAAGGCATCCGGGGAGGGTGTCCTTAACTTTGGTTAGTAGGGAATGGAGGAATGGGGTAGAATTATAACTACTTTTACTACAATTCTTCCATTCCCTACGAACCAAAGGTAAGGTATGTGATTTCGTGCGTTGGGCTGTAGGACGGTGCAGGGCGTCGTGTTTGAGAGTGTACGTTTGCATAGCCCGAAATCCCAGACCCTGAATCCTAAACCCCTAAACCCCTTAACCCTAACCCTAAACCGTTTAATTAGGCTTAAGGGGTAGGGTTTAGGGGTGTAGGGTCCAGGGTTTAGGATTTATGGCTACAGTAGTTAAGCCCCATGCCGCACTTGTCAAGGGGTGGAGACCCGAAGATGGCGATATGATATTGTATTGAAGCCCTCCTGCTGTGAGTTCTACGGTTGATGATAGAAATCCTGCATTACCCATAATAAGGTATACACCATAATTCCCATAGTTTGGGGCCATTAAGGTAATGCAGGATTTATATCATCAACCGTAGGTTCCGTAGTACCATGAAACATCGGCCCCAAACCCTAAAGCAAGTTTTGATCCTTGACCATGTAGCAGTGGGTTTAGGGGTTTTGCGTTTAGGGTTTCAGGGGTTCTGGGGTTTAGGGGTTTAGGGTTTAAGGACGTAGCAACAGAGATTCAAAGCCCAGGTGGCGACAGTTATGATTACTTGTCACCCCCAGCCGAGTCCCCTGGCTCGAAACTTTTTATGGAGACCCTCCTAGGTCCTAGAACCCCTATAGAGACTCTAACAGAACTCTTGTGGAAACCCTTACAAAACCCTCGTAGACACCGAAACCATGGAGGCTTCAACAGTATAAACGCATATAAACGCGATATCAAACATCGAGCAAACGTTGTCGGCTTTCTAGGCCCTACTGTAGTGAAGCTGCTGCAACATGCATGTTTGAGCCCTGTGATGAGCGGGGCCCTAAACCGTAAACCCTAAAGTCCTAAGCCCTTATGCACCCCAAATTCGACACTCCACAAACCCTAATCACTAAACTTCTAAAGTCTAACCCTCATTTGTCTGGGACTGCAAACCCTCAAACCCTACAGCCCTGAACCCGACCCCAAGAATCCAACAACCCTAAACCCCTAAGCCCCAAAGCCTAAACCGTCAATCCTAAACCCCTCATAAACTCTAAGCCCAAACCACAAAAACACTTAAATTCCCGGACCCGCCACCTCATTTGTGGAGGCCTCTCTTCGCGACAAGGCTTCGACAACCGTGACAATGCGACGATCGACCTGAGCGCTCCGGCGCGAGAGATTTATGTAGCATGGTTTGAGGTTCGAGTTCCGATGGGGTTCCCAGAGACTCCAATATCCCCTAATTAAGGAATATTCCTTAAATTATGGTAGGATCCTTTATATGATTTAAGGTATATTCCTTAATTAAGGGATCTTGGAGTCTCTGGGTTGCTACGAAAGTTCGCAAGGGCATTATGGGGGTCATTATATACGGGCTTCTAGGAGATTTGGGGCTTGATTCTTGGGGTGCCTAGGCCTTAGGCTTCACTTCTCAAGCAGATCAGGGTTCAGGGCTTATGTGTTCCGGGGGAGTTGGGCAATAACGTGCTAAAGCTTTCGGTTCAGAAGTTTTGGTCTGGTGTTTACGCCTTTTGCTTTCGGATTGGGTTTACTTAACTTTGTTTAGTAGGGAATGGAGGAATGGGGTACAATTACAACTACTATTACTACAATTCTTCCATTCCCTACTAGCCAAAGGTAAGTTTAGGGTTGAGACCCTTGGCCCGAGAGTACTAGAGTGACTAGGGCTGGGCCTGTGGTGTCAGCTTTGTGTGTTTGGGTTAATAGATCCCTGCCGCGAAACAAAGTGAATCGATAAACCGTCAAAATAGGCATAACAACTTTAAGCCGTGATTCTCTCGCACAGACTTCTCTGGCTTGCCCTGATGCCTTCACAACCCGACAGCTGACAACCGCAATTTCAAAACCCCTTAACTTAACCCTAAACTCCGAAACCACAAACTCCCGAGCCCTTCAAGCACTACACCTAAACCCCTTTTTCGAAGCTCTCAACCCGCTTCAATCCGAGGCTTTCTTGCCACCAACGTCACGCGGAACAACGCCCTGCGTGATGGAGCGGATTTGGCGGTGCGAAGGAGGGCTGGGAAGGAGTAGGGGACCGGGGGTTCGGGTTTCGGTTGTTCGGGGATGGGGGTCTCGGTTGTTTTGGGATGGTTTGGGGTTTAGGGCAGTTTGGGGGTGAGGGTTTAGGGATGAGGGTTTAGGGGCTTAATTATACAGCATGGTATCTGAGCTTTAACATGTGGATTTCTGAAAGAAGTGGCTCATTTTGAGGTTCCGTGTTGTCGCTCAAAACCTGAACCCTGGACCCTGAACCCCAAACGCCCAAACCCTGAAACCCAAAGCCCCTTATCTCGATAAGCCCTAAACCCTGAACTCTAAGCCCAAACCCCAAACCCAATTCGGGCAGACACCAAAAAGGCCTACAAAAACAAGCCTAACCCTAAACCCTAAACCCAAAGCCCTGAACCTTAAACCTTAAACCCTAAACCCCAACCGGGAGGATGAGCTTCGGCGGTAGCAGCGAGATGGACTGGCTGATCGCCTGCAATGGGCCGATGGTGCCCGGCCGGGATTGCTTCGGGCTAGAGCTCGAGAGTTAGGGTTCCTTTTAAAGGGGTCTATGAGGCTTACTATAAGGGATACTATCAGGCTATAAGGGATACTATAAAGGTACTATAATATAGGGGCCTAAATAATTACCAGTACTTGTTATTTTGGTGGTTCGTTATTGTAATTACAGCATAATGGGCCCCTAAACCCTATTCTATATCTTACGGCCCCTATATTTTAGGGCTTTATTTTGGGTTTGGGGTTTGGGGGTTCCTGGGTTGAGGGCTTTGGGGTTTGGAGTTAAGGCTTCGGTTCGAGGGTTTGTTGGACACTTAGGGTTTTGCAAGTTGGGATTTTTTAGGGGTTCCGGACGGGGTGGATATGAAGGGTTTGATTGTTTTGCGTCGAGGGTTTGCATACGGTTAGATGCTTTGCTGGTGGAGATTATGAGCGGATATGCAATACCAGGGGTTTCACAATATGGGCTCCCTACACAGACCCCAAGTATAGTGAGATCATGGCTATGACGACATCCAAGGAGGAACCCTTAGTTTCGAGAACGCTGTCTTCCACTCAATACAGAGTCTTTCAGGACTTCCTTGGCTTTTCACTGGATGTGGAGGTGGTTCAGCCTTGTAGTGGCGAGGGCATTGTTTGTCCGGTATTGGGCATTTCGCATGGATGTTTCACGGGCAAGTCTGTCATAAGTCATAAACCATCGAAGCACTCAACGGTGCTTGACAATTCTCTTTTGTGAGGGGCTTCCCCCGTGTAGTCCGATTATAAGCATCATACTGTGCTGCAGCACCCTGATCCTTGGTCCAGCCAGTAAGGCTCCTAAGTTGGAAGTCATAACCCCTTCTAAGCCCGGCACCCCAAAGCCGAACCTTTCGGAGTTGTCGGTCGTCCTGGGCCTAAGTGTTCCTTCCGCGCAACTCATATACGCTGCCTAGATGCTTGTCTGAAGACCAGGTCTTGGTTCAATCCCTGGACGACACCTCCCTCTTCTATTCGCTGACGACACTGGGGCTCGAGGATTTAGGGTTTAAGTTTACAGTAAACCCCAAAAAGTTGGACACCGGATTAAGGCCAAATAGTGCTGGGATTCCCTATACCTTACTCTTAGTCTTAGGGATCGAGGCTATTGGGTTTCCAACTTTTGGGCTTCTAGGTTGAGTTTGTGTCTTCCCGTGTCCCGGAAGGCTGCACCCTCCACGCTGGTACTGAGCACTCAAAAACCTGGAAACGCGAAGCTAGACCCCGACCCCCAAACTTCAAGCATAAGTACCGATATTGAATTCAATACCCCCCCGCAGGGTACAGCACTCCATACCCCCAGAACCCTAGGCCTTAGAGGGCCTTCCATGCTGCTGATATGTCAGCACAGTGACAGGATGGCCCAAGCCCTACATGTCCTCCGAAGCCCCACAAACCCAACAGTCTTCCGCACTCACCCAGAAGCTCTAAACTCCAAACAGCACCAGAAGAATTTCAATGCCCCGGACCCACACTAGAGCCACCCACACAGCCCAAGAACCCTAAGACCAACAGTGCTCCTGATGCACCCCAGACCTCAGAACCCTAAACCCTGTAAAACTGCAAAACAAAGACTCTGATTTGAAGCCCCGGCAAGAACCCCAAAGTGCCCCAACACCCCACCAAGAGCCACTAACAAAGTCAAGAGGCCCCCCCAAATCCAGTAACCCGAAGCCCCAAACCCTAAACCCTAAACCCCAAACCCCAAACCCTAAACCCTAAACCCTAGACCCTAGACCCTAAACCCTAAACCCTAAACCCTAAACCCTAGACCCTAAACCCTAAACCCTAAACCCTAAACCCTAAACCCTAGACCCTAGACCCTAGACCCTAAACCCTAAAGCCTAAACCCTAAACCGGTAACCCGAAACTCCCAACTTCTGACTCGCCCAAAACTTCCTCTGCGAAACCCCCGGGCAGCCTGTAGACTAAAGAAAACAAACTCCAAAACCACGGTTTAAGGTTTAGGGTTTAGGGTTTAGGGTTTAGGGTTTAGGGTTACCCAAACCCTAAACCCTGAAACCCCAAGAAGGCCTCCTGAAACCATTCAAAAAACCCCTACCCTAAACCATACTAAGCTAAAACCACTTAAATCCTAAACCCTAAAACTACCTAAACCCCTGAAATCCCTTAAAAACCCTACAGACCCAAACCGTTCGAAGAGACCCGAGGATGACCGGACTCAGTCCTGTCGGAGTGGCGGGGGCGGTCTGGGACTTCAGTGGCTTCATCTATTGTGCCTTGCGGCCGGGGGGGGGTCTTAGGGTTTAAGGTTTAGGATTCTTAAGGGATTTCGGGTTTAGGGGTTTAGTTTAGGGTTTGGGGTTTAGGATTCTTAAGGTGCTTAGGGAGGTTTAGGGTTTTAGACTAGGGTTTAGGATTCTTAAAGGGTTCTTGTGTAGGGTTCATCTACTGTGCCTTGAGGGCGTTCTTAAAGGCCCCAGGGTTTAGTTTTTCTGAAGACTCAAGAGGAGTTTAGGCAAAAGGGATTAGGGCAAGTCTACTGTGCCCGCAGGGTTTTAGGGTTTGGTTTTCAGATTTGGGATTGCTGTACATTCCAGGTTGCGGGGAGCCTTTAAAGAAGGAGTTCTTGAGTTATGGAGTACATTTTATAAGGGTCCTCATGCCAACGATCCTGCAAGTTCGGCTTTGTTTGGGGTCCTTGATATGAAACTTCTGTGCCCTGAGTTCCATGAAAATAAAAGGCCTTCAAGAGGTTTCAGGTACAAAGTGGTTCCGGTCGAGGCTTTTGTTTCCATGGATTTGCGGGGGATCCCATCTTAATGGTTTAGGGAGCGAAGCGGACGAGTTTAAGTCTCTACCCTAAGCCCTAAACCCTAAACCCTAAACCCTAAACCCTAAACCCTAAACCCTTAATCCGTATAATCCGAAACATCCTTGCTGTACATCGTTTGAAACCTTCAGGACTTGGGGAGCCTGGGGGCCAAGGGTTTTAAGAGTTTAGGATGATTTAGGGTGTTTAGGTTCTTGAGTTAATTTTTTCTTGGGCTTGTAGGTTTTTTCTTTTTTTTTTTGTTTTTTGCGGGCCTCCGGTTTAAGCTTTCCGGCCTCTGACCCTCAGACCCTCCTGCATGCAGGTGCCTACAACAATGGCATCGATGGTGTCATTGAAATCTATTTGGACGCCTGGGCCAAAACATGGCTTTTTGGTCTACAGCCATAAACCCTAAACCCCGGACGGAAAAAGGAGCTTAACAAAAAGACCCTAAACCCTAAACCCTAAACCCTAAACCCTAAACCCTAAACCCTAAATCCTTACCCCAGCTGAACCCTAAACAACCCTGAGCCCCTTACCCCCTTGAAACCCTCAACCCTCAACCCCAAGTTAAACCCTGACCCCGAAGCCCTTTTATCTGTTTCAGACGTCAGATGCTTGAGGGCCCCCCTCAACCCTAAACCCTAAACCCTAAATCCCTAAATCCCTAAATCCCTAAATCCCTAAATCCCTAAACCCTAAACCCTAAACCCTAAACCGATCGACAGGGTTTCTATTGGGGTTTGTGAGCTTGATAGCCTCAGGCAGGGTCGTTGGGTGTAGGGGTGTGGGATCATCGCTTCGCCGGGTTTAGGGTTTAGGGTTTAGGGTTTTGGGTTTTTGGTTTCGGGTTTTGGGTTTTCAGGGTTGAGAGCATCTGGGCTTTATCGTAGAGTCGAACTTGCGACCGCCAGCACAGTCCCCCATGACCTAAGTTCGAAAGGGCGCCATTCTCCGGACGTTAGGCACCCATGTTGAACTTAGACGAACCTGGAGTATAGGCATGTAAGGGCTCTATGTACTGTGAGGCCTTGGCAATGTTTTTCATGGTCTTTTTGAATACAGTTTTTTCGGATGTGCTGAGCGAAAGATCCTCACGTAACAAGAGTCAGCAAACCCTAAACCCCAGCAAGCCCTAACCCTAGATCCAGGAACCTAAGCCCTAAACCCACACTCTAAACCCTAAACCCTCAACCCTAAACCCCACCTGCACTCTAAAGAATCTACCGTTTTAGGGTTCTATGAGTCCTTAAAAGGGTAGGCGATTCAGCGTAGATACACCTTGACACCGATACCTTAAACCCCGGCTTCTAGGACGATGCAGACCTCGGCAACAACAACGTTCCAGTGTTCCAGGTCTCGCACCCCAGCTGTGTTAAGGTGTAGGGGTTGGGGTTCAGCACTTAGGCTGTGGCCCAGTCCAAGCCATGTAGCGCCTAAACCCTAAACTCGCAAACCCTTTAGCCTGAAGCCTCTGCAGCTCTAAGGCTCTAAGTGCCAAAGCAATCCCAAATAAGCCTGGTCACCTGAGAAGTGTGAGGGTGTGAGTGGTCCCATCTACCACGAAAGCCGTCTCTCCCAACTCGAACTGGTAGTTTCCGAAAATAGGGGACTTAGTTATAGTACCTTAGATCGTCGGATCCTTGTTTTAAGTACACCAAAATGCCGTATCCCTAATTTTCGGAAACCCCTTAAATTGAAATGGACAGTGCTTTCAGCTCAGCTTAGGTTTAGGGTCAGCTGAAGAGCAGAGAAAGGGCCGAAATTAAATTTGGTCTCTACGGTTTCGCACTCAGGGCTTAGGGGTTCGGGTTTAGGGTTTACGGTGGTCCACAGAGCCTCCCCCAAGCCCATCTTTCCTAGAAGCCCGGCAGCGCAACCAGAAACCTGCTTGTGAACCCAAGAACGTAGCAAGACCAGAGAGTAGTGCGACTTGAGTTTGGCAGGCTCTTATAGGGCCTAAGGGATTGGGAATCAAGAAGGTGTTTTTCACAAGGTAGCTAAGTCAGCAGATCCCCCAGAGTCGTCGTAACTCCACTCGGGGTGTTCATAATCACCATGGCACCACCCATGGATACAAGGCAGGGCCTAGAATGTGCATCGAATCTTTAAATAGCCCCCAAAATCCGTTAGACCCCACCCATAGAGTCCTTTGCGCCACTTACAGCCCAATTCTGCGCTGAGGAAATCTGTGGAGATATCGAACGATGGCAACGACGGCTGCTGGCCTACATCTAAGCCCCAGAAGCTATAAACTGCAAATCCAAACTTATATAGGGTTCAAGTTTAGGGTTTAAGGACCCTGCTGTATCTATCACCCCCAGGTTCTAAACCCGAAGCCGTAAACCCTACACCTTCCACCCTCATTCGACATCTTAACCCCCAATCCCTGAATCGAAAACCCAAAACAAGTCCTGTGCCGTTGTTGGCTTGCCCCCGTCTCCGATGTTCAAGACCCCGAAGCCCTAAACCTTCAACCTTCGACCCTACATTGACTTGTGAAACCGAGCCCTGAGTCCGAACCCTAAACCCTAAAACCCTAAACCCTTAAATCCCTAAACCCCTAAACCCCTAAACCAGGTCTGGAGCCCTTAAACGTAGGCCCATGCCAAGCCAGAATCCAACACCTTCCCAAAAAACTCCCAAAAGATAAAAAAAATATATATATGTATATAATACAGGTATATATTAGGACTTTAATAGTAGCCCTATTATGGACGGGCTGGGTTTTTTTTGCCCCCCGTAGGGTTTTTTTTAGACCCCTTCCCGAAGGCTGTTTCTGCGCCCTGGGTCGGCCTCCTGGTCGCCCCCCTCGTGGACAGGGTCCGAAAAAAGCCCTCCTCGCCAACCTACGGCTTTTTCTATCCCCTGCCATGCACCCAGGACGAGAAAAAGCCTCGCCCTGCCTTGATAGGGCTTTAATCCCGCCCTGTGCAGCCCGGACCCAGCCTCCCGTGCCACCTACACGTCCCGAAAAAAACCCTTCTCGACCCGACGGTGGGCTTTTAACGGGCCACTGTTTGACGCCCCATGTCCCGAAAAAAGCATTCTCGACCCAACTGCGGGCTTTTTTTGGATCGCTGCACGAGACCCCCGGCCGGACAGGTCTCAAAAAAAACCCCCCACCCTTCGCCAATGGGATGCAAATGGCACCCTTAATAGCTTCAAACGCGCTTCGGGGGCGCAGGGCCAGAATGAAGCCCCACGGGGGGCGGTAAACACCCTATGAGGCCTAGGAGAGCTTTTTTCACGCCCCGTGAAGGCTCTCTTTACGTCCTGTTCGAGCCTCAGGGCCTCTCCAGGGCCGCTTGCGACTTCATACACTTGGCCCCCTCTAAGTGAGTGAGTAAAAGAAAGAAAGAAAGAAAGAGAGAAAGCAAGAGAAAGAGAGAAGGAAAGGAAAGAAAGAAATAATGAAAGAATGACAGAATGAATGAAAGAAGGAATGAAAAAACGCAGAGGGGCCTACCCGGGTTTCGGGGTTTGAGGCGTTTGGGAGTATAGTGAGGCATGTGGTATGGTCCCCTGGTCCCGTGTTTCCCGGTCCCGCAGTCAGATTTTGGTTGTATTTGTGTCTTTGTGTAACAATAGTAGAATACGTTCTGTAGTATAACCTATTATCATATAATACGTGATAATATATAGACAATATACATATATAATATATACAAAAATAAAATAATATATTATATAATATAATATATAATATAATATATAATATAATATATAATATAATATATAATATAATATATAATATATAATATATAATATAATATAAAAAATATAATATAATATATAATATAATATATAATATATAATAAAATATAATATATAATATAATATATAATATATAGTATAATATAATGAAATATATAATATAATAAATAATATAATATATAATATAATATAGTATATATATAATATATATCAATATATATAATATATATATAATATATAATATAATATATCAAAAATAATAAAATATAATATATAATATAATATATAATATATAATATAATATATAATATATAATATAATATATAATATAATATATAATATAATATATAATTAATCTATAATATATTATATAATATATAATATAATATAACATAACATATCATAATATAATATAATATAATGTAATATAATATAATATAATGTAATATATTTTAATATAATATAATATAATATAATATAATATCACATAACTAGTTTTTATTATATACTAAATATGTATTGTGTTTTATGTATTCTACGTAGAATAAACTATAACATATAGGTTTTGAAAACATATTATAGATTACAAACTCTATATATACATATATTTACTTATTCACTTCTTTTTTTATTTATTAGTAATTTTTTTATTATACAATATAGACAGCACATTCTTTGGGGGGGCGGACGAGCTTGCTTCAACGCGTATGAATCTCCAAACCCATGATGCGAGCATTGTGCACACCCGTTCTAAGCCGTGCAGTTTTTTCAAAAACCTGATGCGACCCGTGTGTTTGCAAAGGGGGGGGCTGCGCCCCAACCCCCCGGCTCGTTTAGATGCACAGAGCTTTGAAAGAACATTTTGTCTCAAAGCCATCATGCGATCTTTTGTTGTCGACCCCAACTCCATACATGAGCGGAAGTTTTTGTTGCAAAGCGCTCGGCCATGTTTCCCTTGCAAAGGTGTGGCTCGGCCTTGGTTCTTGGTTCGGCTGCGAGTGCTGCAAATTGAAACATTTCTGCGTTTGCAGAGGCGGAAATACTGTCAATCACAGCATGTCTGCGTTGCCAACGTCTGCAAATACTGTGAATACAGCATTTCTGCGTTGCCACAGGCTGCATATACTGTAAATAGCAGCATTTGCGCCCCCCCCCCACTTGCAAACACCATTCTGAAGCCGCTGAATAGTGAGCCAAACACCATTCTCGCACGATAGGTTTTTAAAAATGTATGCGCTCCGGAACCGCCGCCTCCGGGCCGAGTGTGCTCAGAAGCCGCCAATCCCTCATGCTTCCGGGGGGGGTGGGCCAGGGTGGGAGTAAAGGGCTCGAATCCTTCGTGCTTCGGGATGCGGTCCCAGCGTGGGGGTGAGGGGCCTCTACTCAGAGCGTGCTTCAAAGCCCAAGAAACTTGTTGACACCCATCATGTGAGGATGGTGTTTGCAAATGGGGGGGAACCAAATAGGGTTTCCCTAGGAAAAATAAGGAAATGCTTTTACGTTTGACGAAATCCTTCCAAAATGTAAGCAGAACAGGGTTTCCTTAGGAAAAACCAACGAAAACCTCAAGGAAATGACAGGATATCTGTCCAAAATGTAAAGAAAATCGGTTTTCCTGAGGAAAAACCAAGGAAAACCTAAGGGAAATGACAGGAAATCCGTCTAAAATTTAAAATGTAAAGAAAATAGGGTTTTCCCTATGAAAAACCAAGGAAAACCTAAGGGAAATGACAGGAAATCCGTCTAAAATCTAAAATGTGAAGAAAATAGGGTTTTCCCTATGAAAAACCAAAGAAAACCTAAGGGAAATGACAGAAAATACGTCCAAAATGTAAGGAAAGTAGGGTGTTTGCTAGAGAAGACCACGCCCCCCCCCCCTAAACATGTGCAGCACGAACAGGCGCGAAAAAAAACCCAGACCCAGCCCAGGGCAGTCCGGACAGGGTGCGAAAAAAACCCAAATCCTGAACAGGGTCCAAAGGGAGCCAAGTCGGGGTGTAAAAAAAGCCCTGCCCATTATGGACTGGATTGCTGAGATTCTCGGCTTCCTAGACTGCCTGATTGCTTAAAAGGCGTCTGAATCATAGACAAGGCTTCGCATATAGCAGGTGTATGCAGGTGTTATGTTAGGAAAAACCTACACCCTAAACCCTAAACCCGATTCGAAGTCTTCATGCCCCTCTAAGTTTCGGTGTTTCAGGCACGTCCGTGGGGTTGCTGGTTTGGGATCCAGAGTCCCTCCCGGTGGGGTTTAGGAGTTTAAGGGTTTAGGGTATAGGAGTTTAAGGTTTTATTCATTTCTGATCCTTTCACTCTTCCCCTAAGCTGCTCCGGAACAGCGCGTAAAATGCAATCGGACCCCAAGCCCCAAACCACCCCCTTCAAGAAAAGACACAAGAAACCCGCAACCAACAGTCTTTAGAGTTCCAAAGTGTAGGTATTGTATAAGATACCTGTGAAACACAACTCAATTACGCCCCTCTATGGGAGTTTCCGAAATTGGGGGGTACCTTATTTTGGGTTCCTTATGATAAGGATCCTTCTGTTGAGGGTACTATATTAGGGTCCCCTATTTTCCACCGAGAGCTGGAGGCCATCCCTCAAAGCCCCTTCCCACACTCGTCATGGTGGTGGAGAGCAGTTTAGGGTTTAGGGTCAGTGTCGGACCTTGTCACAGGATGACCTTCACAAAAAAAGGCAGACTCCTGACGCGCCCAACTTCCTTCCCACCACTAAACCCTAAACTCTATAATATTTTAATCCCTAAACTCTAAATCTTAAGCCTTAAACTCTAAATCCTAAGCCCTAAACCCTAAACTCTAAATCCTAAATCCTAACCCCAAACCCTAAACTCTACACCTTGAATCCTAAATCCCAAGGCCTGAACTGCATCAACGCCGCGACTCCGTTTCCCACGACGACCACCACGACCACCACGGCCGAGCTGGCCCGGGGGGCTGTCAGAGGGGTCGTAACATAGGGGCCTCAACAATCAGAACAGGGTTCCCTTTCAGGGGTTCTTGAAAGGGGTACTACAAGGGATCTATAGTAGGGTTCTGTATTCTAGGGGCCTTAATAATTAGAATAGGGTTTTTGGGTGTACTATACTATAATCATAATCATAATCAAGAACTCCAAAATAGTATTGGTAATTATCTAGGCCCCTATATTACATGTGTTCAGGGCTTAGGGTTGCCTTTTTTGGGGGTGTTCAGGGTTTCGGGGTAGGTCTTGTAGGGCTTTCATGAGGGTCTTGCAAGAACTATTCTGGATTATAGGTTTCATGAGAACACAAGCCGACGGGCAACTACAGATATTTGTTGGATGATCGATCCAGGGGGGGGCAAAAGCGCTTGCAAGGGTCTGGGGCTTCACACTACTGAGCCGGATCCCTGAATTCTAAACTTTGAACTTCTCAACTCTAAATCCCAGATTCGATCCGGAGCCGGACGGTAGGTCCAGTGCTTCAACGACCCCTTCGATTGCACGGCTGAAGGCGAGGGGGACGGTTCAGGGCTCCCCACTTGCGGTTGGACATCATAGGTCTTAGGTTTCATGATTTAGAATATAGAAGCCTAATACTAGTAACAGTGCCTATCTGCTAGTAGTATCATATGCTCTGACACCCTGTTCTAGTTATTGAGGTGTGAGACGTCGGCTTTAGTTCGGCATTTTGGATGCTTCAACTTAGGTTCAGGTTTTGGGTTCTGGCGAATTTGTGGACTTTCATCTAAGCTTGGTGTCTCCATTCGTCCTTTCAAACCTGGTGATACTGGGAGCCTGATTGAGAAACCCTGGCCCTACACGTATAACCGCGGTATATTGGAGTTCATGATAATGACAGCCCAATAAACCCAGGGTTTCTTAATCAGGTTGCCATCTTATAATAATTGCAACACGCTGATAGCCTGAATACCTCGGCAGCTGGGCTGATGGAACTTGGACGTGGACCATGACCAAGAATACAGTCAGGTTATAACCCTACTATAGGGGCCTCAAGAATTACTAATGCTGCTTTAACACCCCTACATTACCCTAAGCCTCTAACTAGGGTTGGGGCTTGCGATATGGGCAGTTCTCTAAGTCCTTTTTATAAGGGTGCTGCGATATATATATATATATATATATGTATGTATATGTATATGTATATGTATATGTATATGTATATGTATATGTATATGTATATGTATATGTATATGTATATGTATATGTATATGTATATGTGTATATATATATATATATATACATGTATATGTATATATATATACATTCATATTTATACACATATATATATATATACAGAAAATAACACGGGACCTAAACAGGGACCCTAATTTAGAGAACTGCCCGTACGAAGCCATGTGGCGAAGCCTTGTCGGTTCAGCCTGGGCAGGAGTTTAGTCTTCGTTTTGTTTGGTTACTCAGGACCCCGCAAGTACCCTTTAATAAAGCCCTTATGGTCCTGAATAGGGGGTATTTAGGGTATGTTAGAGGGTAGTTGGGGTTCCAGGAAGGGTTTAAGGTTTTCGTGTTTAGCTTGAACTGCACTTGTTGTTGTTTGGTTTAAGGTCTCGGAGGCGGTTTTTGGTTTAGGGCTTGGGGTTTCGGGTGTCGGGTTTAGGATTTAGCGTTTCAGAGTGCTTCGCAAGCGTCAGAAGCTGTTCAGTTGCCCTGCGAGGTGGGCTGGCTGATTTACCCTTGGTGAACCCAAGCAGCATTTTGGGTCACCGGGTTCGCTTACGATGGTCGGGTTTAGGCCATTGGCTCTGCGTAGGGGGGATTCGAAATTTCTTCCCTTTGCCTCGAGCTTTCTAGTGTATGTGTGCTGATTCGGCTTTATGCCATGGGTTTTAGCGTGATCGGGAGGGGCATCCCCTTTACCCTGCAGCCCCAAACCCTACACAATTGGGTATGATGGGGCGCGGAGCGGTTCTTTCAGTTCAGTCGAGCATCAACCCGAAACCCTAGGTGTAAGGCTACGATAGAAATCAGGTTTACATCAGATGGCTGTCACGGTCAACCAAAGTCCAGGGTTTAGGGTATGGGAGTTTCCGAAAATAGGGGACCCTAATATAGTACCAATAAGGTACCACTATTTTCGGAAACTCCCGTATACTGCCAGCTAGCAGCAGTTCAGCAAGCGTGTTGCCAGAACCTCACTAAGCCCCGAAGCAGGATGGCCCACAACAATCGCCGTAAACCCTTAATCCTAAGCGGTAGGACTTTAAATGACGAGGACCTCAACAGCGGAACGATTAGCAGTATTTTTTGCCCATCCTCAACCCGTTTACAACTTCCGATTTGAGGTTGGTCGGGCAGGGTTTAGGGTTTAAGTTGAGAGTCTGGGATGTGACAACGTAGTAACAAACTTTTCTCCGTAAACCCTCGAGATGTAGGAATGCATTTGCGCCTGACAGACCGCTGAGTTTTCGAGGCTAAAGATCTCGTACTACAACGCCTCACTGCGCTCTCCTTCGGACGTACTTATTCAGTTTATCGTAGTATAAGTACGAGCTGAGGGACTAAAGACATTTTGTTGCTGCGGTTGTTAAAATGTTCTGGCTGTTGTTGTTGTGTTGTTGATGTCATGCCCTAAACCCTAAACATCCCTAAGCCCTAAACCGGTGTCATGGGTCTGAGAGGGCCCAATGACTCCTGACCATCAAGCCGAAGTTGGTACTACTGGAAGCGCATAGCCCCTGGGTACGGCCCCCACTCACTAATAGTTGAACAATTTTCATAATACAGATATATTAGGACCTTAAACAGATATATTAGGACCTTAAACAGATATATTAGGACCTTAATAGTAGCCCGGTTATAGACTCTTACTGTAAGGGGGCAGCACCTAACATAGCCCCAGGATCCGAAGCTCAGTGTGGCTGCTGCGAACCCCAAAGTCTCTAAAAAAGGCCCCAAAAGTCCAAATCATCCGCACTAATATCCCCTGATAGTCCCATAATCCCCTGATAGTCCCATAATCCCCTGATAGTCCCATAATCCCCTGATAGTCCCATTATCCCATGATAGTCCCATACAACTATAGCAGAACATACACCGAAACCTTTGCGAGGCCCATCAGTCGAAGTTGTAGAACCCTGCCACGGATCCCTCTTTGAAACTCTTAAGGAACCCGTTGAAGGAACCCTATTCTATCTTTTTCGGCACCTATTTGGCCAGGATGTGGGTTGATCTCATTCCCAGTGGTAATGGCAGATGCACAGTGCCTGGGCCAAGGATTTGGTAGTGCAGGGCAGCTTCGGGTTTTGGGGCCCCGGGCTTCAAGGGTTAAGGGTTTAAGGTTTAGGGCTTGAAGGGTTTAGGGTTAAGGGTTTAAGGTTTAGGGCTTGAAGGGTTTAGGGTTTAGGGTTTAAGGTTTAGGGCTTGAGGGTTTAGAGCTCGGGGGTTTGGGGGTTGCCTTTGGTGGTCTCTCTTGGACGACACTCCAAGGGTAAAAGGAAGGACCCTTAAGAAGGACCCCTAGATATATACCCTTAATATAGCTATTATATACCCATTATATAGCCCATTACAGGGTAGGGGTCCCCATTAAGGGTCCCTCCTTTTCCCCTTTGAGACACATGGTCACACCAAGAACTCGCGGGTGGTCGTCTTGAACGCCACCACTGGGGCCTTCGAGCAGCCCGGCATAGGATTTTGGGTTTTACTTAAAGGATCATGGGACTTAGTAACTGGGGTTAAAATTAAGGTAACTGTACTTATAATTACTTATAACCCCAATTAAGGTACCTATGACCCTACTTACTAAGTCCCATGATCCTTCAAGTAGGGTGCAGGGTTTCGGGTTTATAGGGTTTCGGGTTACGGGCATCCGGCGGGTTCTTGGATGGGCTTTGCTGCTATATCTTTGATTGGGGCGGGAGGGTAGATGTGTGTGTGTGTGTGTGTGTGTGTGTCGACATGCATACGCTCACGGAGATGTTTTGGTGTCTAGATCTCTCGTTGCCTTTTTGTTTCTTAGATTGGTTGGGAGTTGAACGAGGTCCTGTATTGCGGATCCCGCTGGAGATGATTCGACTGCACATGGTATGCTACCGCAGACCGTGTACGCCAGGGTAACATATGCACACGCTGACACACATGCAGTCGTCAATCATCGCTGAAACAGGGAGGCAGGAATAAAAGTACCAATGCTGTTGGCAAGCAAGTGCAATTCAGCTAGCTAGATTCTGGATGGTGTGGCTTATGCAGATCGAAGGAGCAAGTCGACGTCGCACGCGGTCACTTTTACAAAGTGGCCCTAAACCTTAGACCCTAAGCCCTAAACCCCCAGACCGTAAACCCTACGCCCTAAACACCTATCCATGTACGCACACATGATGTGCCGTGCAAACATGCACATGTGCAGACATCCAAAACACATGTATACAGGTGTGTGCACGTTTAATGCTGCAGTATACATGTGAACATAGCTGTAAGGGGTCGAGACATATACTGCCTTAGCCAAGATGAATATTCAAAAGCAGATAGACAACCAGTTGTTCTGTATGTAGACGTATGTGCACTTATCGTGGTTTCGAACCTACCCTGAACACGCGGCAATCCAAAGCTCAAGTACTAGAATTGAAGTCGTCGACATCCTTCCTGACAAGTTGAAGTCGCCCCTGCTCTCATGTGGCCGTTCAGAACTTGTGGGCTTTGGGGCAAGATTTCGGGCATTTTCGTAAACTAAACACCGAAATCGTAAACCTTAAATTCTAAATCCGACATCCGAAACCCTAAACTCTAAACCCTAAACCCTAAGCCCAAAACCCCGAACCCCCAAACCTAAGCCCTGAACTTCTAACCCGAGCAGGCAGACACTCTGCAGATTCCCCAACCTTCCGGGCGATCAGTGCTTAAACTCTTGCGGGATCAATCCGGCGGACAGTTTCCCGGATCGCAGCCTTCAGGGTTCGGAAGGGTTTCAAACGGGCTTTTGCAGGGTTTCCTAGGCCTTAGGGCTTGGGACAGGCTTGGAAGGGTTTAGGGTTTCTGAAGGGCCTTCATCGGGGCGTTTGCAGGGTTTTCGAGGGCTTCGGCAGGGTTTCGTCGGTTGAGAATGGTGTTATCGGGAAGCGAGTAACTAGCAACAACATCCTTGTATACATGATGCAACAATATGTCCCACAAGGCTTCTTTCAGCCCCATGAGGTGAAACGTCAGCTCAGCCAGGTGACCACAATATGGATTTGGCACCTGTTTTCTATACCTAACCCTGAACCACCAATCCACAGATTCTGAATCACCACGGGAGCTCGTACAGAGCCCTCAAAGGAACCACAGACATGTACCCTAAACTTCCCCCCCCAAGTAGAAACGAAGCCCTGGACCATGCTTGGGGCACGAAGCAGCACAGCGACCCCCTCGTTATCTGAAGGCGGTGAGTTCAAGATGATTATCATAGGGTTTTCGGCTGTGGGATTCAAGGTTTAAAGTTAGGGGTTCGTTTCAAGTCAGGGGTTCCTTTCTGGTTGGGGTTTAGGGTTTAGGGTTAGGCGGGCTCAATTTGGTTCGGAAGCTAAAGAAACACTCCAAGGACTCGCAAAAACAGGGGGCATTTTTGGTACCTTCGTGTTTTGTCCTTATCGTGAAGCCACGCTCGGCTGCATCAGCGCACACATAGAAAGGTCGAGAAGAGAAGTTTGGCTCATGTTTCATGCGAAGGTCCCATGTTTGTGTTACGCCAATCTGGGGCTTTTGTTGAAGCGAAGACGGCAACACCAAGCAGCACACCCTAAACCCCAACCCCTATAAACCTTAAACCCTAAGCACTAAACCCTAAACCCTAGCCTGTAAGCTCTCCCGGTTTCGACCGAGCGATTCGAGGTCTCGAAGCGGTTTGGGCTGTTGCACCAGAAACCAGACGCAACCCTAAACAAAACCCTGAATCCTAAACCCCAAGCCCTTAACCCTAAACCCTAAGCCTTGAACCCTAAACCCTAAGTGATGCTCGGTCTACGTTCGCCTTGGGCTGGACTGATGGTCATAGTGCTTGTCGTGTCTTATTTGAGTCATCTAAGTTCTAGCGGTTTGGACCGGGTGGGGTGGGGGAGGGCGCGGCAGGGCAGGGTCCGTACTCGGATTTACTCGGACTTACCGTTTTCTGACAGTGAAACGGGCTGTGAGAGAGAGAGAGAGAGAGAGGAAGAGAGGGAGATAGAGATAGAGAGAGAGAGAGAGCGAGAGAGACGCAGAGAGAGAGAGAGAGAGTGAGTGAGTGAGTGACTGACTGAGTGAGAGAGAGAGAAAGAGCAGTGTTCTGGGTGGAGTAGTAGTAGACCTCCAATTGCCCAGGCAGCATCTACTGCATCGCCGGTCTCAACAACCAAGCAGCGGAGAGTCTTCTGATTGCATTGGAAGTTTCAAGAGAGTCCATTAGTATGAATTTCCGAAGAATTTGTGATGCTAGTCTCCAAGGTTTCCGGCATCTGTAGTTGAACATAAGCCCTGTGTTGGGGTCTGACCGTTAAGGGCCTGTTTGGATTTAAAGTGTAATGCCAGGCTTCGGGTGAAGCCGGATCTTTTAACTCAAAGGTGTTCACCCAAAGCTCAGATCATGCAGACAGTCTTTAGCCTGCCTAGACCCGTTAAGCCCTACGCCCCAAATGCAACCCCAAACCCTAAACATCAAGACTTCTCAATTGAGATGAGTTAAAGCCGGTGAATCTCTAAACCCTGAGCCATAAACCTTGCCCAAACCTTAGTCCCAGAACCTACGCCCGAACCCCTACATACGCCCCAGGATCCCGACACCCTAGACCTCAACCCTAAATCAATAAATCACCCTTTTATAAGTTATGTGGGCGGTTGTCAAAAATTTGGTCCCTTTTTGGGTCCCTAGTATAATACGGCACCTATTATTTGGGGTACCCCAAAAGGGACCTTAATTTTGACAACCACCCATATGTAAGGCTAGTCATCTGTATAATCACTTTCTCCAGACCTCTTCGAGATGTCCTCTAAAGCCTTAAACTTGCCGTTGGTTAGTAGGGAATGGAAGAATGGGGTACAAGTATAACTGCTATTACTACCATTCCTCCGTTCCCTACTAACCAAAGGTAAGTAAACCCTAAACCCCAGGCCCCGAAGCCTAAACCCTGAACCCCAAACCCTAAACCCTGAACCCTAAACCCTAAACCCGGACCAGGGATCCTCTGTGGGACTAAGAGGGCTTTTCGGAACTACGGACTACGGTTGATGTTAATCCAGCATTACCCATAACAAGGAATATACCATAATTCCCATAGTTTAGGGTCCTTAAGGTAATGCAGGATTTATATATCATCAACCGTAGGAGTCTCTTGAGAATCGAAGTACCTCAGGATCCGATCATATGTTGCTCGATATTGGAGGTTTTGGGTTAGGGTTTGTAGACTTAAACCCTAAACCCTAAACCCTAAACCCTAAACCCTAAATTAGGGTTCAGGGCGGTTTGTATGGATTCAGGGTTTAGGGTAATAGGGCCGGTCTAGGGTTTTTTTTGTTTTCCAGCCGATGAGCATCTTCTTTGTTTCTTGTCGGCATTTTGAAGGTGTTTGTGAGGTGGTAGGGTCATAAATTATGGGGTCCTTCATAAGAATCCCACCCCTTAGCTTTCGCCCTGAGATTCCGGTGAGCTGCAATCGCAAGAGACGGAAGACGACACCAAGTCACCCTGCAGATGTCACTGTTTCCTTCTCTTGACCCGCCTTCAACCCCTAAACTTTTATCCCCACCCTGGAATATGGCCCTGAATAGTAGTTAGGATTCCTATTTTCAGGACCCCGAGGTGGCACATCCAAAGCTCTATGAACCCCCAAGCCATTTTGCCCAGACACTGGCGGAGAACTAGAACGACCGGCGCGAACCGGATCATCCATCCTCAACAGTGTACCCGGCTCTTGTCACAATTCTTTGAATGCTTCCAGACCTTCAAGTACCGTCGAGTATTGTCCAAAGCCCTAGGAATCGCTTACGAAACACTCCCGGCCTAAGCACGAAAGATGAACGCTAAACCCTATAAACTGAGCCAGGCAACTTTGCCAGAATCACATGCCCGCTGACCGGAAGCTCCTCATCTCCACCAGCAGATGGTGGTGTTTGTAGACTTCGAGCCATGAAGCCGGTTTGAGTTGAGGGCGGCGGGCTGAGGGCTAAGAATGTAGGGTTTCAGGTTTCACCTAAACTCCATAAGCCCTAAACCCCCAAATCCTAAACCCTCAACCGCTTTGGCTCAAGGGTTTAGTGTCATTGGTTTGGGGTTTGGACCCTGAGCCGTCTCTTCTGCAAGCGGTTCACTCCAAGACCTGGACCCAAGCCTCCAAACGACGGGCTTCATACTGTTGATGGACGAAATCATGCATGACCCTCAGGACTCTAAACTATGGGAACTATGGTATATTCCTTCTAAAGGGTAATGCAGGATTTTGTCCATCAGCAGTAGCAACAGTGCCTTAGGGCTCCCGGTGTATTCAAGAAATGCAGTACAGTTGACAGCTTCGTTTTTTTTGAGGCTTAAGGGTTCCCTGATAGGGCCATTAAAAGCAACCCCTATAGATCCCTTTCAAGGAACCCCTACTACAGACCTTTTGGAATCAATTTTCGCCCAGAGGTTCGCACTTTCGTGATAAGGTTTTTATGCGCGAAGGAAGTGCTTCGGATCCAGAAACTAGCTTTAGCGGCGAAGCCATTCACGCCTAGGCCAGCTAGTAGTGCCCATATCAGCTTATAACTTAAAGGGGGCGTGGGCTCAACCTAGACTAAGCCCGACACCTGACACCTCAAAAAGTGCCTGAAGGTTTAGGGCTAGGCTTTAGGGCTTAGGGTTTGGGTTTTGGGGTTTAATCAATTTATGGTTTGGGTTTTGGTTTTTACAATATAGACTTTACACTTTCTGGCGTAGTGGTTTAGGGCTGACGAACGCCCAGATAGCACCTTCGTGCCCGAGGGCAAGATTTGCTGGCTGGGTAGTTTTCCTCCGCACCCTGGCCGCGCTTGCACGGACTGCTATCAAGGTCGGATAAACTCATACAGTGTCCATGTAACTTTGTTCGAACTATTAGAGACCAGTCTGTAACATCTGAGGCACGTTGTCCTGAATCCAAAAAGGCAGACAACTCAGGTCCACAGTTCAGGGTTTCAGCACACAGCCTCCGTTTCAACATAAAGCCGAAACCCTCTAACTTCAACCCTATAACTTCTGAGCCCAAAGCCCGACCATATTGAATGTTGCCACGGTTGAAGCCGACAAAATCGACAGACAATGCGGAGTTAGGGTTAAGGATTTAAGTTTAGGGCTTACGGCTTGTCCTTGGAGCTCTCATTTCTGAAAGTCACCAGGTCGCTCCGAATCTTTGGGGGACCTGAGCAGTAGTGAACAGTGAGCAGAGCATAAACACCCGGCCCTAAAGCACGAACCTCAATGATTAGTATGTATTTCTGTCATACTGTACCTGTCTCTCTTTCTTTGCTGCATCTATAGGATTGTACACACAAATGTAAGTGTATGTATATATATATATATATATGTTTAGATGTGTAATCATATCTACTACCTATCTATCTATCTATCTATTATCTCTCTATCTATCTGCCTGTCCATCTAACTATCTGTTTATCTACTCTACCTGTCTAGCCTAGTTTGTCTATCTAGACTGTCTACCTAATCTATCTATCTGGCCCGCTCTATGTAGGCTATACAATCTAGCCCACTCTAATCTAACCTAAGCTAGTCTAATGTACTCCTGTAGTTAATCTATCTTCCTAGCCGTATGCGCGCCAGTATGTATCAAAAGCTCTACAGTTGTTTCTAAAGCACACTTATGAAGCCGTTATTGTTTAACAGCAGGTATTTAAGACAATGCAAGGTAGCTGTGGGTCTAGAAAGCCCCACTGAAGCCCTAGACAGTCAATCCTAAGCCCCAAACTCGATCTCCGAGTCCCCAAACCCTGAACCCTAAACCCGCAACCCTAAGTCCTCAGCCCCACATTGAACCCTAAAAAGAGACTCAGGGTTACTGCCAGAGCTGGTGACTTCAACATGAGCGACTCGGAAACTGAGGGCTCGGGGTTTAGGATTTAGGTTTAGGGCTTAGGGTTTAGGATTCAGGATTTGGTATGTGGGGTTTAGGATTTAGGGCTTTCGAGTCTAGGATTTGGGTAGTTTCGGCAGAAGGTTTATTTTGGGTCCGCAAAGGCCTTCTTTTTAAACAGGAGCTTGGAAGGGACCCTAATTTTGAGAGCCCCGATTGAGAACCCGAAACTAAGAGGGCTTAAGGTTTGGGGTTTCGGTTGAGGGTTGAGGAGTTTAGTTCTCCGGGAGATCGGGGTTTAGGATGTGACGTGGTTCGGGTTTAGGGTTTAGGGTTTAGGGATTTTTAATCAACTGGTCAAGCCCTAAGCCGCCAAGATATGTTCGTACGCTCCGTAGTAGGTGCTGCCAGTCAGACGTCTTATGGAGAATACTGCAGCTGTTAGAGACGTAACGAAACAGGCCTGCTTCCTGAACCTGATCCCCACGCCCTGAGCACGGAGGCTCCCGATTTCTGGGGTTGAGGGTGTAGGGTTTCTTTGTGCTGCCGGTGCGAGGGCGCATTCCTTTTTGCTGCGGGTGCGGGGCGCGTTCTTTGCTTTGCTGCGGGTGCGCGGGCACGCTCTTCCTTGTTGCCGAGCGTGTTGGGTGCTCCGCAGAAAGGTGCCCCGCACACACAGCAGCAAGAAGCAGCGGGCTCACGCACCGACAGCACATGAAAAGGCGCCCACACACCCGCAGCAGAAAAGCGCCAAATAGCCTCCACAAGAAGAAATAAACGCTCTTCATTGCCGAGGAACATTGCACTGAACCTAACTCCTAATAAGGGACCCTGCATAAAGGGTGAAAGAGGTTAGGGCCTAGGGGGGAATCGTTTTCATGTCCCAAGTCTGCAGAGGTTCAGGTTTTGGGGTCGAGGGTTCAGGTACGGGATACCGGAGTCCTTGACTCAGTAGCTGAGTGGATACACTTTACACTTTTTGAGATAATAGTACCCACTATAAAGCTGAAAGTGTACACTTTAGGGGGCTTATGAACTCGGCAACTAAGTTGAGACTGCTGAACAGACGAGATTCTTCTTACGACGGCCAGGAAACGACAACTTCGTGTTCCAAGCCAATAGCCTCTTCCAGATGCAGAGCAGCCCGTCGATAAAGCTCCAAAACTCCCTTTCTTCAGAATGTTTAAAGTAAAAGTCAGAAAGATGGAATATGATTATCTTAAGCCCTTTATGGTAAATTATAGGGTATCCTACCCTGAAACCATATTCCAACTTTCTGGAGTTCTCTTTATGGTCCTGAAGTTAGGAATGGCCTTGCCAGGTTTGGGTAGTTGCATCAGCCCCGCCCAACTCTAGTCCAACTTATCCCCAGACACTTCATTACCATTTAGAACTTATCCCAACATAGCCCCATAAATCATAACGAATAGCCCAATATCCCCAAAAACAAATAGCCACGGTGTACAGAATTTGCTCACTTTCAGGTGGTGTAACCCCATTAAATGCTATGATATATCCCCAAACCTCATTCGCATCAACTACTCTACAATATCCGCCAAACCCTCATTACCATTGTTAAGGCGCCTACATTACGCAACTCCCTAATATAGGGGCCTTTAATAAGGTTTGGGGGCATATTATACGAGAGCTATATTAAGGAGCCCCGCAAAACCCAGGTCTAATTATCGAGGCCCCTACCTCAGACGGATACGCTCTCGATCCTGGGACGCCTGAATCTGTTTAGGAGTTCTCTACCCTCCCAAACCCCAAATCCTAAAGTCCAAAAGCCTGAAACATCGAAAACTTCAATTTAAACACTCTGTACTACGGGCCCATATTGTTGTTGTTACTCCTTGCGGTTCCTTAACATAGTGGTAGTATACCCCAACCCCCCTACATTGAGCTTTCGTCAGGTATCGCGGACTTCCCTGGCTACACTACGCAGCCGCCGTTCAACCTAGGCTCCCCGATATCCGGTTGGACTTAAACCCGAAGCCCTATACCCACAAACTCTTAAACCCGAAGCCCTGGACACTGTTTCGGGGGATTCCTTATTACAATTATAGTAGAATGGGCCCCCAAACCTTATTCTAATTATTAAGACCCTCAATCTTTAAACGCTAAATCCCAGGTTCGTTCAGCACGAGGGCTGTCAATGTCTACGCAGTTGCCGCATCAGAGAACTAGGGTCCATGGGGGCCTAAATAACTACCAGCACTATTCAGGGCTTGGAGATAGTATATAGTAGAAGCCAGAAAGTTGGAACATTTGACTCCTCATGCCCTTAAGATAAAGTATAAGGGATCCTAGCACTTCTCCTCCTAAAGCCATGTTCCAACTTTTTTGTTTCTACTGTAAGAAACCGCGAAGCCCAGGATTTGGGGTCTTCAGATCTTTAGGATTTAGGGTCTGCGCTTGTTAAAGGTATGGGTTCTGGTAAAACGGGCACCAAAGCCCTATTCTCATTATTGAGGCCCCTAGATTATAGGGTTTCCACAAAAGCGGGAAAGCTGGATTAAGGACAATTCTTGCTGGGGTTCCCTATACACTACGCTTAAGGATTGAGGCTATTGGGTTCCAACTTTTGGGCTTCTGCTGGAAACCTTTACACCAGAGTGAACTCCAGCATGTTGGGACATGGACTCAGGAAGGACATGTGTGTTTGGATGCCTACAAACCGATTTCTGGCCCATCAGGATCGTGCATCATGATATTTAAACTCTCTGGCTTCTATCCTAGGGCTTACACCCTAAGCCTGAAGCTTTTACCCGAAGCCCGGCACCCGAAACCTGGCATCTTTTTTTCCCGGATTGCCGAGTTCCCAACTCGACGCAAGTGGGGACCGCCACCTGGTTTCCAGGGGACTTGGTGGTCGTGAACCAGTTGCTCGACCTCTGAGTGAAGGGTGGGTCCCTTTCCGGCTTAGGTTTTAGGTCGAGGGTTCTGAAGCCTTAAGTTTGGAGTCCCAAGCCTTGAAACTCTAAACCCTAAACCCTATAGAACCTAAACCGCCAGAGCCCCAAAACTTTGGACTTTCAGCTCTGCAGTCATGAGGGGCTTAGGGTTTAGGGTCCTCGCACCTGAGTTCAATGATGTTTTGGACTATTGTCGGTCATGTTGGACTCACGAAAGGGCCTTCCTTGAAGAATCCTGAGCCCAACCCTAAACCCCTAAACCCTAAACCCCTAACCTGCGAAACAAGCCTTTGCGAATCCCCAAACCTTCACCCCGAACTCAGCCCTAACCCTGCCCTAACCCTAAACCCAAACCCCCAAAAGAGCGCAAGCACTCAGCCCCAAGCCCTAAACTCAATCCGTTCAGGGGTCAGATCCTCGAATCGTTTATAGTACGGGTGTGGGCGTCAAGGGACCCAAGAGGAACAGAAGCATAAGCATTTCATAGGGATATCCCTACCTTATTGGGCTTCAGTATAAGGGGGTTTATATGAGATCTCCCTATCCGCATTTTTGCTTCTGTGCTGTTTTGGGGCCCTATATAATCCCCAAATGGATCAGTATAGTAGTCCCCAATAACAGTCCCCGTAATCCATTCCCCCATTCCCTGCTAAGCACCAGGGAGTTATAGAGGGATTTCCTTAAATAGGCCTTACTCGGTCCTTATTCTGGGCATTAAGGGCCTCCACCCCCCCTCCCCCTACATCCCTTAGGGTCCCTTCTGATAGTAGGGGTTTGGGTTCCCGGTGTCTTGTGAAGTGGACCCCCCCCTGCCTAGGCTGGACCTGGGCTCCGGGCCGCAGGAGTTTGGGGTTTAGGGCTTAAGGTTTAGGGTTGAGGATTGGGGGGTTAGGGTTTAGGGTCTAGGGTTTAGGGTTTCGGGTTGCGGGTCTAGGGTTCAGGGTTTATTTCTTTTGTCGGGTTTAGGGAGTTGTTGGGATCAGGGTGATGTTTTGGTGCAGGGGAAGGGAGGCGAGGAGGGGCATTGGGGCGGGGTGTTTAGGGTTTGGTGGTTTAGGGTTCTGGGGATTGAGGTCACCGGTTTCTTTTCAGTGGGGGCGTAGGGCTTAAGGGTTTCGGTTGGGCAGGCCGCTGGGGGGACTGAGAATGGGTGATCGAGGTTTCAATGCTTTAGGATCTGTGATATGTCTTGGAGGTTTAGGACAACATCCTGGTTTACGTCTCCGACCTTTTCGCCCAAAATTGCTGGATCTTTGGGGGGGGGGGGGGACTTCCGGCTTGAGACTGTCACATGTCTATGCTTTTGAGAGTGGCCCCATAAACCCCGAACCCTACACTTAGCGTGTTTGAAGATTTATTGGATCCTTAAGGGAGGGTGGTTCAAGGGGGGAGGGTATAAGGAATCCTTAGGGGACTGTAAGGGAACCTTAGGGAGTACTAGGGAGAATTAGGGATCACCAGGCTATATACCCCCCTTGGACCCCCCTCCCTTAAGGATATTACAAAAGATTGCGGCTGGGCAGGAGGGGCCTCAGAAGAAGAGCTTTCCCCTGTGGATTCCCGTTTGTAAGGTTTTTTAGCTCAGGCTGAAGGGAAACTACTATTTGCTTTAAAGAACCACCAAAAAAGAAAAATAGTCATCCCTATATTATCCCTATAAGGAATATATTTTTTTACATTTTGGGGGGTTCTTAAGCCAATAGTAGGAAAGTCAGGTAGCCTGGTTATCCTACAGACCTACTTGACCCGAACCCAAAGCTCTAAACTCGAAGACGATAGTCTACATCCCTTCCCCCGAGAGCCTGGAAGACCCAGGTTGTTGTGAATGGAGCGTGTTCCCAATTGCCGGAATCAGTAAGCGATAAGGTTACACTGCTATGCTTGTGGATCACCTTTCTGGCACTTCTAGGTTTCCAAGTAGCACGCATGTGCTCTTTTTCTAGGGTCTCCTTGATTCAGCAGAAATTGCTGGGAACCACCGGAGCACGTAACCAGTATAGAACCGCACTAGAAAGCATATACGCCCACTATCTGCAGAACCCTTTTGAACTCCTGAGACGCTCTGGGAGTTTCCGAAAAATTGGGGGTACCTTATTTTGGGGTCCTTATAATAAGGATCCTACTATTTGGGGTACTAGATTTGGGTTCCCCATTTTCGGAAACTCCCATATACAAGAGCCGCACGAAACGCGTGACCTCAGAAACATTGCTGCCTTCGAAGCCCCCGCAACCCTAATTCCCTGAGTCTGGAAGCTCCTTTGGTCTTGCAAAGGGATGCATAGGGTCATGGGTTGTGGGTTTGGTTTTAGATTGTTTGGGTGGTTTTGGCAGTTTGGGTTCGGGGTAAGGGTTTGGGGTTCAGGGATAGTTGAGGGTTTAGGCTGGGGTGTAGTGTCTAGGGGCCTCCTAAACCCTCAGCCCCAAACCCTAAGCGAAAAACCCTGAACCCTGAACCCTCAACCAAAAGCCCTGAGAACTTTAACCCTACAAACCCTAAAACCCTGAAGCCCTCAATCCAAAGACCTGAACCCTAAAGCCTAAACCCTAAACCCTAAACCCAAGCCCTATAAACCCTAAATCCCTGAACCTTTGGAGGACTGGTCTATTGGCTGTAACCTCGACAGAGTCACTCGGAACCTGAGTTCAGTGAGGGTTTAGGGTTTTAGGCTTGAGGCTTTGGGGTTTAGGGTTCAGGGTTTGGAGCCTAAATGAGTCTGGGGTTTCAGGTTAATAGTTTAAGGCTTTATGAGGGTTTCGGCTCTTTTGATGGTGACTTGCTCTTTGTGGGATAGTTGCGGGTGCTCTCACGAGAAGGCACTTAACCCTCAACCTGAATCTCCGAAACCCCTAGCAAGCCCTAAACCCAACCCCCTAGACCACCAGAGCCTTACCCTAATCCCTAAACGCAAGGTCGTGGTGCAATCCCTCGACGGCCCGGCGACCCGTTTCGTCCTTCAAGTGCTGCACGCCTGAATGGGTCTAGGGTGGTTTACGACTTTTAGGCTTTCCGGCCTGCTTGCTCGGTTTCTGAATATTTCGTTGTTCCTACCACCACCCGTGGTCCTCATATGAGTGTAGCATATTGTAACCCCCCAAAGCCCGAAGTCTAATTATGGCCGCACAATCCCCGTCAAATGCTATAATGAAAGAATAGTGGGCGCTCTTTCTTCAAGGGACTTGGCAGTAGGAATCGTAATGGGAAGATCCCGATTATCACCCTTTCTACGGGTAGGCGTCCGATGTCTACATTACTCTGAATGGCTCTTGGTACGTAAAGCCTTTCTTGTAGCTACTTGGACCATGAGGGCAACGGTATTATGTATAGAGCCGTTTGCAGAACCCTCACAAACACCCTTGTACGCCCGATACAAGATCCGACACCCGACAGCCTTACACCCCAGCCCAAACCCTTGGGCCCTTAAACCCCGTTTACTAGAGATCCATTTCTGGCCCTGTTTCATAGAACCCTTAAAGTAACCCTTGAACAGCTACCCCAAACCCTAAACCCCACAAACCCTGCCCGATTCAGATTGACAGAACCCTTAACCCCGAAAAAAGAAGCCTATTCCACATATATCTAAATATCATACCCATGCCCCTAAGCCCCTAAACCCCTAAACCCCTAAACCCTAAACCCTAAACGCTAACATCCGAAACGAGGACCGGCGATGTGCCCACGGCTTTCTCTCGATCTGCTTGGAGCTTTAGCGGACGGGCGCCTTTGATCAATTCGCTTCTCTTGCTTCACAGGTTGTTCAGGCGATTGCGATATGCAGCAATACCAATAATCGTCGTAATCATTATTAGTTTTCTTATAGTTCTGATATGATTATGGGTATCACGATCGTCATTATTGTTATCTCTTGTTATTCTTATTGCCTTTGTTGGTCTTAATTTCGGATTCTGAACCTTCGTGATGATCTGCTTATTGTTACTGCACTATTCTTGGTATTGCTATACTCATTATTCTTATGCTTCTTTTTCAGGGTTTTCCAGATGGTTTCTATTTGGGCTTTCATGGGGTTCTATGGGTTTGGGGTATCTGTGACTTCCTCCAGCCCGAAACTGCCAATCAGCACAGCACAATTCTGTGGTGGGCGAGCCTCCGCAGAAAAGGAGTTTGGGTTTAGGGTTTAGGTTTTATAGCCCAAAACCCGAAACCATACGGGTTTGCAAGTCCCTTGCGCAGTAGCTGAAGCCTTGCCCCTTAAGTGCGGGATCGTGATCCCGAAGCCCTAAACCCTGATCGGGGGTTCAGGGTTCTCGATCCCCCACTTCGTAAAGTTGGGGGCCAGGCTTAACTACGCAATGGTCATGCAAACCCGCAAGGGATCAGGGTTTGGGTTTAGCTTTGCAGGGTTAAGGTTCACAACTCGGGATAAGGCTGCCTGATCCGAAATCGGTCACATGTAGCCGGGATAATGAGTAGGGTTTAGGGTTTTGATGACGACGATGATAATCCTGCAACCTCCAAGCCCCCCAGCCCAAAAATCGCACTCCAAAACCCCGAGCCCTTACACTAAGACCTCCGCCAAGCCCGTACACTGTTATCAGAGTTCGTGTAGTTTAGGATTTCTCTTAAAGATCGACCCCCTAACAACCCTGAACCCTAAAACCCTAAACCCTAAACCCTAAACCCTGTAAGCCCTATAAACCCGGGAGCACCAAAATCCCTAAACTCCAGACTCTTGCAAGGAGCCCCCCAATCAAAAGACCCTGGCAAGGAGCCCCCCCAAAAAGAGACTCTTGCGAGGATCCCCCAATCAAAGGAAACTCTTGCAAGGAGTTTCCAAAAAAGAGACTCTTGCAAGGAGCCCCCCACCCCCTCCCCCCTCCCCCCCCTCCCCCCTCCCCCCCCCCTCCCCCCCCCTCCCCCCTCCAAAAAAATGACGCTTGCAAGGTCTACTGTGCCGGTCTTCGGGATGGAGGTGACCTGGCAGCTGCTTCAGGGTTTAGGGATCAGGTTGCTTCAGGTTAACCTGGGTGGCATGTTGGGAAACTTTGGAATTTCCCTTATGGTTCCTATACAGGTACCTATTCATAAATACATTTAAGGGCACCAAAACCACAACCCAGTTACGATCTTCATCTCTTGTCATCTCTTGTTTGCAAACGACAACTGACCGGTTTCTGCGCTCGAATCCCGGGAGCACCTGTACCCCCCAAAGCCCCTAAGCCCAAAACGAAGAGCCGCAAGATGACCACAACTCTTAAGGTCATAGGGACCCGTAGGGGGGAAGGGGGAGGGGGGGTAGGGGGCCTTAATGCCCATAATCAGGACCGAATAGGCCTGTTTAAGGAAGTATTGTTTAAGGAAGTATAGTGCCCTAATCCCCTGGGTTGCGATGAGAAGGCTTTCCTCAAAGACCTAGCCACCCTAAACCCTAAACCCCTTAAACCCTAAACCCGCCAAAACGAAAAGCCGTAAGGTTTATGCAGGGTAGGGCTTTGGAATTTCCTGAGGCTCTAGCGAAACAGCACATCTTTTCAGGATATTCCCTAGAGGCCCCCGAACAAAGAGTAGGCGCAACAGAATTAGACCAAAAGCAATGTCGCGATTTTGGCATGGATTCGTTTAGGGATGAGGGATGGGGGTTTAGGGTTCAGCGTTCAGTGATTCGGGCTTCAAGTACAAAGTCTCTCCTTTGGGGATCCAGTCTGTCTGTCTGTCTGCCTCTCTATGGGTGGTTGTCACAATTATGGTCCCTTTTTGGGAACGCTAAATAATAGGTGCCGTATTATATTAGGGACCCATAATTTTGACAACCACCCCTATCTCGCCGCCGTTCTGTCTCTCTGTCTTGTCAGTCTGTATGCATGTATGCGCTGTATGCACAAATGCACCGTATGCACTGTATCACTGTATGAATGTATGCACTGTATACACTGTATGCATGCATGCATTCATCTACGTACGTAGGATTGTACGTATGTATGTATGTATGTATGTCCGCACATGTAAATATGTACATGTAGGTTCCAATACACACATGAATCACAGCATTATGACCGTGAAGTAAACAAGTAAGTATTCTATGTAAATATGCTTCTTCACGACTCTTAACCATGGACTTGCTGGCAGGAGCAGGACAATCACGCGGTGTCTATGAGATCTTCCCCGGAGGACTGGGGGGGTAAACCTTGCAAGCCAAAGGAAACAATCCTCGATTACAGGGCTCCTGTTTGCGGCCCTGAGCCCCAAAACCAAAGCCCCAACCCCTAAGCGATGTACCCCAAATCCCAAGCTTTCCCAACCCTCACACTCTTCACGCCCACGGTACAGGGGCTAGACTCCGGCTAGATTATCGTCCCCCGAGCAAACTAGAGTGTACTTAACCCAAAACACCATCGTATCTTGACTATCCAGGCCTTTGTCTTTAAACCCCGATATACCTTCTATCAAAAGCCTGTAAACGCTAAACCCTAAGCCGTAAACCGTAGATAACTCCAGGAAACCCCAGCGGACAAACCCAAACCCAAGCTTTGAATCCCAAAGCTGTGTCCAAAAACCCTAGACCGTACACACTTAACAACCCCCAAACCCTAGACATCCAAATCACCAGAAATCAACATCACCAACAACTCCATTCCATTGACCTACGTCCTGGTACCGGCTCCTTGGAACGACTGGGAGGATCGTTTCCATAGGTTTCCATAAGGGTTTTGAAGGTTCTAATGTTTTTCTGCGGATCTTCAGAATCACGGTTTGCGTGCGTGCGCGCGTGCGTGCTTAAGTAATTACCAATACTATTCTGGGGTTCCTTATTACAAGTATAGTTTTATGGGCCCCAAAACGCTATTCTAATGATTAAGGCCCCTATATTACGATGTCCTGGGTCGTGTGGGCCGAGTGTTTGGAAGTCGCGAGAATGCCGAGAGCGTCAAGGCGAAATCGTGCCTACTTAAAGGGTCATGGGACTTGGTAAGTAGGGTTATAAGTACCGTAATTGGGGTTATAAGTAATTATAAGTACAGCTACCTTAATTATACTAAGTCTCATGACCCTTTAAGTAGAAGATGTCCTCGATCGCTGAAGCTGTGGGAAGTGATAATATTCGGGTTTAGGGTTATTATAGGGTTATAAGGGATTATAGGGATTATAGGGTTATAGGGTTTAGGGTTATATAGCGGTTTATAGCAGATTTGAATTGTCACCCCTTTTATTAATGTCACTCTAACATGAGGCATCATGAGAGTAAACAGGAACCATGTACCTTCCTAAACCTGGGTGTTGGCGTCTCGGGTTTGCACGGTGCGGGGTCAAACTACATCGGAGCTCATCCAGAAAGTCTTGTGAACTCGACTATGCAGCCGCTGTCACACCTTGTTAGAGCCTGGTTTTGACCGGGGTGGCCCTAAACCCTAAACCCCAAACCCTAAACGGTGTACTTTGCGATCTCCGTTCTTGCCTAAACGTTCAACCGCAAAGCTGGACATCTTCAACCCTGAAGCGTCAACACTTCCTCCATACCGCCACTGCCTACCGTGCACAAGGGCTGCGGTTGTTCCTGTCACATCATACCTCAGGTTTCAGATTTTGGAAGTTCTCTCTGATATGGGGGCCTTGATAATAATGGAATAGCGTTTTGGGGCCCATTATACTATAATTAGAATAAGGAATCCCCAAAACCCTATTCTAATTGTTAAGCCTTTACATAAGGGTTCTCGATAGTCTTATGGGGACATCAGGACTAGTTATTCCGATCTCCGTGGTTCTACAGCTGGACAGGTCTTTGGTATCTGTCACTGCAAGGGTGATGTACACAAATTCATTGAATTGCGGAGTCTCCGGCCTAGACGGTTCAGGTTTTCAGGTTCAAGCCTTAAGCCCTGAGCCCTACACCCTAAATCCAAACCTTGAGGCTTTAGCGATCTCGTCGAAGATGCAGATAAGGATTTCTCAAAGCCCGTACAGTAGTGTGGGCCCAAACCTGGGTTGGGGTTTAACTCAATTTGAAAGCTATTCTTCCGGGTTCCCGAACATGTTTATGGTACCCCCCGCCCACCCAATTCGGACTCGAACTTATTCGGGCTACTAGTATATGCCTGAATAACTGGCGCCCGAGGAATTCTTCCCTTCTTTCCCTGGTGATGGGTTGAACTGCTTGAATGGGACCAGCCGCTGGGCATGAGCCTCCAGCCATATAGTTGCACCCTAGTTTAGGGGCCTGGCTAAGTGGTATAGGGTTTAGCACAGGGTATGGGGGATATTTTGTAGTAGGTTCAGATTACGGCACGTTAAGACATAACGTTGGCAAATTGTCAGGCTTCTACACTGGATCCCTACATGCACAACGATACCCCGAATGCCTTAACTTAAGCCTCAAACCGTCTAAACCCCAAATCTTAAATTCTAAACTTGGCAGCCACTCAACACGATACCCCAAACTCCTGCACCCTCATTCGTTATTTCCTAATACCTGATTGCTCAGACCCCAAATACTTTACCTTAATTCAACCCCATTATCAAAACCCCACATACCTGAACTTTAAATTACAAAAGCCGAAATCCTCAATGGTTTGAAGAGGCTGAAAATGTCCGGGAGCTCGAGGTAAGGGTTTCTATGCTTGACTGTTAGTGATATGTACTGCAGTCTGATACTGGTGGTTGAATTCGTTATGGCATGCCCCGAAATCATCAACGCCTCTGCTTTTAGCAGTTGTTGACGAGTTACGAGAGTCTTGGTCCGTGGCTGCAGTGAAGTGCTTTCGATGGCTAGCGGTTCGGGGTCATCATAGTGTTGTCGTTCAGGCTTTCGGTTTAGGGTTCGGGTTTCGGCTGGCTGGTGTAGGGTAACTCACTTCATGCTGTGCTTTCGGAGGGATAAGCATTAACCAGCACCTGTAAGCCGTAAGCCCTTCATGAATGAACTCATGAATACAAAAAGCCTTTCAAACCGTCAAACGAACCTACAAAACCTTCGAGCAACCCGACAAGTTGTCAAATGTTTGGGGCTCCAGTTGGTTTTGCTTTGTTCTACCCTCATACATGCTGCTGAGGATGTCTCATGCAGGAGTTGTCCTGAATCCTAGTCCTTTTGGTGTCCCTAGAGGCCGTAGTGTATGTATACAAGTCAAAAGCTGCCATTCGAGACAGCTCTGAGCGCAAAAAACCTTCACTGTGTCGCTGTGCTTTTCGCTCCAATCTACGGGTTGAGAGGCCCAAAATTCAAAGCCAGGTATTTTGGCATTTCAGGGTATGATTCTTTATGCTGCAGCCGTTGCAGTGGCAACCGAGAATAGCATTACTCATTGTTGGGGCCCATATAAAGACATGCAGGACATCCAACGCAAAGTCGGAGGCTCTGGCATGCGCAGCATGTGAAAGTGTGTGGCGGGGTCTATGCAAGACAGTGTATAGTCGTATGTAGTACTATTCTAGATGACTGGAGCCTCCGTGAACAAGGCCAATTCCCAAATTCGACGACGACCACGACGCATCTGAGCTGTATTCGATTGCAGAAATTTCCGATAATACCACGCATCGGTTGAAGTGAGTGGTGAAACTGCAAACAACCCGCCGTGAACAACCGTCGAACCTTTTCCAGTCCCGACCCCGCGGCTACCGTGGCTTCTACCGTGGCTTGTTGGGTTTAGGGTGGTTTAGGGTTTAGGTTTTAGGGGTTTCGAGGTTTTAGGACTTTATGCTCGTGCTGGTCCTTAAATCCTCTATAAGCCCTAACAGAACCCCACTCTCCACAGCTTCTCGCCTGTTTGCAGAGCTGGGTCGCAGGTAGGGAATGGAGGAATGGGGTAGAATTATAAGTACCATTACTACCATTCTTCCATTCTATACTAAGCAAAGGTAAGTAAAGCTTGCTTAAACTCTGAAAACTCAGTCCCTGCGGGTTCCTGATGATTCGGTTCTATATGTCCTTAAGCGGGTTCCCAGAAAAGGAACCCCAATTAAGACCCAAAGTTTCTTTATCAGGTTTCTACATTAGGTTGAAGGGGTTTGGGGCACGCTCCCGGAGTGAATTCTGGCAGGGCATCGTTAGTGTTTTGGGGCCTGTGTAAAGTGGAGTCCCGCGTGGGAGCTAACAGAGTTTCCGGATATCTTGTCATTTTCCCGAGGCAAGGCAGTTTACGGTTTAGAATTTGGGGTTTAGGGCGTTGACCAGGAATCGACAAGTGCAGGAGCCGCAGTGGCACTGTTGCATTGTAGGCTTGGAGTTGAGATTTGTAGGTTGGCACAAACCGCTACACCCCATGAAACCTCCTCCAAATCCCCAAACCCTGAACCCAGCAAGCCGCTGGACCTTAAACCCTTACATAAACTCCTGAACCCCAAATGCCAAACCCCTCTCACCCTGGCCTGGAATCGGTTTTAGGGCGACAGGTGGAAGAAACCCTAAACCCTAAACCCTAAACCCTAAACCCAAAACCCTAAACCCTAAACCCTAAACCCTAATTCGGCCCCTGAATGCTTAGGCCGTTTGGGCTTAGTAGGGTCTCGCGGCTGAAGGGTGTACGGTTAAAGTGCTTAAGAGTTCTTCACCCCAAAAACCCCCTATAAACCCTAACTCCTAAACCTTGAACCTTAAACCCTTAAACCCAAAACCTAAACCCCAAACCCTAAACCCGAAAAACCCAAACCCTAAACCCCAGACCCTAAACCCCAAACCCTAAACCCCCTAAACCCCCTAAACCCTAGACCCTAAACCCCAAACCCTAAACCCCCTAAACCCCCTAAACCCTAGACCGCAACCCTAAACCCTTAAGCCCTAAACCCTAAACCCCCAAATCGGCCCTGCTCACCCAGGAATCCGCCCTGCTTCAGTGACCCCATTTCGTGCCAAGAATTCGCAAGCCGCCAGCCGAATATGAGTTTAGGCTTTAGGGGCTTGATGACAGTCAATACTATTCCTTCGGGTTTCTTATCATAGTCTTATTCCAAGATACCCCCAAACATGTTTCTAGTCATCATTGAGGGATTTGCACACTAACTATTCTATGACTGGGAAGCATCTGGGGACGTAGTCAGTGACGCGAGGATGGAAATTTTACAGGGTTTCTTTCCGGGTCTCCAAAGACTCTTACTCTTAGATCTCCAATATCCAACCTTTAAACGTTTTGGGTTCTTGTAGTTTAGTAGGAATCGGAAAGTTTAACCTTTTCTTTCTGTGGCTTATTGGGGTAGTAAGGACTGCGAGCTCCAGGCAGGAAGGCTTGAGAGGCTTTAGTTGAGGGTTTCGTATATCAAAGGGGAAAAGGAGGGACCCTTAATGGGGACCCCTACCCTATAATGGGCCATATAATGGGTATATATTAAGGGTATATACCTAGGGGTCCTTATTAAGGGTCCCTCCTTTTACCCTTGGAATATATGGGTGGTGGTCAAAATTATGGTCCCTTTTTGGGGTACCCTAAGTATTAGGTGCCGTACTATAATAGAGACCCAAAAAGGGGACCGTAATTTTGACAACCACCTACATGGGGGCTCTTAGATAAATAGTTTACCTATACTGTTTTGGGGGTTCCTTATTACAATCAAAGGGTAAAAGGAGGGACCCCTAATAAGGACCCCTAGGTATATACCCATAATATAGCCATTATATAGCCCATTACAGGGTCCCTCCTTTTCCCCTTTGAATCATGGGCCGCTAGAAACGCCGCGCCTCATCTTGCGTGCTGAGCTTTAAATGCCCCCAGGCTTGAGGCTCTTTAGTTAAAGGATCATGGGACTTAGTAGCTAGGGTTATAAATAAGGTAACTGTACTTATAATTACTTATAACCCCAATTAAGGTACTTATAACCCTACTTACTAAGTCCCATGATCCTCCAAGTAGTAGTTCCTTTGTAGGAGTCATATGTAGAGTCCTATAAGGTACTCCCCAAAAGGAACTACTATGGAGCCTATTTGCAAGCCTTGATTCCTCAAATCCGATGATCTTGTGGTTTTGGGTCTCGGTTTCAGGAGCCCCGCCCGTAGAGCTGGATCATCACTTTAGAGTTGAGGGAAGATCGGATCTCTGCCCCTTACCCCTAAACCCAAATCCCTAGGGAGCCCCAACAGCACATAAGCATAAGCATTTTTTAGGGATCTCCCTACCATATTGGGCTTCTTTATAAGGGGATCTATATGGGATATCCCTGTCCTGATTTTTGCTTCTGTGCTTTTTTGGGGCCCGGGAATCCCTCGACCCTACTTAAAGGATCATGGGACTTAGTAACTAGGGTTATAATTAAGGTAACTATACTTATAATTAGGTATAACCTCCACTTAAGGTATTCATAACCATAAATACTAAGTCCCATGATCCTCCAAGTAGACCCTAAACCCTAAACCCTTATAGTACCCCTATAGATCCCTTAAAAGGGACCCCTATAACCCTACTTACTAAGTCCCATGATCCTCCAAGGGCAGAACTCCGGAAGCCCAGGCGTTCCGCTGCAAATGGACAGAGTCTTCAACCAATTTGGCTGTCAGGGTGCGATCAAGGCATGGTTCGGGGTCTGAAAACAAACTCTCAAAGAAAAGCTCTCCGGTTTTAAGGTTTTAGGGTTTAGGGTTTAACATGGTTTATAGCGTTCAGGGCTCTGGAATTGCCTAGAAGGGGTTGGGTCTAGTGAAGGCTTCCGGGCTTCTAGAACCCGGACACGCTGTACAGGATTGGGGGTTCAAGGGGTGGGGATTCGGCATTACGGTTTCAGGATCCGTCCTTAAACCCTATACACCAAAACCCGTGAGGTTTAGCGTTCAGGGTTTCGGGGGTTTCAGATTACGGTTCCCAGCTGTTGAGCTCCAGGCCCTGATCGCTGAGGTTGTGCAAAAGGCATCAGGAGCTCGAAGAAAGAGAAGCTCTACCATAGGGGCATCATAATTAGAGTAGGGTCTTGGGCCCATTATACTATGAATATAATACGGAACCCGCAGAAATAGCATTGGTAATCATTTAGGCGCCCTTTTTTAAACTTTCGACTTTTCTGCGACTGACTATAGCAGCACGCGTGCGCAGGCCCTCAACGTGACCACGGGGCTCTACGAGCCCCTTCGCTGTCTCTTAACAACCAAGGTAGGCCACCCTAACTCCCCTAAACCCTAAGCCCTAAACCTTAAACCCTAAGCCCTAAACCCTAAACCCTAAACCCTAAGCCCTAAACCTTAAACCCTAAACCCTAAGCCCTAAACCTTAAACCCTAAACCCTAAGCCCTAAACCTTAAACCCTAAACCCTAAACCCTAAACCCTAAGCCCTAAACCTTAAACCCTAAACCCTAAACCCTAAGCCCATAAACCCTAAACCCTAAACCCTAAGCCCTAAGCCCTAAACCTTAAACCCTAAACCCTAACTCCCAAACCCCCATACCCCGCCGAGCCCTGAGCCCCTCAATCGTAGTCGGCCTTTTTGGCTTAAAGGGTGTGTAAGGAAGCTCTGGGCGGCCTTGGGAGCAACTACTGTAGAGCTTGGAACCCATTTTGAGTCATATATGCCTATACTATCGCCCCTGTATAGGTACTCCAAGAGTTGTCATGATATACCCCAAAATCGAGGCCCCTGTACTGAATCCTAGGGTTCAGGGTGCAGACTTTAAGATCTGGATTGAGGGGTCTTAGAAGGGTTCTGTTAGGATTTCTGAGTATTCGAAGAGGGTTCGGCGATCAGAAGGGTTTAAGCTCTCCAGGCTGGGGTTGGGGATATGCTTAAAGGATCATGGGACTTAGTAACTAGGGTTATAATTAAGGTAACTGTGCTTATAATTACTTATAACTCCAATTAAGGTACTTATAACCCTACTTACTAAGTCCCATGATCCTCCAAGTAGAGTTTAGGGTTTAGGCGTTGGGAATGCCAATGTTGTCTTCAGGCATGTTCAGGGAGGAGGCTTGGGTGCATCAGAATGAAGTATCATGGCAGTTTGTGAACCTAAGGTTTTGGGTAAATCCAGTTATATTCAATTTTAGCTTCAATTCAGTCGCCTGACTTGCCACCTCATGCTTGCCTCCAAATACTAGCAATCCCTATTGCCCTGCAATGCAGCCAACTCGTAGACAGTGCCCTTTGGTTCACGGTTACAGGGCAGAGTGACGAAGACTGAAAGCCATGTAGGCACCCTAAACCCCAGAGCTCAAGCTCAGAACGCGGAGCCCTATGTGCGTAGTTCTCTAAATAAGGGTCCCCCTTTTAAGGCCCCCCCCAAAGCAGTATGGCACCCGTATAGAAAGCAAAATGGACCTTCAAAGAGCTACCAATGGGTTATGCTATGGTGTGGTTATGAACTTCGCAGGCTTTCAGGATGTAACATGCGATAGTGGGCAGACTGGCATTCTGCAAGTTTGGACTACGTTCGCAACCCTTAAATGCTAAACACCCAGGCTCTAAACATAAAGCCCCGAAACCCCAAACCCTAAGCCCGAAGCGCTAAAGCCCTTGCTCGGGGTTGAGGATTTAGGGGGTTTGGAGTTTCTAGGCTTTGTAGGTTTGGGGTTTCGGGGGTTTTGGGTTCCATGTTCTGTGGGTCTCCGGTGTCGGGATTTAGTTTCGAGTACTGATTCCTACACTTAGTACAGTACTGTTACTCGTGCTAAACTGCGTAAATCTCGTCTAAATCTACCCTAGTATTTCATCCTAAACCCGGCCCGAGCCTGCCGAGGGAGCTCTGCCGCTCAAACAACGACCCGGGAATATGTTACAGCGGCTGTGGCATTAACCCTGAGGACAACATGACTCCTGACTTGAATTGAGCTTCGAGTTTGTTTTGCCTATTCTAGGGTTTAGGGTTCAGGTATTAGAGACTTTAGGGTTCGTGGAATTTAGGGCTTAGAGGCCTCGGGTACAGGGTCGACATGGCTGGCCCTTGGAAATAGGATGGGTCTCCCGTGCGATGATCTGGTTCTTGGTAGGGAATGGGGAATGGATAATCAAGGGGTGTAGGGGGGAGGGGTGTAGGGTACTATATTTCCTTAAATAGGCCTTATTAGTCCTTATTATGGGCCTTAAGGCCCCCTACGCCCCCTCCCCCTACACCCCTAAGGATCCCTATGAGATAATGGAGACTATTCTTGGGGATTATATAGGGACTACTATCCCCTTTCCCTACTAAACACCGGGGAGATGAGGTGGATGAGGTGATCTTACGAGGGAGACCTGGTCGATGTTCATGTATCCTTGACCAGGACCGATTTTCGCGATCCCCGCACACCCGGCTCCGGCCGACGATGGTCCCAAATTCGAGTCGCCGCCTCAAACACCAAAAAACACTGCTAACGTTCAAACTTGTGTTCATCTCAACTCAGGTACCCGAAGTGGTGGAGTCACCAGATCGCGAACCAGGCCGGAGCATAGTAAGTTAGAGGATAATTCCCGAAAGACTCCGTCGGTAGGTTTACGATCGCGAGAAGAAGTTTCACAGCAGTCTCGGTGAAGGCTCGGTTTTCGCGATCGATGTCAACTAATGTCTTTTCCCCCTGTTTTATTGCCAGATGATTTCATCTACACCGAGTACCTGAAGGCAGGATTCCGCCGGCATCGAATGAGCACATACCTAGTTGTTTCAGGTTCGCGACTGGCCTACCACGAGTACTGACCGCTTCATCCTGCCAATGGTGCTCATAATCGACTTCCGTTTGAGGCCCACTTCGGTTTCTTAGCTTCGCTTCGTTGCCTTCGCAAGCGCGCCTGACAGGAAGATCGAACACTATTGCAACATCATGGAGCTGGATCCGCCAGGGCCTTAGACTCGCCGTAAATACCATCTTCACGCCTCGTCGCTCAGGCACCGGCTGAGGAAGCGATTCACTCCGGAGGAGCTCTATTGGCAGCACATGAAGCCGCCAAAGCGCGCGGTCCCCGTTCGAGCGAAGTCGAAGCTGCTCGACGAACCATGCGCCACTCAGGTCAGCGCGACGAGTGAGGAACCACCGGAGCGAGGAGCACCCGGAGTATAAAAGCAAGAAGGTTCCTATAGGTTTTTGATAATAAAGTTTTTTATTTGTAGAGAATAAAGAAGTTCAACGTAGACGATGTGCATTAAGTAACTAACACAAGCATTCACGACGCACCACATGTACTGCATAAGGTGTAGTTGTATTTGGGATTTTGTGTGAGGTATATGTACACATATAATACATACATGTATATATATATATACTATATGTACATATACATAGAAACACATACACACAGATATATAGTATGTATACATGGGTCAGTTGAATTATACATATATATATATATATCTATATTTCTACGGGTTCTAGGAACGTTTATGCCTTTTACGTGCCGCGATTGCGAACCTAGATGTTGTAATAATCTCGGGTTCGTCGATTAAGATTGCAAACAGGACTACACGACAAGTGTTTGGACTACTTCACCGACTACATTTGCAACATAGTATTTCTTATGACGGGAGATATATTTCTTTGCACGAATAGATTCTATTGACTTGTATCGTTCATTTATCCGATATATATATATATATATATACACATATGTGTAAATAAATAAATAAATGTATATATATATATATATATATATGTATATATGTATATATATACATATATATATATACACACATATATATATATATATATGCTACGGGAATTAGCGTTTTTGCTACATTTTATGTGCCGCCATTGCGAGCCTGGATGTAGTAATAATCACGAGTTTGTCGATTGAGACCGAATAGGACTACGTGAAACAAGTGTTTGACGACTTCACCGGCTACATTTGCAGCATAGTATTTCTTTACTACGCGAAATATATTTCTTTGTACGAAGAGATTCATTGAATTTTGTCGTTTGCTTGTATTTATATATATATATATGGATATATATATATATATATTTATATTTATGTGTACATATATATACGCTTCTTCTGTAGAAGGTATATGTACACATATATACTATATATCTATGTACGTGTATATGTACATATGCGTATATATATATATATATGATTTAACAAGCTTTTGCTTGATTGTATGCGCCTCTATTTTGTATTCGGTTGTTATGATAATCCACGGGGTTTAAGCCTGAGAATTGAAAACTACGTCAACAAGCGTGAAGATTCCTTCTCGACTAGATTTGGGACGTACGATGTCATTGCGATTGGGAACCCTCTTATTCCTAGAATACAATTCCAGTGGAAGTTTGTCTTTCCAGATCGAAAGCTTGAGTCTCGAGAGAGGTTGACCTGAATCGAAGCCCAGGCATTCCCGATATGTTTCGGGCATGTAAGGCTTCAGGATCGAATACGCTTCACACATAAACATACATGTATATATATATATATATACATATATATATTTATACCCATATGTACCCACCAGACTAGGCCTAGATGTGTACATAGAGATTTCTTTATATAGGACTTATGCATATATACTTATGTTTACATTACCTATGTACACACATCTGTTCCAAACCTTGTTACTTGAAACACTATCCTTCTCGTAGTTGTTGAACTCATCCTTGCCTGGTGGACTAAGGTCTTGACCCCGTACGCTCGTAATAGGCGACCATCACCGGAGTTTACATGCTTTGAAGCTTCTCGAGCATTCTGAACATGACGACTGTTGTAGCTGTTCTACACGGGAAGCAGTTAACCACGAAAGCACTGAAGATTGCAGTCGACAGCGCGGCTTTTGGATCAAGCGGCAGTTGCGACTTTTCGCCAACGCGGCCGCGTCGCCGAATCCTCAGTTGCACCGAAATCCTTGGTTAGGCGACGCACCTCTCGATTTGCGAGGTTTCGCCCAAATGCCGCCTCCTCCTCCTAACTACTTCAGGAACCGAGGCGTCGCTGCTTTGCAAAGTAAATCGAGCAGAGCGGCTTGGATGACGAGGTGACCGCAAGAGGTTTGGACGAGGTCCACTGATGTATTCCGTGCCGACCTCAGGAACGGTTGACGGCAGAACGCAGCCTTCGTCGTGCTAAGTCCGGTCGCGACTTTCGGGAGATGCTCGACATCGAGCGCGAGGCTGCGCAGCTGCACCGATAATGCTGCTTTGATTTCGTCCGAGCCCGTTAGCCGGGAAAGCCTTGACTACATGCCCACAACTCTGTTTCTCGTTGCTCCTAATCGTCCCGCTCTATAACTCCACATAAACGCTCGGTGCGATGGGTTGTCACAGGTAGAATCTTTTACGACAGTGCTTCGGACGCTAGAACCGACAGAAGCCAGAGGGTCATTGGATTCATGAGTTTCTCCGGTGTCTACCAACCTCGGTTAAAAATGGTACCGACCGTAGGTACTCCAAAACACAAACCCAAGCATCGAGCCCAAACCAGATTAAGAGCCGTTTGAAAGGAGGTGAAGCGATTATGGCTCGGGGCCATCGCCGCCACGCTTCGGCCTTAGTTAGCGGCCAACGATCGGCATCAACATCGGACCGCACAGGATGGTCCGTTCGGCGGTGGATGCCGGGTGTCCGGAAGAAAGCCACTACAAAACGAGCCGGAGGCTAAGGCAGTAGACATCTTGTCCCAGGTTGTACAACAGCGTCGCCGACATCGACGACTGGTCCGGGCCGACAACGGTCAAAGTTAACTGCACTGCATTGATCCCGAGGTTGATGCGAACGCATCTTTCCTTCTTTCATCAAGATGGCGACTTCGAGGAAAGTATGCTGGAAACTCGAAGCGAGTGGAGATCCTCGAAGAAGCAGAACGGCCCGCCCAGGGACTTGGCGCGCGCCCTGAGATCCTGGCTCTTCGGTGCCAACAGGCCGACTGTGATTCAGAAAGCAGTGTCCGAGAACAGGTAGGCATGCATCTTCAGCCGTATGTATTCTAGATGACACTAATCTTTCGCGTCGAATGTGCAGTAATTCCACTGCGGAGTACTCGTTGCCGGAGCCAATGCCAGAGCCTCGGGTTGCAGCGCTTTCGCTGAAGCGGCGTAAACGGAGTTCGTGCCAATGGCACTGAAAAAAAAGCTTCTGCCTTCGCAGGCGGGATCGGACAGCCAAAGCTCGAGCATTGCAAGAATGATGCGGTCTGTCGAGGCTGTCAGACCGAGAGCTGCGACCGCTCACCCCCACACAACTGCAACTGGGCCGCCCCAAGAATGTAACTGTTGATAAGCACCAGCGTGAACTTCTGGAGGATCGGCTGGGCACCCTAAGACACGGCCACGAGGCCGGCAGGTGCTTGTTCGACCTCGTTTTTTGTCACTTGCACGGCAGGCGCAGCAACCGGCTTTCGATGCAACTGGACGAGTCGCGAAAGCCGCGGAGGCCTTAGCACGGTTGAATCGGAAAGAATGTCGCGCGTCTTCTTGCATGCACGACTGCATGGAGCATCAAGAGATATTATGCGGTTTTTCGACTTGAAAGGTCTTGGAACATTGCAGCGACAGTTAACGACTAACTACCGAAACGAAAACTCTAACATCCAACATCAACAAGAACGCTAGGGTAGAGAGTGTAATTCTCGAGACGTGTGCTGCAGGATTCTGACTGCCTGTGTGGCAGTTTGTTGCTCTGAGATTCCACGCGACATGGCCTCAGCCGCACGATTTAAAAAAACTCGTCCGGCTTCGGTGGAATGTGCAGCTTATACCGCATCCGCTCGCATGAGAAACCTTAGTGCGTCCTGCGACGGATTTGCGCCTGCACGTTGAGCATCTTCGGCTCTGAAGAAAACCCACGGCAACCGCAGAGATCTTCACTGCACATGTCGCTGCCGCTTCGGAACCTGGACAGGGGGTTATACGCCTGCAGTGCGTGGATCTCAAACAAGTAAAACCTACAGCGCCAGGGCAGTTGGTGATTTCCGGGTCTGTGGTTGCGACGACGACGACAATTATTGGTGACCACATTGGCGACAGGAGCTACGTTCGGTTGCCGGGTCCTCGTGTTCGCTTTAACAAGAATCGAAGTGAATGCTGATTTGTGTCAGGGCGAATGGTGCCATTCTGCCCCGCTCTCAAACATCGTCGCGGCTTCGCCGGTTTCTTGGTCGCGTGCTCGAGGTCGCACATGCGCGGAAGAGCGAGGTTGGTTTGTAGCGGAGCCATCGGAATCGGGTACAGACGACGATGCCGAGGACCGATCCGGAGCCACACAACAAGTGCCAGGTGTCGATTAAGTCAGGACATGGACAGTGCCAGTGACACGGTGACCACGGCGCCATTCGACGACGACCCCCTTCAGGTCACGAACAATGTGAAGGAAATGACTTCGGACAGAGATCGTCTACTGCACATGGCGGTGCTGCTTCGGAACCTGGACAGGGGGTTATACGCCTGCAGTGTGTGGATCTCAAACAAAAGAAACCTACAGCGCCAGGGCAGTTGATGATTTCCAGGTGTGTGGTTGCGACGACGACGACAATTTGGTGACCACATTGGCGACAGGAGCTACGTTCGGTTGCCGGGTCCTCGTGTTCGCTTTAACAAGAATCAAAGTGAATGCTGATTTGTGTCAGGGCGACTGGCGCCATTCTGCCCCGCTCTCAAACATCGTCGCGGCCTCGCTGGTTTCTTGGTCGCGTGCTCGAGGTCGCACATGCGCGGAAGAGCGAGGTTGGTTTGTAGCGGAACCATCGGAATCGGATACAGACGACGATGCCGAGGACCGATCCAGAGCCACACAACAAATGCCAGGTGTCGATTAAGTCAGGACACGGACAGTGCCAGTGACACGGTGACCACGGCGCCATTCGACGACGACCTCCTTCAGGTGCGTCGCGGTACTGCATGCAGATGGAGCACGACAATCACGAACAATGTGAAGGAAATGACTTCCGAGATTGCAAACTCTACACTTCCTAAGCCCTAAACCCTAATAGGCCTGAACCCCAAACCCTAAACTGTAAACCGGCCTCGTTGCAGCTCCATCTCATGATATTTGTTGTTTTTTTGCTTTGCATAGACTCTACGAAGTTCCGAGAGTTCAGGGTTTGGTCTTTTTGCTTCATTTAGGCTGGCTTTGGGGATTAGCGTTCAGGGGTTTAGGGTTTGAGGTTTAGGGCTTTAGGGTTTAGGTTATTTGCTTCTGACCCCCCAGACCCTTATACAACCCATAACCCTAAACCCTAATCCCTAAACCCTGAACCCGGCTTGCAAAGGTCTGAGTCATTAGTGCCGGCATCCTATGCTCGCCCCGAGTAGCTTCTACTTCTTTGGGGTTTATCGCCTTCTCGCTCCATGTGGGAGTTTTCGAAAAATAGGGGGACCCTTTAAAGGTATCCTTAAGGGTTCCTTTTGGTGTTCCTCTATAAGGGATCTATACGGCTTAGGGTTTAGGGTTGGGAGTTTCCGAAAATAAGGGACCCTATTATAGTACCCTCGACAGTAGGATCCTTCTTATATGGACGCAGAATCAGGGTACCCCTAATTTTCGGCACCCCCCATGTACCTATCTAGTCGCCCTAACCCCTGTAAGGGCTAAGTATCTACTATTATTACATAGGTACTTGGAGCCTCCCCTTCCTTGAGCTCGGGGTAACTTGTTGAAGACTCTCCTATGCCCGGGTCTGAACCTTGAACCCAAGGCCCAAGACCGTACCGTTTACCTGTGGCCCAGAAGACCTACGCTGTTTTAGGAACAAAAGATGTATATAGAAACCATAATAGGGAACCCTAAAGACCTACCCTTTTTTTAGGAACTACATATATAGAAACCACAATAAGGAACCTTCAAAAGGTAGGGTTTTCCTTCGACAGGTAGGCTTCCGGGTTTACGCATGCGAGCTTTCTTTGGAGCTGAAAGGCCCTGAGCCTTAAGAGCTTTCCCGCCGAACCTGAAGCCCCGTTCTGCAGGGTTTAGGGTTTAGGGTTTAGGGTCCTGACTCCATTCAACACTGAACCCTAAACCCTCAAACCCCCGAACCCTGAACCCTAGACCCTGGACCTTAAACCCTAAAACCTTCAAGCCCTAAATCCCCACCTCCGCCCTGAGGATCTACTGCGAGACGTTCGATGGGTTCCGCTTCTAGACTGCTAGATTGAGACGGGTTCGAAGTTGTTACCACCGACGACTGGTTTTAGCCGGAATGGGAGAGTGGCTATATACTTCCTTACAGTAGTCCTTTATTCGTCTTTCCCTCAACTCTTCCATATGCACGAGTAAGACACAGGGCTCAGTTCGCTAAGCCCCCGGAGAAAAAGATTGAGCCGTGTCTGAGCTTGTCGGTATCTTCATGCGTAGCGTTTAGCCGCTGTAATGCAGTGCCGATCCCTGATTAAGAAGCACTTCTCACCTTATAGAAGGGCTTATGACAAGGATCCTAGTGACTTCAGGTGCGGGATGTTCTAGCCTAGAGTGTCCTTCTTGAGACTAGCATGGAGTCCCTAGCACGCGCTTCTCAAAGTCGTCTATCATGGCCGCGATTGGGTTCCACGTTAGTTTTGGTAGCATTTTAGTATGGAAGTGCAACACCTCAAGGCCTTAATCGTGATTCCGAAACCCCATTCAAGTCTGTCGGTCCGATAAGTCATTAAAAAAAACAGTCCCAGGGCCACAGCCCTGCACTTTGACTCTGACGATTGGGTGTGGGCACCTGGGTGTGGGCGCGGGTGTTGGCCTGGGCGTAGGCGTAATGCGGTGGGTGGGAGGTGGGTCGGTGGGGGGAGGGGTGGTTTTGGGGCTTTGAGGATAGGGTGGGGGCCGTGGCTCTGTATTGTGACTCAACCCTAAACCCTGAACCGTGGTGCAACCCAGGTACACTTACGCGGTTGACATGCAATACGACGACTGGTGATTCGGCGGCACTGTCGAGTCGTGCGGCGAACCTCACTGTTGAACATGTTACGGTAGCGATGAAGACGGGGATGATGATGATGATGGTGGGGACGACGCATCATGTTGATGATGCTGTTCATGATGACAACGCTTGGTGATAGTTGTGGTGATGCTGATGCTGCTGATTGAGACGATTCGGACGCCTGCACCGGGTTCTGATTGTCGAAGGCAAGCCCTTAAGCCTGATAACATGTAGCAGAGGGCTTAATGATTATGAGTCTCGGGTTTTTGGGAATCTATCATACCATAACTTTTGCAAGGAACTCCAAGGAATAGTGTTAGTATGTGCTAAGGCTTCTCGGCCCCAAAACCCTCTTCTAATTGTAAAGGCCCCGATCCTAAACTCTGCCCTATGAGTCCTTCTCCGGAGCAAGATCCAGGGTTCTAATAAATCAGGCTAGAACCCCAAACCCTTTTCTGATCGGGAGAAGTTTGCATACGAACTTCAAGCCCCTTTCTGACCAGAAATTTTTACAACTAAGCATGCAAGAGAATCCCTTTGAACACCCTTGTAAGAGCCGTGTAATTTTCTTTTCGATTTTCAGATCCTTCAATGGATCGGGGAGGGAAGGACGAAGGACCCTAAACCCCAAACCCTAAACCAAAAACCCTAAACCCTCAAACCCCTCCTTCTTTTCAAGAGTTTGGGGGTATCAGGAGCTCAAGGTTTGGAGTTTCGGGTTTAGAGTCTGTAAGTTTTGGATTTAGGGTGGAGGGTTTAGGGGTTTAGGGTTTAGGAGCTGGGTTGCAGTTCAATTGGCATCGGTGGCAATTCCAATGCGCTTGAGCCCCTGCTTTCGTTGTTGTAGCTTGCACAACAATCGGACCCATCAGTATTCGAAGATTAAGATGGGGATCCGCTGATAAACGCTAAGCCTACATAAACGTTGAAAGCAGTACGCAAGTTCAAGCAACCGGTAGTGGGACCTAAACCCTAAACCATTAAACCAAAAATCCCGAAACCCGTAAACACTGCCTGAGGCCTCTTGACCCACTGCTTTGTGGGGGCGCTAAATGCGAATACAGCGGCAACGTTCAATCCAGCCCATGCAGCTGCAATCTGTGATACGACTTGGGTCTACTACTTTGGTGGGGCCCAAATATTTGCCAGAGTTCCGCAGGTTCCCTGAATCGAGCCATCGTGTAATTAATGCGCCCCTAAACCCTATTCCAAACTGGGTTCATGGGCCAGGGTTCAGCGTTTGGCATTGAAAAGTTCAAGCTACCAAACCCCAAACCTTAGCTCAAAGTAACTACTATAGTATATTCAGGGCTTTACGGGTCTTCGTTTGGATGCGTTATAACGGTATAGGGTATTTGGAGAGCTGACTTTAAGTTTCAGTTTGGAATCGTCGGGGTTGAAGGCACATGGGCTCAGGGTCGAGGGGGGCTTGATATAACACAGTATACTACACTATATTCATATTATACAATACAATATAGTTATATCTATATATGTGTGTGTATAATGAAATATAGTAGGATCTATGATATTATAGTCTAATGTATATATTAAGAATATAACATAGGGTGCCGGGTACAGAGAAGCCGGGAAACAGGGGCTCATTCTGTAGGTTAAAAGGGACGGAGCTGTGGAAGGCAACGGAGCTGCATGTTTTAAGGGGTTTAGGGTTTAAGGGTTTAGGGATTAGGGTTTTAGGATTAGGGTATAGGGATTAGGGTTTTAGGATTAGGGTTTAGGGATTGGGGCTTTGGGTTTCGGGTTTGGGGGTTCAGAATTTTGGAATTAGGGATTAGGGTTTAGGGTTTGGGGGTTGTTCTTGAAACGTTCGAGGCAAACTCGCAATCCTCCGAGCATTGTATGGAGCTTCTGCTCCTAGACAGTCTTGGCTAAAACCGATGGAACGGTTGATGACATAAATCCTGGGATTCCTTTAAAGGGATCTATAGGGGTAGCTTGAAAGGGTTCCTTTAAGGGATCTATAGGGCTTTAGGGTTTAGGGTTATAAATTCGCATTACCTTAATGACCCTAGACCATGGAAATTATGGTAAATTCCTTATTATGGGGGTAACGCAGGATTTATATCATCAACCGCGAAGCGCCAAGACCCCAATGCGGAGTAGAAAACACATATTCCGTCTGTGCAGAGAGAGCCTTTTTGGACAAGACCCAGTCATCGTCCACGGATACAAGACCTTGACCTTGAAGTTCCGTTCGCACCGATACAAGATCTTGAAGCTGCAACTTGAAGCTCCGTTCGCTCCACCAGACAGAAGTGGCCCGCATGATTATGACCGTAGTATAATATCACCCCAAGCCCTTTTCTAATTGTTTTTTTGAAGAATCGCCTGCTTGCTCTGAAATCCCTTAGCCCAATCGACTGAGCTGGAAAACCCATCGGTTTGAGGGGTTTATGGTTGACGGTTCAGGGTGTATGGTATGTAGTAATCCCTGTGCCCGAGACCCTGTATCAAAATCCTTACACCCTACTGCACAAGAGGTCGGAATAGTTGGATAGAGTAGTTGGATAGTTCTTGCCCTGAGATGATTGTATTTCAAGAGTCACCGAAAGCGTTTTTTAATTCTTAAGGCCCTACATCAAACGCAGCCCCTAAACTGAGACGGACAATGCTTACATTGGCAACTCCGGCCGGCTGTTTCAATTGCTAAGCTCCATGGCGGAATCATTTGTTCAGGTCCAGGGGTTTTGGAGCCTGCTAGCTACTATTATTAGAAGTACTCCTCCTCCTCGTCTTCCTACTGCTCCTACTACTATTACTGCTGCTGCTGCTATTACTGCCACTGCCACTGCTACTGTTACTGCTACTGCTACTGCTACTCCTACTGCTACTCGTGCTAGTACTACTACGACGACGACGACGACGACGACTACTACTACTACCACTACTCCTCCTGCTGCTACCACCACTACCACTACCACTACCACGACCACGACCACGACCACTACCACTACGACTTAAGAGTTTAGGGTTCAGGGTTCATGTAGAGGCCTCCAGGCAGCAAACATCTGAGAAGGCATTGGGGGGCTACAACGAGATGTTATTCTTAGATCCCCAATACCTAGCCTTTAAAATGTTCGGGCTCTTATAGCTTAGTAGGAATCAGAAAGTTTAACCTTTCATTTCTGGGGCTTATTGGGGTAGTAAGTACTAAACCCTAAACCCTAAACCCTATTAGTGAGTGTTGAGACCCCTCCAGTACGCACCCTACTTTGCCTGGAACCGTTTGGATTCGAAGCCTTCCCGAAACCCCTAAGCCCTTACAACCCAAAGCCCTGAACCCTAAATCCTTCTTGGAGCTTAAACAAAACCTGAGTCCATCGTGGAGGTTCCTGTGTGTTTTTGTTGCAGGTTTCACGGCGAAAACCGAAAATAGATGTCGAACCATGTACATATCGGTAGATACTAGCCTACAGATGGTCTTAGCCCCTGTGTTATGCTATCATAGTATAACATGCCCCAGAAGCCGCTCAAACTGTGAATGCCTTTATGGTGGAGCCCCGAAGCCCGAAGTCCTCCCTGGCAAGATACGAGCCAATTCCCGGCCTTCGTCCTTCGGCGGCAGCACGATGGCTTGGGGTTTACGTTAGGGGCTTAAATGATTACCTATACTATTTTGGTGGTTCCGGTATTATACTTATAGTATAATGGGCCTCAAGACCCTGTGCGGCACGATGGCTTCGGGCTTACTAGGATGCCTGGTTGTACCCTTATTCCCTTTTTGTAGTCCTGGGTTCCTTACAAAGCTACCCACACCAAAAAGGGAGCCCTTTCTATTCCGAGGTTACGGGGCATCCTAGTTTAAGCCTTTTTGTTTCTACAGCCCCAAAGGTTTTGGGTTAAGAGTTTAGGGTTTCGGGTTTAAGAGTTTAGAGGTGACCCGTTCTGTTGGGGTTGAGAATAGTAGTCTCCCACTCCCTTGTGGCAGTATGCGCCAAAACCTTGACCTGAAGCCCGAAACACTCAACAGCGGCCTTGACCTTCGAGTTTCAGGTTTAAGAGCTTAGGGTTCCGGGTTTAGGGTTTAGGGAGTTCCGAGTCTAGGGCTGACGGAATTCGAAGTCCAACTATCTTAAACTAGATTTTGTCGGTTTCCCAGCGTCGTTTCCGGGATACCTAGGACCTAAGCACCGACACTCTCAAAAGCTCCCCTAAACCACCTCCCTAAAGAGCCTACCGAGTTCCTCAAACAGGCCTTGAAAACCACTAAAAAGCGGAGAGCCAAAATCCTAAGGAGCCCAGCTCTGATTAATGGGAGTTTTGCAGGAGTTCGGGGCAGACGGAGGGTGCCAGATACTTGTGTAGCATGTGTGTTGGCTTGGGTTTAAGGTTTAGGGGTTAGGTTATATACTCTGGCCACGCAGAGAAGCTGTATACTTGGGTTTAAGGTTTAGGGTTTAGATTATTATAGAGACTTTTGGCCATACAGAGAAGCTGTATACGATTCCCATGGTATTTTCCGAGCCCAAGAAACCGCCGTGTAATGGAGTATAGAGCCCATAAAGCAACGGAGGCATTACACACACTGAAAACAAAGGGGCTTAGGGTTTTGTAGGCCAGCCTCCCATGCCCTGAGCCTTGAACCCAAAACGCTAGGACGCTTCGACTCAGGAGAATCGGCCGCCTGCTGACGGGTCGACAAACCTCGGCCCCTGTGTGGACTTAGTGTCGTTTCGGGTCTTCAAGCGTTTAGGGTTTGGGCTTTGGGGAGGCCTTGTTCTTACCGTTGGTTAGTAGGGAATGGAAGAATGGTTATAATTGTAGCCCATTCCTCCATTCCCTATTAACCAAAGGAAAGTGTTGTTGTTGTAGCTTGCTGCGCGAAAAGGTAGTCCGTGAGAGGTCCAAGATCTACTGTCCACTCCACGATGTCGGCTCGGGGGCTTTAGTAGGGTTTTGGGTTCAGATTTTTTCCGAATAATACTTCTACCATCGGTTTCCATAGAACTTGCTCAGTTTATGCTTAGGGGATGGAGTTTGCGCAAGCTTGCTCCATAGTTGTAGAGTTGCTGGTGCCCTCACGCTAGAGATATCTTCAAGCTGGGATTCTGTTCCTAGAAGCTCCGCGAGGGGTCTTGGGCCAGGAAAAACACAAAATGAATGCACATTTTCACGGGAAAGTTACGTAAGATTCTCAGGGGCCTGAGTTCTGGCAAGAGGACTCAAAGGCTCAACTCGAAAAGCTAAACCGCAGAGGAGAAAGGGGGGCTACCGCATTTTAAAAAAAGCCGCAGAAACTTGAAGCCCAAAGCCTCATGGGAGTTTCCGAAAATTCAGGGAGACCTGCTTTTGGGGTCTTATAACAGGGGTCCTAGCAGTTAGGGTACTTTTCTTAGGGTCCCCTATTTTCGGAAACTCCCTCATGAAGCCCTGCAAGACCCCATGCCCTAAGCTTCACACAACCTCAGGCCTTAATCCCCAAAGCACAAAGCACCCGAAGCTCGAAGCCCGGTAGGCTCCCATATCCATCAAGAGGGTAAAGGGTTTAGGGATAGGGTTTAGGGTTGAGAGCTGAGGGTTTAGGGCCTAGGGTTGAGGGTTTAGGGTTCAGGGTTTAGGGTTTAGAGTTTAGGGTTTAGGGTTCAGTGTTCAGGGTTCAGGGTTTAGGGTCTTGGGTGTAGGCAGGTTTTCGGACTTCTGGCCAAGCCCGCCCTAAACGCTAAAAGCCCCAGGCTCCAAAACGCAAGAAAAGACCCAAGCCCACCCTGAAGCCCGAAACCCTCAAGCTAAGACCTTCATTCTTTCGGACCTTTTGACCCCCCCCAAAACAGTCGCAGGTTTTTGACCACCAAAGCCCTAAAGCCTAAAGACCCTTACCCCCAAAACGAATCGTAAAGACCTCCAAAGACTTCTACGTCATGAACATGCTAAACCCTAAACCCGAACCCTAAAATGCTAAACCACCCGAAACCCTGAAGCCCCAAACCCTAGCCCTAAAATGCTAAACCACAAACCCTAAACCCTAGACCCCATAAACCTTAAGCCCAAAACTCCTACAGTACCCTCTTTAACGTAAAAAAGAGTCCCAAAGCCCGTGCCCAGCCGACTTCTCCACCATCATCGGGCCGCGCCTCGATGCTCGCGGCCTTACAATGGCAAGGTGCCTTGCTCCAAGCTTAGAGCTGAGGCCCTATAAGCCCTATAAGGTTTAAGGTGGTTTAAGGTTTAGGGTTTAGGATTTAGGGCTACTTACTGCTGCAGATGCAGAGAGGAGCTTCCCTCTTAGGTTCAGGCCTTAGGGTGGACGGTTTAGGGTTCAGGGTGGAGGGTTTAGGGTTTAGGGGCCTTGCAAATTGAGAAGGGTCAGAGGGGATTCGGGGTGTTTGGGGGGTTGAGGCTCCGTAGAATCAGGGGGCCTTGTAATCCAGTAGGGGTGCACCAAAAAAAACCTACACCGTCTATAGGTCTAGGCTTTGGTTTGAGCGTTTAGGGTTTGGAGTTTTGGGTTTAGAGTCCTTTCACGGATTCCTCAATGGTTCCTTCAAAGTTTCTATGGAGTGTATGTATGTCGGTTTAGGGTTTACGGTTTAGGGACGACAAGGCAAGATTGTTATCAAACTGTTCGGGCCTGAGTCTTGGGCGCTCTCGCCTCAACCACCGAAGTCGGGCACTGGAGCATTGTGTCGTCGAAGCAGAACGCCGGATTGAGCATTCAGGGTGCACTGAATTCCAGTCCTGTTGTGCCTGTTCTAAGATACAGCAAGGAACCCATCGACCCCCTTACATCGCACCTGTTATGATCTGGCTGGCGTCACCAAGCCAAGCAAGTAGTGTAGGGTTGAGGGCTCTAGGGTTTAAGGGTTGTTGGGTTCCAGAAGTTTTTAATTGGATTTGCTAAGGTCGTTTCTTTATAAGAGATGTAGGGGATTACTATAGAGGTCCCTGAATAACTGATTGATGTCCGAAATTCGCAGCCTGGAACTCTCACCGGAACCTCAAACCCTGCACTCGAATCATATTTGTTGAACCCTAACCCAATTCTTAACCCTAAACCCTAAAGACATTTCTCTCAATAGAAGACCCTATGCCCGAAACATTCCTGAGCCCTTATGAATCCTAAACTCTAAACCCCAAACAATCTTAAACCCTACACCCCACCCCAAACCTAAACCCTAAACCCTACACCCCCAACGTTCCTAAACCGCCCTAAACCCCCCAAACCCCTAAACCCTAAACCACTGAACCACCCTAAATCCCTAAATCCCTAAACCCTAAACCACCCTAAGTCCTAGATCCGAAACTCTAAAGCCCATTTTGGAGGTACGACCTCTTCGGGCTCGGGCTGCAGGACGCAAAGCTTAAGGGCTAAGGGGTTTGGGGCTTAGGGGTTCGGATTTTGGAGCATAGGGTTGAGGGTTTAGGGTTTAGGGTTTGGACCAAAGTTCAAGGGCTCAAGGGTTTTCCAGGACATCCTCCCAATGGCCCTTTAATGTAGCCCTTATGGTCCTTACTCGTGGGTATTTAGGGTACATTAGAGGGTAGTTGGGGGGGTCTAAGTATTTGATTTTTGAGTTCAGGGTTTACAGTTTCGGATTGTGGAGCTTTCATTTTGCTAGGTTGGTTCTGTTTTCGGTTTAAACGGAGTTGTTGATCTGATACATATGTACATACATAGATATATGAGTATACATGTATTCAATGTGTGTATACATATATATATATATATATAAAGGTACACGTGTATGTATGTATGTATGTATGCATGTATTCTTAAGTTCCCATTACGTACTGCTTTGAGACGTGCCTCTTCAATGTCGGGGGCCCATTAAAGGAGCTAAATATTTCCCACTAAAATCCTGTACTGAATGTGGTTGAAATTTGGCACAATGCGGTTCAAATTTGCTCTTGCAGTTGCTCGCCTTGTTTCCACCAGGGTCACAAGATGCTCCCGAACACTGGGAAAATGTTTGCTTTTTTAGTTGTTCTTAGCTTTTCTTAGCCTTCTTTGGGAATTCCCCGTGGACTTCCGTTGGAATTCCGTGGCACCCCCCAGGCCCAAAACCAGGAAAAGTTTAGCTTTTTTTAGTTTCCTTTAGTATTTGTTAGTATTTGTTAGTATTTTTTAGTTGCTTTTAGTTTCTTTAGCTTTTGTTAGTTTTTGTGTAGCCTTTTTTCGTGTTTGTTATGAGCCATAAAAATCCACCGAAAATCCCACCAACATACAAATTAAAATGCCTGGCTGCCCGTGCCTGCAACCCCACCGCAACCCAGTCCTGCAAGCCTGAGCTCAACCCACCATAAAGTGATGAAACCCTGAGCCCCCTAAAACACACCAAAAGTCCTAAACCCTAAGCCCTAAAATTCCAAACCCACGGTCCGCCCCAAACCCTGGACCCTAGCTCGAACCCTTCAACCTCAAGCTGCAAGGCCACTCAGTATCAAGACATCAGCGAAGGAACTTCTTAGCCTTTTTCAGTTATCTTTGGGATGTTCTTAGCTTGTCATTGTTTTTGGCACAGAGCCTGAATCTCCATGGTTTTCAGGCGCGTTTCCCGTGATGGCAGAGAAGCATGCTTTGAAGCAGTATGTAACGGGTCTGTTTGATGTATGTATGTATGTATGTATGTATGTATGTACGTATGTATGTATGTATGTATGCGTGTGTGTGTATGCATGTATGTATGTGTATGTATGTATGAATGTATGCATGTATGTATGTATGTATGTATGTATGTACGCGCATATGTATATATAGTTGTAGTTGTATATGTATATGTATATGTATATGTTTATGTATATGTACATATGTATATATGTATATATGGACATCGAACACACACACACACATAGATATGTATTTATCTATATATGTACATCTGCCAAATAAGGGGCCTCATTACTTGCGGCAGAGAATGCTTACCGGCGAGGATTGGGTGGTGGCATGCAACGGTAACATTGCCGGCGACCAAGTGGGCCGAAAGTTGAGGGTTTTGTCGGCCCGGTTTTAGGGTTCAGGGCAACCCTAAACCACCTAAATCCTCAAGCCCCTTAACCCTACAGCCCACACCCCGAAACACTCCAAGACTAGGCAGGAAGCTAGGTACAGCGTCCTTGTGGTGGGACGTACTGTTGCGGAGCGACGGAATGTTTCGCCGCAGTTACGGGGCCTCTCCACTTCGGACATCCACTTGAACCGGGAAGCACCCTTAGCTCGAATCGCTAGCACCCTCAAACCACTGTAGCCCTAAACCCACAAAGTCTCTAAAGCCTTGCAACTGAAAACCCTAAGCAAGGTAAAACCCTAAAGCGCAGAAGCCCTGAACCCGAGAGGGCTCACGGGACTCCGGGTGCCTACACTTGCGGTTTTGGGTTTTAGATCTCCGGTTTCACCCTAAAACCTAAACCCTAAAGGTTCAGGGCTTGAGGTTTACGGGGTTGCAAAAGGTCTCGGGTTTTTCGAAAAGGGATTTGCAGGGTATGGTGTTGGGCATCTCGCATGGGTTTCCTCGTGCTACCTACAGTCTCTTGTTTTAGTTTAGAGTCTTGGTTTGAGGGTCTTCGATTACTGTTCTCGTGTGTATGAGGGTTTGGTTTAGGGTTTAGGACTTTAAGGGTAGGGTTTCGGGTTCAGGGTTTTGGGGGTTTAGGACTTTAACAGTTTTGGAAGTTTAGGTTTTTGGGTTTAGGGGTTTAGGGTTTAGGACTTTAAGGGTTTTGGAAGTTTAGGTTTTAGGGTTTAGGGGTTTAGGGTTCAGGACTTTAAGGGTTTTGGAAGTTTAGGGTTTGGGGTTCTGGGGTTTGGAGCTCAGAGTTGGGCTTTAGGGGTTTACGAGGGGTCGCTTTGACGGTTTGAGTTTTGTACTTTTTCGCAGGTGGGGTTTCTGAAGAAGATATAAGCACTAAATGCCAGACCCCAAACCCTAGACCCTGCCCTGAACCCTAAGCCCAAAACATTCAAGATTGCATTCGAAGCCCCAGCCCTGCACCGCTTCAGCCCCAAGCCCTCACAACACCACTAAATGCCCTGAACCCGAAAGCCCGAACGCAAAGCTGCGTTTGTGGAGCCGTACCGCCAGAGTGCCCGCGCTTTATGAAAGCAAACCGGGAGGCGTTTCGCGGGTCGGTGTTGCAGGGGCTTTCGGAGCTTGGCGAGTTTAGGGATTTGGGTTTGGGTTTGGTGGGTTTTTCGACGGCTTTGGGCTTGGTGGTTTACGTTTCAGGTGTACTTGAACGGCCTGAAGCCCAAGCCCTGCACCCTAAACCCCGAACTCCGCAAGCGCTGCCAGCGATGATCGTCAGGTCACGTTCCAGTCGGTACTGAACTTCAATCAGTGGCTCGTCAAGTCTAGAGATACATAGAAAAAACATAGGGCCGGAAGAACTACTAACATTATTCCCTTATGGTCCTTATGTAATAATGGTATAATGTATACCACCCCGAAAAACGATTCTGGCAACAAGGCCGCTACATCAGATTGCATGCAGGAGTTCCGCAGATGCATCAGCTCCTTCTGCTCACCTAAACACTACACCCCGAAACCATAAGCCGTAAATTTTGAATCCGAAACACAGAAGCCTAATATTTTTCAAGGCAGTGTTGCTTGACAGGATCACAGCGGCTCAGGTCTTGGGGTTTGAGGGTTTGGACTCGCGGATTATTGGTCCTAAACCCTAAACCCTGAACCCCAAGCCCTAAACCTCTAAACCCCAAAACCCTAAAGCCCTAAATTGGGAGTGTTACGGTTTTGGGCATGGGTAGTTAGGGCTTAGGGTTTAGGGTCTAGGGGAGAAGCACAAAAGGTGTGTGTGTGTGTGTGTTCCATTTTGTTGTAGCTGTCATCACTTGCCTTACTTCTGACCCTAAAGCCTAAACTCTATACTGTCTACGTTGAAGAAAAGTCAATACTGCCGTGGCCGTCTTTACCAACCATGGTCCAGGCCATTAGGTATCCAGGCTTGAAGGTCCCTTTGATATTTTTTTTGGGTTTGGGGTTCAGGGGTTTACGGGTTAGGGGTTTCGAGTTTAGGGTTTTGAAGACTCCCAACGTCCATGGGAACAAGCAGCTACGAAGGCAAAATGCAGAGCGGCCCCTACAACGAGTCTCAGTTGTTTCGGCTAACGAGGAACTTCGTCCTGAACGTCGTCGGAGCTGACCTGACCGGACTTGCTCCAACCCAGTGGCACCTTGGCTGATCAGTGGGCCTGCAACCGGTACAGGAGTAAGACAACAGTATCAGCAGCAGCCGAGAAGCATGTTAATCGCGATGGCCATGCAGCACAAGAGTAGATATAGCATTGGCGCCATAAGACGACGACTTCAGCGACAACAACAACAACGACCGCTGATGCTGATTTTTTCTCTTCCTCCTCCTCCTCCTCCTCCTGCTCCTCCTCTGCCTCCGCTTCTGCCTCTGCTTCCACCTCCTGCTACGACGATGACGTCGACGACGACCACGGCTATTTCTGCTGCTACGACGGTCCTGACGTTTGCCAGTGCTCGTCTTCAAGAATTCCGCACTTATTTGAATTCGTTCTCCCTTTCAGGCACCTTTAGGGTATATAGGTGGTTTGGGTTGAGAATTCAGGGTTTCGGGCGTAGGTTTGGAGCAGGGTTTAGAGTTTCGGGTTTAGAGGTCAGGGTTTACATTTAGCGTTTAGGGTCTCCCAAAACCCTAAAGGCCTGACCCTCAAACCCTAAACCTCAAACAAACCCACCCCTAAACCTAATTCTTGAAGGCTAAACGTCAACAGAAGCAGCCAACGGCTCGAGGAGTTAAGGTTTAGTGTTTTGAAGCGCCCCTAAACCCCGAGCCTTTCACACTTGACACGCAATGCGGTTTCGGGTTTAGGGCTTGGGGACCAATGTTATTCCTTCGGTTTCCTTACTCTGATAAAAGCATAATATACCCCCAAACCGTTTTCTCATCATAGTTGCCACGACAGTCGCCACTGACTCCGGCTGCTGAGCCGAACGTGGCACGTACGCCAGGACTTTCAACAACCAAGTCTACTGTGCATACCCCTTCGGCGTCTACGAGGTGCTTCCGTTTGGCGTTTCGGAGTGCGTGTTTGGAGCCTAAGCTCGTAAAATTACACCCCGAGCCCTAAACCCGCCCAAACCCTGCATCTTAAAGCCTTGGTCAAAGGCTCATGAAGAGTGTTGCTGGTGGGAAAGCAGACTTAGCGTCGGTTTTGGCCTAGGGCCTTCTTTGGCCCAGGTGCTGCTGGAGTTTGCCAGCGGCCTGGCAAAATGCAGAGCAAGACCTCCAAAAAGCCGCAGGGTGTTCAGGGTTTAAGGTTTTGGATTAAGCTGCCCTCCAAAACCCTAGACACCCAATCCTGCTTTTGATTATTGACCTTGAACCCTAAACCCTGGCTGCAAGGCAAAAGTGTAGCACATGTTAAGTTGGCCATGCAAACCCAACATACTTAAACCCCAGCCCAACAAAACTAAACCCCAACCCTCAGACCCTAGACCCTATGGAAATCCTGAAGACTTTATATAGGACTCACCCTAAACCCTAAACCCTACACCCAAAACTCAAGCCCTGATACCTAAACCCTATGGAAAAGACCCTTAAAATCCCTTCTGCGCATTCCCCTTACCTTTGGTTAGTAGGGAATGGAGGAATGGGGTACAATTATTACTACTTTTACTACCATTCTTCCATTCCCTACTAACCAAAGGTAAGTCCCGAGGTCTCTCCACCTTCACGGTGTACTTGTCCGAGGTCAGTAATGTGTCTCGGCCCTGTTCGGCGTTGGGGGTTTAGGATATAGAATTGAGGGCCTAAGCCCCTCAACCGTAAACCCCCCAAAATATGGCCAGGCTTAAAGAACGGTGCGGGCCTATAACTCAAATCCTAAATCCCTAAACCCTTATATAGCCCTTAACCCAAATCCCTAAACTCTGAAGCCTTCTACCCTAAACCCTTATAAATCCTAAAACCTTCCACCCTATACTCTATACACCCGAAGCTCAACTGTCTGAAACCCAAGGGCTGCGGCCACGGGGGACGGATCTGGAGTTGTTTTTTCTGCAAATTGGCCTTTAGTGGGGTCTGGGGTTCTGGGCCTAGGGTTTCGGGTTCGAGACTTAGCGTTTAGGGCTTAGAGCTTATGGCTTGGTGTCTTGTGGCTTGATTGCTTTCGGGGGTTTAGGCTTTAGGGTTTAGGGATTTCGGGTTCAGAGCCAGGTCAGGGCCTGGCTAGGGATTTAGGGTGTAGGGTTTCCGGGGGCTGCATTTCCGGTCTAGGGGGTTTAGCAAACCCCAAGCCCTAAACCCCGGGGCTTGAGGGTTTCTAAGTTTGCAGCCGGCGCTGGCTTGGTCCAAGATTTGGAGTAGGAGGTTCTCTACCTGTGGTGATTGGCCTTTCACTCAAAGCACCGGCTCCGAGTCCTACTACTACTACTACTACTACAACAACAACAACTACTACTACTACTACTGCTAGCAATACTACTACTACTACTACTACTACTACTACTACTACTACTACTACTACTACTACTACTACTACTACTACTACTACTACTACTACTACTACTACTACTACTACTACTACTACTACTACTACTACTACTTCGACGACGACTACTACTACTACTACTACCACCACCAATAGTGCTACTGCTGTTAAATGCATGCTGCTCTACTGCTATTTCTACTTTCCGCTTCCTAGTTGCTATTGTATTTGCTACTTCGTACTTTGTGGTTGCTCCTTGCTACTTCCGGCTCCCCACTTCCTGCTTACTCGTCGCTGGGGAGCGCCTAGCAAGGGGTTTATAGTCTTGGGATGCATACAAGGTTCCTTGCACTTGCTGTCGCCACAAGCTTTCAGGTGCAAGAATCGCGACCCTGTCAAATTCAACAGCTGCTGCGGCAAGACTACGAAAACCCTAAATTTGAATTTGGAATTTGTGTTTGCCAAGGCGCGGACAACCGCCCAAGGAGTCTTCGTTGAAGGCATGAATTGCCAAAACACGGCCAGTCCTTTTCCCGAGGCGGGGGAAGTCTGTGTAAGGTCCTAAACACTTTTGGAGTGGTGGTCAAAATTAGGGCCCCTTTTTGGCACCTAATATTTAAGGTACCCAACAAGGGACCATAATTTTGACAACCACCCTTTGGGTTAGCGGGTTTACGGCCTGGGGCTTTAGACCTCGGGGTTTGGGGCTGAGTGGCGGAATGGGGTTTAGGGCACCCAAGATGCAAAACTTGACACGGATGGCAGATTTACCAGGCTGCATCGGGCTTCTCTGTTGGAGAGTGTACGATTGATCTCTGCTGGCGAATGGAGGGTTCAAGGTTTGGGGTGCCGTGTTCGGGGCTAGATTTACCCCGACCTCAGAGCCAAAAAGACATGGCGGGTGGGGTCGTGCGGATCTAAACAAGGGCCCGTAATGATGACCTGTCATCATTTTGGAGGTTCCTTTTTCTAACACTGGTCCAATGGGCCAAAAACCCTATTCAAATTATTGAGGCCCCGACGTTATCGAACCCTACTAAAGATCCCTTATAGGAGCCCTTATAGACCCCGGAGAAGGAACCCTATTCTAACTATTAAGGCCCCTATACTAGGATCAGGGTTCACGGTTTAATGGATGGCTTGGGGTGTGCCCCCCCGAAGGCGCTCATGAACTCCGAGGAGCATCGTGACCCTAAGCCCTGAACCCTGCACCCCGAACCAAGAGCCCCAAACCTTAGGGCCCAAATCATTATCAACATTATTCTTAGTGGTCCTTATATATTATATTTGTAGTTTAACATAACCCAAAACACCATTCTAATCGTTATTATCATTACTATTACTATTATCGGTATTATTATTATTATGATTACTATTATTATTAAGGTCCCTATATTACACCCTGGGATGCTGAACCGAAGGAAGCCTTGCCCCGCAGTAGCCGCGAGATCATCGAACTGCACGGACGGAGTCCCTAGCCCAATACAGAATACCTTAGAAGGGGCCCCCACCCTGTAATAGTGACTATAAGGATTATATTAGGGCCCTACTATATTCCTATTCTACCACTATTACAGGGTGGGGGTCCCTTCTGAAGAATACCCCAAACCTGCAAACCCAACCCCCCTCCCCCCTCCCGAAGCCCTCAACCCAAAGCCTCAAACCTAACGGTTGAGGGTATAGGGCAGGGCTTAGGGTCTGGGGTTAAACCCCTAAACCCTAAACCCCTAAACTCTAAACCCAGACCACCTAAACCCCAAAATCTAAACCCTAAACCCCTAAACTCTAAACCCTCAACCACCTAAACCCCAAGCTCTAAACGCTAAACCCTAAATAGCGCAGGGTTGAGGGGTGTCAGACCGAGCCTTATAAGGCTGAGTAGGGGAGCCGCAAGAGGGAGCATAAGTGACAGCACTAAGCGAAGCCGGGTTAAGGGTTTGGGGTTTAGGGTTTAGAGTCTAGGGGTTCAGGGTTTAGGGTTTGGGGTGTGGGGTCTGGGGTTTAGAGTTTAGGGTTTAGGGTTTGTGTGGAGTTTAGGGTTTCTAGGCCTCAAACCCCAAACCCCTGCCTTGTCGGCCGGGAGCCTGGCCCCTTTAACCTATAGTCTCATCACTATAGTTGTAAGAATTTGTTTTCTTTTTTGGTTCATATGGGTGGTTGTCCAAACTATGGCCCCTTTTTGGGTACCATAAACTTGTCATTGTCGTGCCGTATTATCATAAGTACCCCCCCAAAAAGGGACCATAATTTTGACAACCACCCATGTAAAACTCAAGAGAATAGATAAAACCACACCATGTCGATTAGGGTTCTAAGGGAGGGGGTATAGATTAAAGCCTGCGACCCAAAGGCCCGAGCCCGAAAAGTCAGAATCATCCGAGACTCCTAAACCCCTTTAAGGAAGAAACAAGAAGCTTGAGTTGTAATAGGAATCAGGAGGAGAATATACCTTAAGTTGTAGTAGGAACCACAATATGCGAATTCAGGCACCCTAAATCCTGAACCCTAAACCCTGAACCCATTTTTTAGGGGTTTTGGAGTCTCTGGGCCTTCGAAGGCTACGACTACCACCTCCACCACAACCACCACGACGCCCCCGCCCTTGGAAGTGTGTGCTTCTGCCGCAAGTCTTAGGGTTTCGGGGTTTAGGGTTAGGGGTTTAGGGGTTTAGGGTTTAGGGGTTTAGGGAACTCAAAACCCTACACCCTATCTTAGTCCAACTTCCCTAGGCTCCTAAAGGCCACTCGCCTAAGCGAGAGTTATCTCTTCGGTTTTTTCCTTTGAAATGAGGTCTTTACGGGTGTCGGTCAGGGTGGTGGAGCTTGGGGCTAAGTAACTAAGACCCAAAATTTCCTAAACCCTGGACCCTAAATTCTATTGCGCGTGATGTCTGTGGCCTTGCATCCCCTCAACCCAAGGGAATCGCTCAGGGTCCAACGGGTTTAGGGTGTAGGGATGTTCAGGGGTTAGGATTGATGTGACCCTCATAGACCACTAACAATAAACCGGACTATTCGCCCAGTTAGGGCAAGGGTCTTCCTCAGCCCTCTAGAGTTGCAGCACACTCTACCGCCACCATCTTCTTCGGCCTGATCACAATGTTATGTGAACTCCCGTCAGTGACCCTGGCCTACATGACCAGGTACCCCTGAACTCTAAACCAAATCGTCAGCCCTAAAGAACCGACATGACGGCCATAACCTGCTCATTTTTGTAGGGCCCGGACCGATCAAGTCTAAACTATGACTATGGACAACTATGAAATGCCCGGAAGCCCGAAGCCCTCAGCCCCTAAACCCAACACCCCCTAAACAGAGAGAGCCAAAAAAATCCCCACAGAGTCTTAACTCCTCAGCCCAAAGCGGCAGCCCTACTTGGAGGATCATGGGACTTAGTAAGTAGGGTTATAAGTACTGTAATTGGGGTTACAAGTAATTGTAAGTACAGTTACCTTAATTGTAACCCTAGCTACTAAGCCCCATGATCCTTTAAGTACTACTTAGGCAACAGCACTCCATGGAACTGCTCCGATCAGGCCACTCCGCAATGGCATGTTCAAGTCCACAGGGCTCAGGGTTTTATGGCTGTAGGGCTTTAGGGTTTCATTTTAGGGATGTTGCTTTTGGTCATCGGTTTTTTGTTTTTATACGGCTTTAGGGATTTTAGAGTTTAGGCTGTACTGATTATTTCCGCGTAACGGCCTTCTCAGGAATCTCACAGATTTTTCAGATTTCTTCCCTAAGCCCTAAACCGATCGTTGACGTCACAGTTTTTGCGGGTTGGAAAGGTTTCAGGATAAGGTACTCGGGATCAGGGTTTGATTCAAAGCATCGCATGTTCGGACGGCTTTGTCCCTAAACCTTCCAACATCTGCAAGCCGTATGTTTAATCTTCAGCCAGTCTCAGCCCGTGGCTACAGACCCGAAGCCGCCAAACTTCGACTCTTATTACTATTACTATTACTATTAATTACTATTACTATTACTATTACTATTACTATTACGATTACTATTACAATTAGCCTGTTGAGGCTAAATTCCAAAAGCATTTTTGTTTTCTTCGGGTCAAGGGATGTCGAGTTTATGGGTTTAGGGCTTGTGGTGTTTGAGCTAAGGTTTAGACCCCCTAATGAAACCCTAAACCATTAATTGACCTTATGTTGGACTTCCTGACAATGTCAGACAGTCTGGGTAGACATAGCACTTAGCGACCAAAACATCTGAAGCCCCAAGCCATTCCAACATAAGGGTGTAAGTAGGGTTTGGGGTTTTAAAGTTAAGTGGGGTCTGGGATTCCTGCATCCTTCTGCAAGGCCCTACAGCTGATCAATGACATATCAGACGGGCAATGCGTCGGGTCCACCATCCAAGCTCTCAATCTGACGACAGGGGAGTACGAGTGCCTCAGAGCCATAGATGAGATGCAGCCGATGTTAGGGGCCAGGGATAACAACGCCTTATCTTTTGCCGGGTCATAATAATCATATGTCATTTCATTCATGGCCCCTCTCCCCCAAGCCTTAAAATCCAAGCCCTAGCCCAAAATTTGCGAACCATCCGCTACGAAAGAGGTCTACAGCGGTGAATGGGGGTGTTGTTCTCAAGATCTGGGGCTCGTTTATGGGCGCCCATACCCTAAACCCTAAGCCTTAAGCTGTAAAAAAATCGACTATGTAGGGCTATACTGAGGCCCGCCGCAGTTCTGGACACTTGCAAAGCTAGTAGTATGGATCCTTTCGATGTACGTGGGGTTTAGGGTTGTTTGTATGTTCTAAGTGCCGCAGCTATGCAATATAGGGGCCTAGATGAATGGAATAGGTGTTGCATGTGTTTTGGCATGGTTTTTGCAGCGACTGTCAGGGCAGATTACCACTCGTTTCTCGGACCTTTATAAAAACGGGCTTTGAACCTTCGCCCACATACTGAGACTAACCTTACACAACCCTAAATTCAATCCTAAACCCCCACCCCACCCTTCAACAGTAGCCGAAGCCTGAAATACTCACAAGAGATATTCTCGGAAGTCGAAAGCACAAGACCCTAATAAATAAACATATATATATATATATACATATATAGTAGCCTAAATAGTGGGATCCTGATTATAAGGACTCCAAAATAAGATACCCCTGAGTTTCGGATACCAACCATATGGATTATGCCGTAACCTGGCTCATGGTTTGAGGGTTTGGGTTTTGTGTGGCAATACCGGTTCCCGAGTAAGTGGTATTGGGGGTTCCGTATAAGGATCCTAAATGATCCTGATATTTCGGGGTAATATGACCAGGGTTCCTTAATCAGGCTTCTACAAAAGGCTGTCTGTACCTCAGCCCATTCGTCGCTGTAGCCGCCTGCAAAATCCATCAACGTAAAGGCCCAGCATATATTCCCTAAGCTGCCATGAGATCCTTTCCGAATCTTTCCGAGGGACCCTTATCAATGGCAGAAACGCAGAGATCCTTCTAAGCCGTAAAGCCCTGTATTTAAGCCTCTAGATCATAGAAATTAAAGGTTAATTTGAGCCCGAAACCCGTACTCAATTTTCAATGCGAGATTGAGACCTAGATCCGCACAAAAAGCTTGAAAACCAGAGCAATCAACTCCCCCGGAAACCCTGAGCCCTAAACCCTAAATCCCTGAAGCCTAAAACCCTAAACCCTAAACCCTACCCAAAACCCTAAATCCCTCAACCCATCCCAGGGTCCTTTGCCAATTCCCGGGCGAATGCTTCAACGCTTGCGGCATCCCGTCCTTCGAAATTAAAGCTGGGTTTGGTGGGTTAAGGTACTTGAAGGCTCATGGGACTTAGTAAGTAGGTTACAACTAGGATACCTCCACTTAGGGGACTAATATTCTCCGGGTTCCTGGTACCCTCTTGCCATTTTTTGGTATATGGGTGGTTGTCAAAATTAAGGTCCGTTATTGGGTACCCTAAATACTAGGTGCCGTATGATAACAGGGACCCAAGAAGGGACCATAATTTTGACAACCACCCATATGGTTCCCTTATTGGAACTGAATACCAGGGAAAAGGGTACTTTCAGTATTAAGGGGACACTGGGGAACCTAGTTTTCTAAACAGGTTTCTACGAGGGTTTCTGTAAGGGGGGGGTTCTCCAAGGGGTTCTACAGGGGATTTGAAGTTTCGGGAAGGAGCTCGTGGTTGTATTCACCCTGAGGCTCTGCGGACTCACGTGAGGCGTCTTTTGAGCAGAAAGACCCCACTGCAGAAGCCTTTTGGGCTTTCTTGGCCCTTACAGTAAACCCCATAAAGTTGGACACCGCATTGAGGCCAAATAGTGCTGGGATTCCTTACACATTACTCTTTAGGATTGAGGCTATTGGGTTTCCAACTTTTGGGCTTCTACTGTAGAGTAACGGATTCAAGATCCGATTGTTATGGTAAGGACATTACATTACAAAGGAACATGATATGCCTCAAAAACCTAGTCTAACCATTAAGGTTTAGGGTTTAGTGTTTAGGGACCCGGCTGAAGCTAAGGAACGCCCAGAACAGAACAATGGAAACCGTTCATCTCGGCACACCGGAGGAATCAACCCGATCGACAACACGAGCTACTGCCTCACGCAGGATGATCAGTCTGGGTTTTTTGATGGGAGGTTGAGGTGTTCAGGTTTTAAGATTTCTGGGTGGCAGAATTAAGACGTTGGGTTATAGGGTTTTAAGAATTATATAGGAGTCAAGAGCTCGGGCTTTAGAGGTAATAGGTTTCAAGGGGCGTGCTCAGTGCGCTTATGAAGAGGGAGCAAAACCCACTAGTGTTGTAGGACCGGCCCCCTTTTTTTGTTTTTCTTCTTCAGGCCGGATCGGCTTTGGTTTGGCTTGGCTTGGGCTTGGGCTTGGGCTTGGGCTTGGGCTTGGGCTTGGGCTTGGCCTTGGGCCTTGGCCTTGGCCTTGGCCTTGGCTTTGGCTGGCTGGGCTTGGCTCGGCTTGGCTTGGCTCTACGTGGCTTCTCGCGGCTTTGCTTGAAGCATGGCACCCCGAGGCAAGCCGAATCGAACAAAAAGACTCCGCCACTGGCTCGGCGTTTTCTTTCCTGTGTGCAGCTTGCCTCGGCGCGACGTTCGGTTTGGCTTGCCGGCTTGACTCGGTCGGCTTTGGTTTGGCTCGGCTTGGCTTTGCTTGGGGCGTAAATGTGTCTGCGTGCTCTCTCTCTCTCTCGCTCTCTCTCTCTCTCTCTCTCTGTGCGCCGTTCCTTGCGTCCGCCTGCTGCAGCTACCCAGGGTCCTCCGGCCCAAGACTCATCAACCAGGTCGCGAAGATGCCTGGCTCAAGGCTACTGCGAAGGTTTGCGCTGCTGGGCATGTTCATGAGCATGTTCGAGTGGTTTTGGATGTTCTGGATGTAAAGGGATTTCAGATTTCCATCGTGCATGGTCAAGGCACAGAAGGTCGTGAAGGCACTGCAGACCGGCGGCTGCGTTTTGGACACCCCGGACGGCATGTCTTCTCACTATGTCGTCCGCGGCCTGTGCGGTGAGCTTGCGGATGAGCTGGGCGAAAGCACCAGCATCATCCTCAACTACAACTCCAGCATCTCCCAGCCTATCGGGGGCATGATCTTCCGACAGGCGGACAACGGGGCCGAGGTCGGGTTGGATAAACTGCCAGCAAGCCTGGTGTGCATGGCTCTCTCTCTCTCTCTGTCTCTGTCTCTGTCTCTGTCTCTCTCTCTCTCTCTCTGTCTCTGTCTCTGTCTCTGTCTCTCTCTCTCTCTCGCCCTCTCGCCGTGCCCGTAGAATTATCTTGCTGTTGTAGGATGCATACGAGAACTGGATACTGGACCTGGCCATCGAGGCACGTTCCTTCAAACTATCTTCATAACAGCATGACGTGCCTTCAGACCAGGAAACTTCCTCCAGTGGCCTGCACATCCATATGCCGTGGTGTCCCGGCCCCCTGAAAGTAGTTAACGACCCAAAGATTGCACTGTTCTGCACAGGTCCGGAAGGGGGGTGTGGCGGCCGATGTGTGGTACCAACAGCTCCACCACACGGACTCAATCCATAAGAAGGTGTACCGACGAGGGCTCAGGAATGACTGCAACAAACTGCAGTTGAAACTGCATTACATCCACGACAGGAGAGCGAATGGTGTTCAGGTTCGACGAGCGCTCGCCGGCCTTCATCCACCGGACGTCGAAAGCGGGTGTTCCAAGCGCATCCTTCCGATCGCATCACTGCTGCGCCTGTGTCCGGATGGGTCATGCTTGGATGTGGCCTTGGAAACCGCGCAGCGATCGAACGAGCCGACTCCGGGCCGTTGAGCTGCATGCTACTCCAAATGAAGCCGGAACACTCCCTGACACTACTCCGGCCAGATGCAGTCCCCCCCTCTCTCTCTCTCGCGCGCGGTGCCCGTAAGAATTATTTAGCTGCTGTAGCATACGAGAACTGGATACTGGACCTGGCCATCGAGGCACGTTCCTCTTCAAACTTTCTTCATAACAGCATGGCGTGTCTTCAGACCAGGAAACTTCCTCCAGTGGCCTGCACATCCATATGCCGTGGTGTCCCGGCCCCCTGAAAGTAGCTAACGACCCAAGGCATTCACTATTCTGCACAGGCGATGTTTATCCGTTGGCTCGTGCCACGGGTCGCTGGCGCCGACGAGGGCTGCAAGATCAGCATTACATACACGGAAGGAGAGCGAGTGGTGTTCAGGTTCGACGAGCGCTCGCCGGCCTTCATCCACCGGACGTCGAAAGCGGGAGTTCCAAGCGCATCCTTCCGATCGCATCACTGCTGCGCCTATGTCCGGATGGGTCATGCTTGGATGTGGCCTTGGAATCCGCGCAGCGATCGAACGAGCCGATTCCGTGCACACAGGAGCTTTTGGACTGGGCCGCTGAGCTGGTTACTATTCCAAGTGAAGCCGGAACACTCCCTGACCCTACTTTGGCCAGATGCAGTCCAGAATGCTAGGTCCCTGCCCAGATCCTGCCTTATAAGCCACCCGCATTTGGCAAACTCCAACAAAGGCAGCTGCTTTTACGGCATTGGAACATTTTGTCCCTTGCCATGACTAGGCACCCGGCGACCTTGCTTGCACCGTCCACGCGCGACCCAACTATGCTGTCCTCTCACCTGCGCGGCAGAGACTGCTTGCATGACGCAGGTCATTGCCCCCCAACCGACCCTGCCGACGATGACTGGAGGCAGCGTGGCAGCATAGCAGATGTTGTCTTCGACGTGTTCGATTCCGACAGCCCAGCGTCACCGGCTAGGCAGAACCGAGCTCGTGAAGAAAACAGTAGCTTGGCACTATGTCCTCTGCCTTTAGCCAGGCCGAGCCGAGCCAGGCCAAACCAAAGCCGAGCTGCACCGAAGAAAAAGCCTCCGCCTTGTAGGACGATTCAGCTTACTTACTTGCATTGTTATCAGTAACCTGCACATATGTCCCCAAGCCAAGAATCTAAACCCTGACAACGGTAGGTGACTTATTCACAATGACCCTTAAGCAAGCAGGACAAGGTAAAATTTAGTTTGAAGCCCGACTGGAGACCCCCTATCAATAATCGCTTCACCGACTCTTTCCAGAACAAGACTCAGAATCCTACTGGTGAGTCCCTGGCCGGGGGTTGCGAATCAGAGTCCTACCTTAGATCACCACCCTACAACACACTCAAACCTCAACCACGGCATTTGGATTGTATTTGCGAAGTTTTGGTTGCTTTGCGGTGTCGGCTTTCTTTCAAACTGGGGGCACTTCCGATTTACAGGTTAGGGGTCTTGCAGCAATTGGATAGAAACGGCATTCCTAGGGTTTTTTGTGCGGCCTCATGGCGACTATCTCGCTGCCAATGTCGGACGAACGACGGCCAATTTGATGCCCCAACCCTCCAGCCGGATCGCCGGATCCCAAAAGCTGTAAACCCGACTGCGCAACACCCAAAAATAAAAAGTTTTGGGTAGGCCTTTTACCCTTTCCAAGGCGCTTTTCTCCGGCACTCTGTTGTGGATTCTTGGGGTTCTTGCTGAGGTCTGAGGATTTAGGGTTTAGGCGCACTGTTGTGGATCTTGGGGTTCAGGGCTGAAGCGCTTAAAACACCAAAGCAATGGGAGATCTAAGGTGAATCACGGTGTATTGGGTTAGACGGTCAGACATTACATCATTATGTGGCTACTGAACTAGATTGTATTTAAGGAGCTGGAGCCCTAGCGGGTATCATTTATCACATTATGCTATTTTGTTTCATAGGGCCCACTCATAGGGCCCGTGATACATGAACTGAGCCCTTCTCCCATGGCCTTTAAAGGCTCTTCTTCGTGAAGGGGTATTAAACCGTAATACAACCTTTTACGCAACCTAAGAAATGCTTTGTAGAACGCTTTAAGACATTGGTAAGCAAAAACAGCATGCTTAAGCCTGAAGCCTTAAACCTACAACCCTTGAAACCCTGAAGTCTAAACTCTATAGATCTTCATATGGGGGACCTGGGGATTCTCTGGAGGAGGGAGGAACCACGAGCCTCTCGGACCGAGCCGGTATCGCGAACTTGGAGCTTCGCTGTAGCCAGAAAAAGCTGCCATCTTTTGGATTCCTCAGGGTTTAGGGGTTCCCAATGTTGGCGTGACTGTATGTATCCTCGAAAAAGGTAGTCGTTTTGGGCTGCAGGTGACGGCGTAAACAGCCACCCCCACAGAAAATTTGAGAGAGAGAGAGAGAGAGAGACGCAGGCACAGAGACAGACACAGACACAGAGACAAGCACACATGTAGGCCTGCATGCGCGTGGTGTAACGTTTGGGAAAAGATTTAGGTGGACGGGGCTTGTGGAACTGGACCTTGATGATTCCGGTCTGGTACATGTATTTCATGCTTCAAAGTCTGGAGGATCTTCGGTTTCTGGGCATCTGGGTTGTTTCGTTGTTACGGTTAGGGCATGCCCTATACCCTAAACCGAGCATAGTTTTCGGGGCTTAGGGACCACACGCAGGTTCGGATTTATTCAAAGACGAGCCAACATCTCTGACATCTGTAAGCTGGCATCAGCTCACCTCAGCAGCCCCGTAGTGCGTCTTCAAGGCAGGAGACCCTTTAAACTGTAAACCACAAGCACTCATCCCCTGAACCTGAACAGCCTGAGCACCACAGCTGATCCACAGGCGCGTATACTGACACAACTCCCGAATCCCTCCTCCCCCTCCAAGCACTGGAAGAACACCGGCGCATCGTAGCATGTGCGTGACATGTGGGTTTGATGTAGATGTCTGAGTGGTCAGCAGTAGTATACCGATATCGGGGCTCGACAGAGTTGCATAAGGTCTTTTCCACATTTACAAGCGCAAGCCTGTCGCCACAATCCCAACCTGAAACAGCCCTTAGCCTTCAAGACTCAATACCTGAGGCCCCACAAGCCCTAATGCCCAAAAGCAAGCAGCTACCCCTAGCCTGAAAACCACCGATTCTTTACAACCTTATGGATCTTTGGACCCTATTGTAGATAGTACGGCCCCTATACCATCCGAGGCTACCTAACTCGGCTCACCTGTCCGATCGGTGACGGATGCATGGGCTTTGATGGACTTGACGATTTTGTTAATGAATATGCAGTGTATCGGTTTGTGCAGGGGCCTCATTATGGGGTTTCGGTTTCTCGTGTTAGGCATGGCATGTTTTGGGATCCCTACAGAAATCAAGGATCTACTGCTTGGGCTTCCATCTCGGGGTCCGCCATTTTCTGAGACTCCCTTGAGTTTGAGGCTGCCGGCCTGAAGACTTGTGACGGCTGTTTTGGGGGAACTTTGGCCTTTTTAGACAAGGTTACTCTTCACTTCTAAGCCCGAAACTTTGAATTAAGCGCCCAAGCCAGAGCCATCAGACCCTTGATCTACAGCCCCAAGCAAGGCCAAAGCAGTGGACCTCTGAACCCTAAGCCCTAAACCGGCAGATTTGAACCTCGAAGGCCCAAGCGCGATGCTACCCATCACCGCAACTCGAGGATGACTAAACCCTAAACACCTAAAGGCGTAGTATAGGGGCCCTAACAGTTACCAATATGAATTTGGGGGTTCCTTAATGTAAGTATAGTATAATGGGCCCCACAACCCTCTTCCAACTGTTATTGTAGACCCCCGAGGGTGTATGGTTGAGTGTTGATGCTTTTGTTGAGAAAACCCACCGAAGGATCCCCCAACAGCTCCCTCCAAGGATCGGGGCCCACCATGGGGGAAGCATGCTTCCTAGGATTGACTTTTGCCATCCAGATGCACTCAGAGGGTGCTGAGGCTTCAAGGCATAGAGGTCGCTGTAGGGTTCAGGGCTTAGGCTTGGTACAATATTGGGTGGTTGTCTGTATTAGGGTCCCTTTCTGGATCCTTGTTATAATAAGGCGCCCAATATTTAGGGTACCCAAAAAGGGACCAGAATTTTGACAATCACGGACGTGGGTCTGAATGTATTGCGGTGTTCCTTAGGGGCTTAGCGTTCCCCGTTTGTCTCGTGTTAGAGCATCATGTACTCCAAAGCCAGGTTTCTACTTTGTAAGGCTACGAGAGCTCGTGGCTTCATTCAGCAGGGATTAGACTACAGGTTCGGGGTGTGTAGGGCGCAGGCTTTTGAGGTTGGGGTCGTGTTCGAAGGCTGGTGAACCGTCTGTGTTGGCTTCTGTTCAGTTTACATGGCCCTGTTCCGTGTTTGGCCACCTTTACTGTAATTCATGGAGACTTGCATAGTAGCCCGGCAGATACGACTTAATGAAATGCCAGGTACAGAGTTTACCACATGTCTCCTGCCTTCATCCGGTGTCTATGGGGTTGCTGTGGTTGGTAGAGTGCAACCGCAACTCGGGTCTTGGAGTCCAGGGCAACTGCTAGAATATTACGACCTAGGCGCTCTACGGTTGTTGGCTGAAAGCCGAAAGTTTAGGACTCTAGTATACTCTGGTTGTTCTGTTGAAGTGCGTTTCGCGGTATTCGTCTTCTCTTCTCAGGGGCTAGGACTGTAAAGGTCTTGCCGACCGCATTTGGGTCCTGGCTGCCAGCCCACTTTTAAAAAACCCTAAACCCTAAACCCTGTGGGCAGGGAGTTGGCAGTGCGAAAGTCCCAATGCACCCTTAAAAAAACCCTAAACCCTAAAACCCTAAATCGCTAACACCACAACAGCGATTTATTGATTTTTCGAGTGCAGCGCGTGGGGTGCAATACCAGCGGAGGCCGAAAGGAGACATAAATGAAGGTTTGCTACAAGGGCATGTTAGGGTTTAGGATTTAGGGTTTATTAGGGTTCTGAATGATTCCCGAATACATTAGGGGAAAAAGCTGCCCACACAAAAACTGTGTAATTATTTGGGCTCGGTTGGTTTACAAGTAGCCTCCAATGGTTTCTTGGATCATGGGGCGCTGGGGTTCTAGGGAGTCTTATGAAGCTGAAAACGTCGAGCTTAACTGCTAATTTTTGATTGACGCAACCCTGCAAGATCTAAAGACCTAAAGCACGCAAGCGTGTATACTTCCGACGAATATGGGCACTTAAATATCGTTCTTTGCCCTTGAAGCTGAAATACCCTAAACCCTGAAACCCATCCGCAAGGCATCCGTGGCCGCGGGTTTTGAGCCAGAGAATGGGACCTTCGCCGCGAGACGCAGTGAGGGGGACATTGAGGGGCGTCTCGAAGGGGCTTGGTTTAGGGTTTAGGGGTTCAGGGCTTAGAGTTTAGGGGCCGAGGGTTTAGGGTGTAGGGTTTCTATACGGATTCGAAAGGATTTTCCATCCAAATTACTCGCCACTGGAGGGTTCTGCGAGGTTTTTGGAAGGTTCCGATAAGAGCACAAAAGAGTTTTGGAGCAACTTGGGGATTCTCTGGTAGGTTTAGGGTTCTGGCTCTGGATGTTCTAGGTTTCGGGTTTATTTTTCAGGCATGGGGTTAGGGTTTAAGATTTAGGGTTGACGGTTCAGGGTTCAGGAGGACTTGGTTTAGGGCTTTCGCTCGGAGTTGTTCGGGGCTGCACCTAGTGTGGTTTCGGGTACCGGAGCGAACCCTAACATGGAGCAATATCGCCACGACTCATATTCTCCAAAAATACAAGGAGGGACCCTTGCCGCAGTCGCGGAAGTGGAAGAAAGGGGGACCGTGATAATTCACGGTGGCAACCGTGGGTTTGGCTCAGCCAGCCTGCGGTCTGCCAAAGGGCACTGACGCAAGCCCTGTGCCATGGCAAGTTTGGCGTGCAGGGCCACCTGAGTGATGGTGGCTGGATCAGCGTTTCTGATCTGGCCAACCGGTTGCAAATCACCTCAGCCGCGATCGAGGCGGGTGCGGCCTCAGATCTCGAAAATGCGGCAGGTGGTCGCGAGAAGCAACGTCTGGACCCTTAATATAGCTATTATATACCCATTATATAGCCCATTATAGGGTAGGAGTCCCCATTAAGGGTCCCTCCTTTTCCCCTTTGAAAATCAACACCCCTGAACTTAAGCGGCCCCAAACCTGAAGCCAACAAGTAGTGATGGTTGTGCACTCATCGCAGCATATACATGAGGGTTGTTCTAAATTATGGTCCCTTTTTGGGCCCTATAGTAGTATAGTCCTTATTATAAAGGGTACCCCAAAAGGGACCATAATTTAGAACAGCCCCCACATGCGCCCTGTGGGCAGTTCGGCTTCAACCCCTGGTTTCAGGTTTGGGGTTTCTGCAGCTGCAGTTCCAGCAGTCTCCAGTCGAACTCATTGGTATGGGATTAGGGTTTAGGGTTTAGGGTTTAGGGTTTAGGGTTTAGGGTTTAGGGTTTAGGGTTTAGGGTTTAGGGCCCACCCAGAAGTTTCAATAACACCCCAAAAATTCTAACACCCAACGCCCAAACATTCCAACAACCCCAAGACAACCCCTAAACCCGAAACTCTAAACCGTAAAGCCTCAGCCCTAAACCCTAAACCCTTAACCAGCTTACGTTTCTGTTCTATTGAACCCTTGGGTTCGAGGGTCCAGGCCCCAGGGTTCTAAGCTTCAGGTCCGAAGGTTTTCCTTGGAGGATCATGGGACTTAGTAAGTAAGGTTTAGGAATCCTTAAAAGCGATCCTTAAAGGGTTCCGAAAAGGGATCTATAGGGTTTAGGGTCTACTTGGAGGATCATGGGACTTAGTAAGTAAGGTTTAGGAATCCTTAAAAGCGATCCTTAAAGGGTTCCTTAAAGCGATCTATAGGGTTTAGGGTTTAGGGTCTACTTGGAGGATCATGGGACTTAGTAAGTAAGGTGTAGGGTCCCTTTCAATAAGGGTACTATAGGGTTCCATAATAGGGTTCCTTAAAGGGATCTAGAAGGGTTCTACAATGGGAGGATCATGGGACTTAGTAAGCAGGGTTATAGGTACTTTAATTGGGGTTCTGAGTACAGTTACCTTAATGGTAGCCCTAGTTACTAAGTCCCATGATCCTCCAAGTAGACCCTAAACCCTAAACCCTTATAGCACCCCTATAGATCCCTTAAAAGGGACCCCTATATCCCTAGTTACTAAGTCCCATGCTTTAAGTAACCCTAGGGTTGAAGAGTTCACACCCGGACCTTAAACCCTAATGTAGGAGCCTTAGTGCTTAAAATAGGGTTCCTTAAGGGGTCCTTTAAAAAGGGTCTGTAGGGGATCTATAGTAGGGTTCTATATTACAGGCCTTCTTAGTTGGAATAGGGTTCTGGGGGTTGCTTACTATACTTATGGTATAATATACCCCGAAACCCTATGCTAATTATTAAGGCCCCTATATCAACCCTGAACCCTAAAGCCTTAACCCTAAACTACAGTATCCTTAGGGATTAGTTGCATTTTTGTTCATATGAAACCCAAGAGACTAGTAAGCACACTCTTTCTGTAAAACTTCTAAGGGCCCTAAACCCTAAACCCTAAACCCTAAACCCTAAACCCTAAACCCCTAAACCCTAAACCCTAAACCCTAAACCCTAAACCCTAAACCCTAAACCCTAAACCCTAAACCCTAAACCCTAAACCCTAAACCCTAAACCCCTAAACCCTAAACCCTAAACCCTAAACCCTAAACCCTAAACCCTAAACCCTAAACCCTAAACCCTAAACCCTAAACCCTAAACCCTTAACCCAGGCCTCTAGCGGTCTACGGTTCAGGCCCTCAGTTCGAGGGTTCAGGTCAAGGGTTCCGGCCCTCGGAGTCTTTGATTCAGCCGTTTCGGGGTTTCGGAGTTTCGGGGTTTAGGATCTTGGGGCTTAGGGTTTATCTTAGATCCTAGCCATTCCTGGCCCCAACATGCTCAGGAAGCCACCCTGATTCCCGAACCCTAAGCCTTTAACCCTGAAGACCTCAAACCCTAAAACCCTATACCTTAAACCCTCAAGCCCTCAAGCCCTAAACCCTAAGCCTTAGACCCAAAAGCCTTAACCGATAGAAATCCTCTTGTTTTGCGCCTGCCGGCTTGACGAGGCCTTCGTTTCAACCGTTCTCTACACGCAGGACGGTCGGAGCCTCGTGGGGGGATTCTCTGAAGGTTCCTGTAAGGGATCCATAAGGGTTCTTTTCAGGGTTCCTTTCAGGGCTTTAAGGGTTCTTTCAGGATTTCATGAGGATTCCAATAGGTTTCATGAGGGTCCTGGCTTTGGGGAGTGCTTCAAGGGTGTTTATGAGGGTTCTAGTAGGTCTTGCAAGGGCTTAGAGGGCCCCTTTCGGAGTCCCGTCAGAGTGTTCTGAGGGTTCTAGGGTCCAGGGTTTCAGGTGCAGCGGCTTGAGATTAAATGGACAGAGTTGCGGTAGATGGATGGATAGATAGGTAGATACATAGACAGAGATAGAGAAGCTACATTAAGTGCAATCTGTATACATACATACATATATATATATATATATGTATATATATATATATGTATATGTATATTAGAAGCGAATAAATGAAGATATGAATGAATTGAAAGAAATGTTTAAACAACTACATAAACGAATAAGCAAACAGTATTAGACACTCAACTACATCTATATGTATATCTACCAACACACACACACACACACATATATATATATATACATACATACATACACGTGCATGTATATACCGATGTATGCACAGACACATACATTCTATATATGCGGGCGTATGGACATATGTATGTATCTGTGAACATATACATCTATGTATGAACACAAACACATACACATGTATGTATGAATGTGTATTACATATATATATATATACATACATAAATATATATATATATATATATATATATATATATGTATATATGTATATATACATATGTATGTATGTACGTATGAGCATATGCAATTGGACGGGGGTTCGGCTTTGCGGAGCAACGGTGACAGCAGTACCCGCTTGCTGCTTGAACGAGAAAACGAGGACACTCCCCTTTGGGAGCTTTGTCCAGGCCAAAGTGAGCAAATCGAGAGCCCATCTCGAAAAGTACCGCGGCACTGGAATTGTTCGCGTGGTGTACTTTGGCACAGTCCATGCGAGGGGCGGCGGTATACACGGAGTTCCGGTGGGTGGCCGAGAGGTCGACATCTTTCCTCTGCTAGGTGTCCTCGAGGTGACGATGTCTATGACGTCGAAACTGTCGAGGGTTTGGCGGTCGAAAACCCTTGCATTCAGGATGGACGACCCTGAACGTCCTATTCTTTTGAAACTCGCTGAGGGGGTAGGTGATGAACCTATACCCCACATGGGGCTGAACAACTAGCAATAAATGCTATTGCTCAGCATAGAGCTTGCCACAACCCGAATCTAACTATTCAGCCCACTAATAATCCAACAGCCCAACTCAACTCCCCGAAAAGCCTGGGCTTAAAACCCCCTACGCCTCAGCTCCGACTCACCACAAAAAGAAGAGCGAACCCCAAGCCCCCCGAACCCCTTAAACCTTAGAGCCTTTATGCGACCCTACAAGCCCCTTCAAGCCTTCATAAGAACTCCCGGATCCCTTCTCGCACCTCCTCGAAGCCTTAAAGAAACCTGAACTCTAGACCCCCAAATCCTAAGGCCTAAAAGCGTAAATCTTAAGCCCCAAGCCCTATAAACCCTATAGGCCCTAAATCCCTGAACCCTAAACCCCTAAACCCTAAACCACTAAGCCTAAACCACTAACCCCTAAACTCTAAACTGTGTCTCAGAGGCCTCGAGAACCTCCCGGGCTACAACCGCCGCCCTCTGCCGCCTCTTGGACTTTTTCGAAGGGTTTAGGCCTTAGGGTTTCGAAGTTTAGGGTTTTAGGGCTTCAAAGCTTAGGGATTTCGGGGTTCAGGGGTTTAGGATTTAGGGGTTTATGGTTTCGAAGTTTAGGGTTGGGGTTTCAAGCTTTACGGGTTTTGGGGTTCAGGGGATTAGGGGTTTAGGAGCTAAGGGTTTATTAGGGATAAGGGGTTTACTTTTTTCGGTGTGGGGGTTTAGCTTTTCAGGGTTTAAGGGCTCGGGGAGTTGCGGGTTGAGGGTTTTCCTGACGGGTGTAGGTGCGTAAGGTCTGTATGTCGGGGCAGAGGGTCTAGGGCTTTTGGGCATTGATGTAAGGGCTTCAGGGCGTGAGGGTTTTCGGATTCAGCGTCTTTGGGGTCTTTAGCGAGCTTTAGTTTGCAGGGTGTAGGGTTTCGGGCAGTTTTCTTTAGAGCTTTTCTTGCATGTGCTTACGGGCTTATATGTTAGAGCACTAGTTCAGGTTCAGAGCTCGTGTCTAGTTTGTAGGTGTTCCATTTGGGGGGGGGGTGCAGGCTCTTGGGTTTGTATGAAGCAGTTTACTAGCTTAATGGGTTCCGGGTATATAATTATTGGTGTTTAGCTTGAGATAACTGGGATACAAGTCGAAGCCGAAGCGTCAGAGACTGGGCTTCGGGCTCTGTCTTTATCAACTCCAGGGGTTTGACGGCTTCGAGTTTGATGATGGGCGCTTTTGGAATTTTTGTGGCCTACTTGGTTCCGCCTTTGGAGCCCGGATGCACCCTGGATCCCTCAATCCCAAGCTGAAAACACCTAAGCTCTCCAATTTACACGCTGCGAGGGACGCGCGAAGTATGTCTTGTGTGTGTGTGTGTGTGTGTTGCAGAATCTTGGGAGGTTCAGGATGATTGGGCTTTAGATGTTCAGGTTGTCGGGGTAGGTTTAGGAGCTTAGGGTCCTTTAAGTCAACGGTTTGGGGCGTAGGGCTTCTTAGATGGCTGAGTTCTGAAATATGTCAAGGATGTCGCAAAGAGCAGACGGAAGTACGGGTTATTAGTACAATTCTAGTAAGGGTTTGTTAAGGACGCGAGATAGGACGGGACAAAACCAAACCCTAAACCCTTAACCTTAAGCCCTAACCGGGACCAAACCAAACCCTAAACTCTTAACCCTAAACCCCAAACCCTAAACCCTATAAACCCTAAACCCTAAACCCTATAAAATCATATAAAATCTAACCCTAAGCCCTTAACCCTAAGCCCTAAGCCCTAAACTAAACCAAGCCCTCAAGCGGTAGAAGAGACCCGTTTCATGTCGCAGGTCGGACAATGTCACCTACGACCTGAGCAGCTTGACTTTAAAGGGAACTCCAGAAAGTTGGAAGATGGTTTCAGGGTAGGATACCCGATAATTTACCATAAAGGGTTTAGGAAAATCATATTCCAACTTTCTGGCTTCTACTGTAGGGTTTAGGGCCAGGGTTTGGGGCTGAGGCTCCAGGTTTCGGGTTTCGGGTCGGGTTTCGGGCTTAGGATTCGGGGTTCGAGTTATTTGAGTTAGGGTTTAGGGTCTAGCGTTTAGGGTTGGGGGTTTAACGCCCCGAATCGTGGTGGAGGCACCTACCGGAGAAGGGCTTGAGCGACCCCTGAGCTCCAAATACTTCTCATGTCTGCAAGCCTCCCGCTGGAGCTCATTGTGCCGTTTTTGGTTTCGACTGCCATGCTATGTAGAGTGTTTAGCAAAATAGGGTTTGGGGTTTAGGGTTTGGGTTTTTAGGGTTTTTGGGGGTCTAGGGTCGTGCTTCGTCGGTTAAATAATTTTCTTATTATAGGACCTGAGCCGAACGATGGAATGGGCCTTCCAAAAAGGCAACCACAGTCTAGGTTCATAGGTATTGTTGGTTTTGAGAAGGGCTTTGAAGAAGCCTAAATCTTACATGCCTCCAACACCCGATAAACAAAATGGTGCTCCGAGATACATCTTGAACAGCCCTGTAAGTCTTCACCGAATGCCTACCCGACTTTCAAGCCATCTTGATTCAACGATTCACCGTGGGTGTCAAGGTTGCGCATCGCGGGCCGGGTTCAAATTTTCGGATCTTTAAGAAGCTCTTGGGCCTCAGGGCTTCAGGGTGTAGGGATTTAAAGTTTGGGTTTTAGGGTTTGGGGGGCTGGGGAGCCCTACCTGCCTGTACCCTTAGCTGGCCCGAAGTAAACCCCAGACCTAAATCCTAAGCCCCAAGTCGTAAACCCCCAGGCCTAAACTGACAACCCGAAGCCCTCCAATACCTCCTCCCCACAAATGCCCACGATTAAGGACCATAATGGCTCTACTACAGGGCCCTTAAACTTTAAGGGCCCCCTAAACCCTAAACCCTAAAACCCTAAAGCCTAAAGTCCAAAGCCTTAACCCTAAACCCTAAACCCTAAACCCTAAACCCTAAAACCCCAAAACCCCTAAAACCCTAAAGCCTTAAAGGGTTCTGGACCCCTCTCTCCCAGGAGGGGATGCTGTGCCCGTCGTGAACTCGCAGGCGGGAGCCCCAAAGCCCAAACTGGCAGCAACAAGACGTCTGTGAGGGCTTCTTAGGGGTACTTAGAAATAGGGTTTAGGGTTTAGGGTGAAATACTTTGTAATTTTTGGTGATTATAATCCCTAAGAAACAGCTAAAATTGTCATTTTTGCTAGGGTTCTAAGTTCAGTATAGGATTCCATAAGAGCTCTAAAAGGGTTCTACAGCGGCGTTACAGTTCAAGCATGTCTAAACCCCAAAACCTTCCTCAAGCCCCAAACCCGGGGGGGTTATAACAATTTGCATGTGGGGTTGCGGGCCTCGTGTGCGAGGATCCTCAGTGCCCCCTGAAACAACCCAGAGACTCCAATATCCCTTAATTAGGGAATATACCTTAAATCATATTAAGGATCCTACTATAATTTAAGGTATATTCCTCAATCAAGGGATATTGGAGTCTCTGGGAAGCTTTTGAAGGCTGAGTCCCAAGACCCGACACCCGAAACGCTGATGTAGACAGTTTAGAGTTTAGGGGTTTGGGGATTCATTTAGGGTTTAGACTCCTTCCGGTGGCTGCAAGGAGCGGAAGCTTACGGCAAGAGGTCCAGTCTGGGCTTGGGAGTTTCAAAGCAGGCCTTTACCACTCGACCTCAAACCGGGCAAGGCCCGAGGTCTTCCAAACTGTTTGATATGAATCGTTTCAAAAGCTGACAGGGGAATCTGATCAAGAAACCTAGGGTCGTATAAGGCTTCTTTCGATGGATCAGGGTTTAGGGTTCAGGGGTTTAGGGTTTAGGGTTTTAATACGACTATTTTGGGGATATAGGACATTCAGGTTCCGAAATAAATGAGACCCCAGCTCCGCTCCTTCACTCGAGAGCTGCAGCCTGTAATAAAGGAGCGTAAACAGTTGCCAATACTATTTTGGGGGTTCCTTACTATACTCATAATATGATGGGCCCCGAAACCCTATTCCAATTAATAAGGCCACTATACTCTCCCCTAAGCTCCTGAACCCAACTCCAACAGTTCCGAAATCCCACAGACCCCCCACATCGTTTGAATGATCACTGGGGCTTTAGCGATCAGCCAGAGTCCAGCAACTAGGGTCGTAAATAGGGTAGTTATACTTCGAACTGCATTTTAAAACTTCCACCGAACTAACATATCTAGCTTCTGCCCTATGTCCTGTGCTTCTCCCAAAAATTGTCGTGACGAGTTCTTGCAAAGCCCCGGTAAACTTGCATCACAATAGAACCAATGTCGATGCCACAAAAATTAAGTCCCCCCTAAACCTTAAAGCGCCAATCAGCACCAAACCCAAAACCCCAAAGAGCCTAAAACCCTTGAACCCTCAACCCTAAACCCTCGGCCCTGAACCCCCCCAAACCCTTAACCTCCGAAACCTTGAACCCTCTGAACCCTAGCTCCTAAATCCTAGACACTAAACCCCAAAAACCTATAAATTAAGCTCGCCTCACAAGGCTTTTGGTACACTTCATGCGGACCCAAAAAGGAGCCTTTAAACAAAAGAGACCCAGAGACTCCAATATCCCTTAATTAGGGAATATACCTTAAATCATATTAAGGATCCTACGATAATTTAAGGTATATTCCTTAATTAAGGGACATTGGAGTCTCTGGGGAACCTATAAGGGAGTTTCCGAAAATAGGGGGTACCATATTTTGGGGTCCTTATACTAAGGATCCTTCTATTTAGGGCACCATATTAGGGTCCCCTATTTTTCGGAAACTCCTATAAAGCCCTTCATCTGATCCTCCAAGCAGGGCAAGGTCATCGATGGAGCCGACCTCACGGTTCGCAGGAGACTCTGCTTGAGGGTTTGGGGTTTAGTAGGGTTTAGTAGGGTTCAGTAGGGTTTAGTAGGGTTTAGTAGGGTTTAGCAGGGTTGAGGAGGGTTTAGTAGGGTTTAGTAGGGTTTAGTAGGGTTTAGTAGGGTTTAGTAGGGTTCAGTAGGGTTTAGTAGGGTTTAGTAGGGTTTAGTAGGGTCTAGTAGGGTCTAGTAGTGTTTGGGGTGGGGGTTTAGGGTTTAGTAGGGTTTAGTAGGGTTTAGTAGGGTTTAGTAGGGTTTGGGGTGAGGGTTTAGGGATTAGGGTTTGGGGGGTTGAGGGGTTAGCGGTTAGGGTTTGGGGGTTTAGGGTTTAGGGCTTTAGGGGTTATTAAGGGTTTGGGGTTCAAGGGTTCCTGTAAGGGCTCTAGAAGGATACTTTAGGGCCTGCTTTAGTGGTTTAGGGTCGTGGAGTTGTGGGTGTTTTGTTAAGGGTCTGGGTTTAGGGCATAGGCTTTATGGGTTGCCATAGTAGGGACATTGCATTCAGGTATTCGGTTGCTTAAGCTAAGTTCCTTGTCACCGTAGGGTTAGAGCCTCAACCAGGACCGATCTGGGTAACGTGACTGGGGAGCAGAACTGGGCGGTGTCGTGCCAAGACAACTTTGCCCACTTGGCCTGCAAGGAGCAGTTCCGGCTGTTCAGGGTTTAGGGTCTCTTGGCTCTGGAGTACCATAAAAGGAACCATTACGAAACAAACGTTTACACCTTTTTTCTCCATGGTTACTTAAAAAGCCCAGGTCTAGGGTTTAGGGTTCAGGGTTGCGTAAGGGTGTAAAGAGGGTTCTCTAAGAGTTGACCTTAAACATCCTGCTCGGCGGCCCCCACCGCGGGAGCCACTGCACTTATGTCACAAAAAGGGAGTTTCCGAAAATAGGGGACCCAAATAAAATACCCTAAATAGTAGGATCCTTATTATAAGGACCCCAAAAAAGGCACCCCCCATTTTCGGAAACTCCCATGTCACAAATCAGAGCTCACAAATCAGAGCGACATGTCAAGTGCCAAGGTCGACACCCAATCGCATGGCTTGAATCCTACGGTTGATGATATAAGTCCTGCATTACCCATAATAAGGAATATACCATAATTCCCATAGTGTAGGGTCCTTAAGGTAATGCAAGATTTATATCATTCAACAGTACCTTGATGGTTAGGGCGTGGGGTGTAGCGCTTTGGGTTCAGGTCTTGGTTTGGAGGCATAGCCATTATCGTAAAGCCTCAGGGGCCAGAGACTTCATCCTACAGTAGAAGCCAGAAAGTTGGAATATCATTATCGTAAACCCTTTATGGTAAATTATAGGGTATCCTACCCTGAAACCATATTCCAACTTTCTGGAGTTCCCTTTAATGCTAATCTAGGTGAGCCCTCTTAGTCATGCGCGTCCCGAGGTCATGTTCCAGTCGCTGCAGACTCTTGCAAGCAATGGGCATTCGGTTTCGGGTTAGGGCTTGGGTTTATTGCATGACTTGGGGAGTTCCTTGTCTCGGGGGGGTCTTCAATCCCAGCAGTCCTCTACGCATGAAGGCAGCCAGGGCAAGATTCTAAGCCTAAACCCTAAACTTAAACCCAACTCAAACCCTCTAAACCCTAAGCTCTAAACTTCAACCCTCTATCCCCGAAGCCGTAGCATTCCTCTTTCATGCTTCAATAGACCGAGGGCCGCCCCTCTGGTACTGAATCTCAGAAAGTTGGAGTAACATGGGCTTAGGATGATCAGTGCTCGGATCCCCTATATCTTGCCTGAAGGGCATGAGGAGAATGATGTTCCAACTTTCTGGCTTTCCAACCTTCTGGCTTCTACTATGGTTGATGATATAAATCCTGCATTACCTTAAGGGCCCTAAACTATGGGAATTATGGTATATTCCTTATTATGAGTAATGCAGGATTTATATCATCAACAGTATGAACCTGAACTTCCTGGGCCCTAAGCCCTAAACCTTCTGGGTTCGACGTCGGCCGTGGGGTCACGGGCTCACGGTTCCTTGGCTTTATCAAACCGCTGATGCCCAGGGTGCCGGACAATTTCTACAGCCTGTCGATGGAAGGCCCGAAAGGTTTAGGGCTTCGGGGTTTTTAGGGTTTAGTGTGTAGGGGTTTAGGGTTTAGGGGTTTTTAGGGTCCAGGGGTTTAGGTTAGCGGTTTTTAGCATCTAGGGGTTTAGGGTGTAGGGTTTAGGGGTTTTGAGTGTTTAGGGGTTTAAAGGGTTTAGGGGTTAGGGCCCGGAGCCTCCCCATGAACCCGAAGCCCAAACCCCCGAGCCTTAATCCCGAAGCCCTAAGCCCTAAAACCCTAAACCTTGCTAAGCCCGTAAAACCCTAAAGCCCTACATAAGCCCTACTAAACCCTGAAACTCAATACCTTCAACCCTTAAGCCCTAAACCATCAAAAGCCGATTGCGCTGCGAGGTTCCTCACCTTCCGGGCCGGCTGGCGCCCAGCAGCTTGGCATTCCAAGAATAGAAAGTTAGGGTTTAGGGTTTAGGGTTTAGGGGGTATAAAGTTGAAAGCAGCCCTGAAAAGGAACCCCGAAAAAAACCCTCAAAGGAGCCCTCAAGGGCTCTTTGAGGGATCTACAGGGTTTTAGACTCCTTATGTCAAGGTTTTAGAGTGAAAGCAGGTTCCCAAGCCTTTTTTCAGGTGTCGACAAAAACATATGTATATATATATATATATATGACATATAACATACATATATATATATATAGATTCAGCAGAGGTGTACAAGTGGTTGGAGGGTTTTACCTAAAGTAAGTAGGTGTCGTATGTGTTTTTTCAATGTGGTTGCTGTAGGCAATATGATGGGGTCTACAGATGTTTACAGGGGATATGATGGAGGCCTGAATACTTGACACGGTTTAGGGTGTAGGGTTTAGGGAACTTGAATAGAGTAAATATATAGGGGCCTTGAGAATTGGAATATGGCGTTGGGTAAAGGCCGTGCATTAGAATGATATGAAGGCGTCCCAAGGGACAACATTGTTAATTATTTATGCCTCGGCAGTACCGATGTTTTTGCATGGGGTTCCTCATTAATACCATGGTGTGCTGTCAGTCATTACTCTGGCTCAGGGCTCATTAGAGGCTTAGTTGTTGTTTGGTTTCGGTTTGTTGTTCGATTTCGGGGGGTTGGTCTGCTGAAGGTTTCCGTACTGTTGATGATATAAATCTTGCATTACCTTAAGGACCCTAAACTCAGGGAATTATAGCATATTCCTTATTTTGGGGTAATGCAGGGTTTATATCATCCACCGTAGTGGGTTTGGCTGCTTGCTCCGGCCCTGGATTTTCAGAGGATGGGTTTTCTCACTGGGGTTTGGGAGTCAGGCTGTGCTACACACCATTATAGGATCCTTAAGGGAGGATGGTTCAAGGGGGGAGGGTATAAGGAATCCTTAGGGGACTGTAAGGGGACCTTAGAGAGTACTAGGGAGGATTAGGGATCACTAGGCTATATACCCCCCTTGGACCCCCCTCCCTTAAGGATGCTACACACCAGCAGCCGGCGGGTGGAAATGGAAGCTTGAACCCTAAAGCCTAAGCATATCTGCGAGTTGGAAAAGAGGCGTTAAACACGGAAAAACCTAAACCCCTAAACCCCAAACCCCCAAACGACTAAACCCTAAACCTGCCTGAACTTCAGACTTACTACTCCTTGGCTTCAGAGCAGACAGAAGCGAGACCCAATACACAGCTCACAAGTTTGAGGGAATATGCCGTGTAGCCGCGTCATGATCTAAGCGCATACTATAGTCGGGCCTTAAGAATCACCCATATATACTATTTCGGGGGATCCGTATAATGAGTAGTGTATGTGGCCCCCAAAACCCAATTCTAATTATTAAGGCCCCTGTAGTATTTGCTTACAGATCATGTCGGGGGACCTCTAATCCAAGGGTAAAAAGAGGGACCCTTAATAAGGACCCCTAGGTATATACCCTTAATATAGCTATTATAAACCCATTATATAGCCCATTATAGGGTAGGGGTCCCCATTCAGGTTCCCTCCTTTTCCCCTACTAAGCCCTAAACCATTATAGATCTCTTTAAAGGAACCCTAAGAGCCCTAAATTAAGGGTCCCTCCTTTTCCCCTTTGATCTAAGTATTCTAAAGCTAAACCTGGAAGGCCTTAGGACCTAGCCCCGACATCCGAAGCCCCAGCTTAAACCCTAAGCCCTGACCCCTAACCCCTGAACTCTAGCCCCTAGGGCAGAAATATGCAGCCCTAAATCAGGGCACCCTAAGTTTAGAAACCGTACATGAAGTAGGGCTTGTGTTGGGGTTATGATGAATCCATTTGGGGGTCGTTGGGAAGTCTGGGGTAGGTGTGTATATCTTGGCCGTTGTCATGGGGATGCAGGTAACACATTCCTGCGTCGACGCCAAAGCCCGAAAGCCCTAAACCCTAAACCCTAAACCGGGAAAGCTCTACACAGCCGCCCAGGTGGGAGTTTGAGGGTCGCGTGTACTGTGTCCCCTGGAAGCGCATTCTTGCCCTTTTTTGCGTTTAGGGTTTAGGTTTTAGGGTTTAGGGTTTAGGGTTTAAGTGCTGTTAGTTTTATGTTTGAAAGCTCAGCAAGTGTCACCGTTGCAGGGGTGCTCAGAGTGCTCATTCAGGGTTTTCTTTCGAGAGTGTGGTCTGGTCCCTTGCATGGTCCCATGAGTGTAGGTGTCATATGGGGGTTTCCGAAAATAGGGGGACCTTATTTTGGGGTCCTTATAATAAGGATCCTACTATTTAGGGTGCTATATTAGGGTCCCCTATTTTTGGAAACTCCCATATAGGTTTCAAGACGGCCTCATGAGCGAGATCAGCTAGAGTTCTTGTAGATGGTCTTCAGGTGTTAAGGGCTGTAGATGTGGGGTTTCAGTGGTTCGTGGTTGCGGGGCCACGGTTTTACCAACGGATCATGGAACTGCGTAGCGACGTATAGCACCAAATGAGGTACTTGTAAACTGACTTACTACGTCCTCTGACCCGCCAAGTGAGATGACAGTTCAAGTCTCAAGAATTAGGTTAGGATTTTGGGCAAGCCCCAAACCCTAAACCCAAGCCCTAAACCCTTTATCCCTGAACCTTAAGCCCTAAACCCCTTATCCCTAAACTCCCTATCCCCAAACCTTAAGCCCTAAACCCCAACCCTTCAGCCCGAAGGAATAGTAGCACCAGTTTTATTCATTGACTCAAACACCGAGGATCCGGCACAGCCGCAGGTCCGGTTCACGGCTTTAGGGTTCTTTAGGGCTTTAGGGATAAAGGGTTAATAGGGCTGAGGGTTTAGGGTTTTAGCGTGTAGAGTTTAGGGCTCGGGGTTCCAGGTTTAGGGTTTGGGGTTTGCCACAGATCGCCGTTCTCGCTTGGGCATGTGCATTCAATATTTTGTTTCGGCCTCGGAGTGCGATAGGTCGATGTTTAGGTATTTAGGTAGATAAGTAGGTAGACAGACAGGTAGATAGGTAGTTGATATGCATAGATAGATAAGCCGATAAATAGATAGATTGCTACGAATATATATATATATATATATATATATATAATATATATATATATATATACGTGTGTGTATATATATATATATATATATTCATACTTATATTTGTATTCAGAATATGTATATATATATATATATATATATATATATATATATATACACGTACATACATATACCGGTCGTGCGGGTGGAGAACCGTGAAGGCGGAAGCCGGGCTCCAAAAAAGGCTTAAAGTCTTTTGCCCCCCCCCCCCCCGGGAGGCCTCGTCTGGTTATTCAGGCCCCTGTATATTTACACTGAAACCTAAACTCCTTAGACCCCTGGAAGCTAAATCCATAGCAGGCCCCTTTAATTTCACTAAAACTTAGCCCGTAAACCCTGAACCCTACATCCATAGCCGAGGCTTACAACAACAACGGGGAGGTCTTCGAGGTCCTGATCGACACGGCAGAATTGCAGAACAACACTGTGATCACCGGATTCGTGCCCGAGTCTGTGTAGTGTCTTTCTAGGCTCTGGGGTTCAGGGTGCACCTTGGATTTCCGGGGGTTTCCCTGAACCCTAAACCAGAGACTTTAACCCCCAAAGATCTGCCATTTCTCAGTGGGGTTTCGTCGGGTTTTTTTGGGGTTGATCAGGGAGGCAACCCAAGATGGAGAAACCTCACAGTCCTTGAAGTAGGCTCCTACCAGGAAAGGAGCTTCAGAAGATAGGGAGCCCCTACTTCCTGCAGCCCTAACTCGTGTGAGTTATGAGGTCAATTCCGAAAGCACCTTATTCATAAGTACTGCTATTCCTTAGAGTTCCCCATTATGGCTATACTCTAATGCACCCCAAAATGAAACCCTAAATTCGGATCCTGCTATTATGCCGCTAAGCCCTCATCAAGCTTCCGGGCTTTAGGCTTCAGGAGTCGCTCTAGACTCTAGACAAGAAGCCGCATGCCGTGACTCCGGAGGTTCGCTTTTTGGGGTGTAGTTTATAGGCCTGCAGTCACCAGCGACCTTGAAATTCAGTCTGTATTGTCGTAATTAGGAATCGATGTGAGGATACGGTTGCCATGGACAACCAGTCGAGGAGCAGGACCAAGCAAAAACGGGCTTTCACGAAGAAGTGTCGCCACTTGCAGGCTCTGGTCATACTACTCGAATGTAGTCCCCATATTACTACATCATGATAAGCCCTGTTCCATAATGAAGGCAGGCGAGAACTTCCACAAAATCCAACCTCGCGAAGACGCTACTCTGTACGCCAACTATGCCACCAGTTCATGAGAGGTGCAAAATTCGGCAGAAGTGTCGTCCAATGACGGTCTAAACTGCCTCAGCGTTCCGACGCCTTTTGGTGAAGCTGCCGCGTGGATTTCATCTGGAGTTTCGGTGTTTTCATGGCCGTGCTTTTGCAGAAGTCTTACTTCATTTTTTAGAGTTCGGGCTATGGGTTGGGTCAATCTGCAGAGTTGTAAAAGGTGTTAAAGCGCAAATGCCAGGTTCCGCTCCTGTTGCAAAGCTCAGGCCGCACATAGATCAGCCTCTCTTTCCTACCATGTGGGAGTTTCCGAAAATAGGGGACCCTAATATAGGACCCTAAATAGTAGGATCCTTATTATAAGGACCCCTAAATAGGGTGCCCCTATTTTCGGAAACTCCCATGTCCCGGAGGTGAGTAGGTTTCACGGGACTCTCCGACAGCCGGGCTCTCCGGTTCTGAATCTCAGGTCACGACCACGACCACGACTTCGACTACCACGACTGCTCCAACCACCACAACCACTGAAGCCCCGACAACTACGACCACCGCCGCTCCAACAACCACTACAACGGTTGCTCCCGCAACCACCACTACCACCACCGCTGCTCCCACAACCACCACCACCACAGCTGCTCCCACGACCACGACTACACTCGCCCCCACGACCACGACCACCGCCGCTCCCACGACTACCACCACCACAGGTGCGCCCACGACTACGACAACCCTCGCCCCCACGACAACGACCACCGCTGCCCCTACGACAACGACCACCGCTGCCCCCACGACTACCACCACCACGGTTGCTCCCACGACTACGACTACCCTTGCCCCTACGACAACGACCACCGCTGCTCCCACGACTACCACCACAACAGTTGCTCCCACGACTACGACCACCCTCGCCCCTACGACAACGACCACCGCCGCTCCCACGACTACCACCACCACGGTTGCTCCCACGACTACGACTACCCTCGCCCCCACGACAACGACCACCGCCGCTCCCACGACTACGACAACAGCTGCTCCGTCAACCACAACCACTGCTATGCCAACGACCACTACTCCGGAAGCCACAACAACGGATGTGTCGACCTCAACTACCACGAGCCACTGGCCTAGATTTGGGTAAACTCTTGGCATACTTTCCGGAAACACGCTTCGTTTCTGGGCTGGCAGCCCCTGCGACCTCACTGGCATGAAAATCCCGGCTCCCTAAACCCGAAACCTGAAGCCCCTAAGCCCCACACCCTACAGACACCCAAAACCCGGAAGTCCGGAAGCCCTAAATCCTAAACTTAATCCCAAATCCTAGAATAATCCTGAACCACTACAGCCATAATTCCTAAAGCTGCTTTCAACCGTAGGCCGGTTCTGCTGAGCATAGTGGTTCTGTGACTGTAGGATTATTCCCTGCGGCTTCTTGGCTTTAAGGAGCTCTATAAGGGTTTGGGTTTAGGGTTGAGGATTAAGGATTCGGGGTTTGGGTGGAGTTCCGGTGTAGGGTTCTAGGGCCATGGGTCTCTTTATGTGCAATATTATTTCCGGAGGGTTTCTTTACAGGTTATGAGGGCATTACAGTATTGGGTAGGGGTGTATAATTCCCGAAGGGTGCTGCGTGTGTTCGATGAGGGTTTCGGGCTTGGGTGTAAGGAGCGTGCCTTCGACCCAGAGCTGCAGTAGTTCTTTCAATGTCTACGTTGATGGCCATGCAATGGTGATGATAATACTGTTGTTCTGTTACTATCTAGGCTACTGGTACTGGTGCTGGTGTGGAGATGGCTGCTGATTACAGTACGCTTATGCTTAACGCTAGAGACCCTAGTAGTTGCGGATTGTGGGCCGTCTCACACTACCCTCCCAGAGTTGCACTTAAAGTCGCGAAACTCGGCTAAAGTCTGGCTGAGGCACTTCGGTTCAAACTACAGCGCCAGATGTTCCAACTACGACGACGATGACTGGACCGGACACCACGACCAAGAAGCCCTACTACAAGTACTACGGCAGGTGCGGCGAAACCCCTAAAGCCTTGCAGGAAAAGTCTGTTGTTGAATAGTTTCCCTAAGCCCTAAGCCCTAAACCCTGAATCCTAAACCCTAAACCCTAAATCCTAAACCCTAATTAAACCCTAAATCCTAAATCCTAAACCCTAAACCGTGAATCGCTATACGTAGCGGTGCAAGGCGAGGACAGGGTTGACTGAGCACTCGGCGTTTGAGACTACTGGTGAATCATGCGGGTGGTTGTCAAAATTAAGGTCCGTTTTTGGGTACCCTAATTATTAGGTGCCGGACTATAATAAGGACCCAAAAAGGGACCCTAATTTTGACAACCACCCATGCTCGTATTGATGCCCTACCTTAACCTTGAAGGAGCTACCTTTTTACAGACTTATACAAGGAAATCATAATAAGGAACCCTAAAAAGGTAGGTTATTCAGGCTTCAGGTACACCCTAAACCCTAAACTCCTAAACCGTAAACTCCTGAGCTCCTTCGCCCTAAACCGAAAAGAACGCCGCGGTTTATTTAGGCGGAAGTCGGTCCGGCTACGGTTGGGCGCAGAATACTGTCGGATTGAATTCACAATGGTGCCTGGGGTTTAGGGTTCAAGGTTTAAAGAGTATAGGGTTTAAAGAGTTTAGGGTTTAGAGTTTAGGGCGTGGTTGAAGGGTTCGGGGTTTAAAGGGTTTAGGGTTTAGAGTTTAGAGTGTGGACAACCTCTGACGGCTCCGCTCGGGGCGAAACATATAGGAGCCTTAATGATTGCCTATACTATTTGGGGGGTTCCTTGTTACAATTATAGTACAATGGGCCCCCAAACCCTATTCTGATTATATCATGCCACCCAAAACCCTGTTTCAACTGGTAAAGGTCACTGTCTGTGTTGTGGGTGGTAGAGGGGGGGTGGAGTTTGGTGGCATGAGGCATGGCTAGGTTAAGGGGTTTTGGGGTGAGGGAGCTTTCGGGCTCTCGAAATGCAGTGTTTGGCCTTTCAATGTTTAAGGGTTTAGGGTGTAGGGTTTAGGGGTGTTTCTGGCATAGTAGCACCTAGAGCCAATGTCTATTGCCCATGCAAATTGAATCACCCTCCCCTGCACCTTCATGTGCTTGCCCCAAAATTCGAATCTGAAACTCTACACCAACAAACTGACATCCTAAACCGCTACCTGTCAACACCGGCATTCACCGTGCTGCTCACCGGAGGCACCACCGTCATCGTTGCGCAAGATGGTGCCCAAGAGACAAGAAACTTTGGAGCTGGCTTTTTGTTTTTATCAAAGCCTCTATATGGGAGTTTCAGAAAATGCGGGGTTACAGTACCTTGTTTTGGGGTTCTTATAATAAGGATCCAACTATTTATTAGGGTCCCCAATTTTCGGAGTTTCCTATATGAGGCCCGATTAATGCCCTTTGCGAAAACCCGCATCGTATCCCTTTCTTGGAAGACCTCAAGAGGCACTACGGTTTAGGGTTTAGGGTTAAGTGACATCGGGGCCGAAAGAAGCACCAATGGTACTCTTTGGTTCCTGAGTATTTATACTTGTACTACAAAGGAGCCCAAAATCCTATTCTAAAGATGAAGGCCTCTATATTATAGATCCCTATTATAGATCCGTTATAGAATCTTTTAAAGAACCCCTTAAAAGGAACCCTGCTTGAATTATTAGGGCCCCTTTACCGGGGCCTCCCATCCCAGAGCCTCCAAAACCCCTTATTGAAGGAATATACCTTAAATTATAATAGGATCCCTTATATGATTTAAGGTATATTCCTTAATTAAGGGATATTGGAGTCTCTGGGGAACCTATAAAGCCATATAAGGGGATCCTATTATAATTTAAGGTATATTCCTTAATTAAGGGGTTTTGGAGGCTCTGGGATGGCCAAGGTGCAAGTGGCAACCGCCTGAGACTTGGAAGCTGAACCCCCTCTGCCGGGGGTGCAAGAAAGGCGGTGGCCCGAAGCTCGCCGGAAAAGTTTGGGGTTCAGGGTTTAGGATTTAGGGTCTTAGGGTTTAGGGTTTAGGGGTTTAGGGTTTAGGGTCTACTTTCACCCGAAGCTGGCCGGAATAGTAGCTGTCTTTGGGACGGGATTTGCGGCGTGTCGAGGGCTCGACGGAAGATGAAACATGGCCCCCAGATCCAAGCCGTGGCTTTAACCTCTACGAAGCTAATTTAATTTGTAGCAACCTGATTAAGAAACCCTGGGCCTATAGCCCCCCTGAATAGTACCGTAGGACACACACATTCAGAACCCAAATAAAGACCCAAGGTTTCTTTATCAGGTTCCTACATGGATCCGGATTTCTGATCCTCGGCGACCTAAACCGCGAACTCGTAGGGCTCTTAGCCTCAAGCCGGAAGCCAAAAGCCGAAAGCCGACAACTGCGGAATTTCGTCATGTAGAGTTTGGATAATATTATTTACGAGTAGAGTCCCTTGAGAGGTCCTCATTCAGTAGACGATAATAGTATACCGCCCAAACCCAAGTCTTAGTAGTACGACAACAAACTTCGACCTCTATAAAGAAAGCCCGGACGCAGCGTGGTTTCAATGTTGGAAGATGTCTTCCTCAGAGTCTGTCACGTCAGTACTGGGGCTTGTAGGGATTCTATGGTGTATTAATGGTTGGGGGTTTGGAAGTCTTTTTCATAAGGCTGTACGGTGTCATGGTATTTGTGGCTTTAGGATTTGAGGGTCGTGAAGTTTTGTAAGGCTTGAGACTATATTTCGGAAGAGTGTTTGTGAGAGATGGGCGTGGTGCACTATCAGGAGTATTTGAGAGTTTCCGAAACCTTATCGTGGGGTCCTTATAGCAAGGATCCTATATTCCGGTTCCCCATTTTCGGAAACTCCCATTTGGGTATCTCTTGACGTCGAATAGACCAGCTTTTGGATTGCAGTGCCAATGCTGAGATTCGCTCCAAGCGACTGAAATACCTTAGAAGGGGCCTCCACCCTGTAGTAGTGACTATCAGGATTATATTAGGGCCCTATTATATTCCTAGTATACCACCATAACAGGGGTGGGGGCCCCTTCTAAGAAATACCCAAAGCCCCAAGCCCGAAACCTCTCAATGACTCCAGCCCTCAAGCACGTCGTCGACTTCATTCCCTGACATCCCGATCTTTTACACCTAAAGGCTTCGAGCCAAGGGTCCTCGAAGCTTGAAACCCTGAAAGCTGCAAGCCTTGAAAAAAAATCCGCGAGCCGGTCCCCGGTTTGAGGGTTTCAGGAGTTTCACGGTTCTGGGTGCTAAACCCTCAACCCTGAACCCTAAACCCAAAACCCTAAATCCTAATTAGGGTCTTTTCGATGTGTCTCGGGGCTTGAGGGTGTGAGGGGTGTTCGAAGACGAAGTCGAGGCCTTCTAGAAGGGGCCAATCTTAGGGGAATTAGTAAAGGGGCCGGGAAAAATGACCAATGCTATTTTGAGGGTTCCCTCTCATAACTATAGTATAAGGGGCCCCAAAACCCTATTCTGATTTTCTAAGGCCCCTATATCATAGAACCTTATTATGGATCCCTTATAGAACCCTAGAAGGAGCCTTACTCTAACTAGAAGGCCCCTCATTTTATTGCAGTGACGAAGTTTGGGACTGCAAGTTTGTGGTTTTGAGCTTGGGGGGCCTCCCAGCCTCATGCGCATATGAAGTCGAAGTAGAGTTTACATGATAATCATAAAGGGGATTCGGTGAGTGAGGCTAGGGCTCCCTGGAGATGTTATTCCAGAAGGACCCTTAGGGGGGTGGGGGGGAGGGGGTTAAACCTATAATAAGGACTTAATACTTAATAAGGCTTATTGGAGGAAGTATAGTCCCTATGATTATTGAAACGTTGGTGAGTGTCGTGTATATTTGGGATTTGGGGTGTTACTACGGGGGTATTCGCAATAAAGACGCACCTCATGTGCCAAGGAAATGACCATGGCGAGAGGCAGCTTGCACGCATGTTGGCACAGCAAAGCTGTGTTGTTCAGCCAAGTGTGAGGCCTACGATAGGGGGGTGAAGGGGTGGTTAAACGTTTTGAAGGGGTTACTGGGGCAATTCGCCCTTGGCACATCAGAAACCTACACCGCCTATGCCCATGACTTGCTCGCGTTCCTCTGGTACCCTAAGGCCCCAAGGCCCTAAACCCTAACCCCTAAATACTAAACCCTAAACCATAAGCCTCCTTACTCTTCCTGGTGAAGTAGCTTTTGGCTGCTGTGGGAGCTTGAAGGTTGGGCTTCAGAATCCCAGAGACCAAGGCCCACATCCTGAATAGCAACTACATACACAGGGACTAGTCTACGGGTCGGAATAATTGTCACTAGTATCTCCTGATATACTTTTCTCATTGGTTATGGCACAGAATGCCCTCCAAACCGTATTCTAGACATTGATCTCACTCTTGCCTCAGGCATTGGTTCTCTGAGCCCGCGAAGACTAGAACCCACATCCCACCCTCAACGTTTTGTGCCGGGTTCGAGCTTTAGGAGTTTCGGGTTTAGGGGCTTCGGGCAATTTGGGTGGTTTAGGGTTTGAGGGGCTTCCGTGGTCTATGATTCAGAGATGTTTGTGGCCTAGGGCTTTTTGAAGGGCCTGGGACATGGGTTTTGAGAGAAGTTTGGTGTGTAGGTTGCCGGTCCTGTCCCCAACGATACCCAGACCTTCCAAAATCCCTTAATTAATTAAGCAATATACCTCAAATCATATTCATATTAGGGACCCTATTATAATTTAAGGTGTAGTCCTTAATTAAGAGATTTTGGAAGGTCTGGATAAACCACCAGGACCCAGAGTAGGCCCTTATTCCCTTTTGTAGGGTTTAGGTTCCCTCATGACCCCCCTTAAAGCCACAAAGGGCACCCTTCTCATTCCTAGGTTACTCTTACGTCCAGACCAACAAGCGATGCCAGCTTGTGCTTGATAGTTTGAGTCACTTGTTCGAAAGTCTGTGCTCTACTTTCCTAGGGTAAAAGGAGGGACCCTTAACAAGGACCCCTAGGTAAATACCCTTAATATAGCTATTATATACCCATTATATAGACCATCATAGGGTAGGGGTCCCCATTAAGGGTCCCTCCTTTTCCCGTAAATACTTTTCTTGTGCCAGCCCCTCAACCCGAAACCCTAAGCCGCTCATACCCTAAACCCTAAACCCGAAACCCTAAGCCACTCGTGATAAAGCCGAAAGGCCCCACTTCCTAGTTGGATAATATTCTTAATATAGACACAGTAGGACCTTAACAGTAGCCCTATTTTGGATTGTTACTGTGTCGGGGCAGTACCCAAGCCTAACCCTCCTAATGCCTAAGCCCACGCTCCAGCAGCTGCAGTAAGCAGACTCCAACCGACCACTACCTCAAGGCCAAAAGCTTCCGGGGTTTAGGGTGTAGAGTTTAGGGTGTAGGGTGTAGGGTTTAAACCCTAAACCCGAAAACTGTCGGGAGGGCCTCGTTTTGGAGTTTTCCGTTTTGGGAAGGTTTGGGTTTTTGTAGCAGTTGCACAGGGGAGCCCCGAAAAAGAGCCTGTTCTTGTGCTGTTCCTTCCTAACAGGCCCCAGTAAGGGTTTTATAAGGTTTAGGAAGTTTTTGATAGTGGAGTTTGGGGCTCAGTATTTTCGTGGGTTTGTTGGGCTGAGGGTGTAGGGCTTTCTGGGTTCAGGGTTGTTCTTATGTGTGCACACTCGACAAAGCCAGTACTACACGGTTATATACACGCATGAGTTTACTTGGAGGATCATGGGACTTAGTAAGTAGGGTTATAAGTACCTTAATTGGGGTCTTAAGCAATTATAAGTACAGTTACATTAAGTGTAACCCTAGTGACTAAGTCCCATGATCCTTTAAGTAGATTTATCAACCCAGGAGACGATTCCGCCACGCATGCCGCCATCGACGCTGGCGCCGACGAAGGCGTGCTGGCGAGCATGGGCAGCGAGCCGTAGCTTTCAACAGAAGCCCGTAATCCTCTACGAAAGCCGATGATATTGGGGCCTTCATAATTACAATAGGATTTGGGGCCCCTGAACCCTAAACCCTATACCCTGCGCCCTGAACTCTGAACCATGAACCCTAAACACGGAACCCCAAGCCCTGAACCATGAACCCTGAGGCCATGAACCCGAAGCCCTCTTGAAGATTTCAAGCGTCTCCCGGGTGCTCGTAGAGAGTACGTAGTACCTTTTTCCAAAGCTTCATATGAAGTCTCCATTATGCGGCTTCTGGGTAAAATGTGAACCTACGAGTCTGAGTTTTCACTGCACCGGCGTGCCAAAGAAAGCGCTGGACAGCAAATCGTCCCTCCTGTGCAGCTTAATTCTTCTTTCGGTTTAGGGTTTAGAGTTTAGGGTTTAGTATTGATTTTTGCTTGGATTCGTAAGACTTGAGTTTGTCTTGAGAGTCAAGGTTTGGGGGTGGCTACGGGGATGTTGCAATGGGGTGGGGGGAGGGCGCTACCTTAGGGTTTTCGGCTCAGTATAGAGGCTAGGGTAGTTAGCAAAAAAACTCTTGTTTAGTCCCTATGTAAGCGGATCAGTAATTATGCCAATGTGCCCCATAGCCCTGTTCCAATTGCTACGGCAGCCCCTTGAGGGTTTAGGGTACTAAGGCCAGGCCCGGAATTCAGGACTGGACCTTAAAACCTACAATTTTTAGGGTGTTCTAGGGCTCGGGCAAAGTGGGTAAGGGCTACGTAGAATGACAGTAGAGTTTAGGGGTTTTAAGGGTTTTAGGGCTTTAGGGGTTTAGGGCTGTTGCAGACCAAAGGCTCCTTCGGAAGATTCAGGGTTGAGGGCTCTGGGCCTGGTGCATCGGAATTACGCTGCCGTGAGGAGACTGCATGGCATGTTTCAGCAACACAGGAGCCCAAAACGATCCAAACCCCTTATGAAGAGCTAGAAACACCCTGGCGGTCCCCATACCAGTGTAATGTAATGCATTCTTTATACCCCTAATCTACTGATTCAGGACCCTATCTCAAGTTTTTGGAATTCTTCTCGGATGCCCTAAACCTAAGACCGTAATTTCATGCTGCACGTATCGTGAAGTCCCTAAGCAGCTCGAAGCCCCAAACCCTAGCCAGAGGGTTTACTGTGATCCGTGGCTCCGCCGCTGTTGGAGTTTCTCAAAAGAGAGGGCCCAATTCTTCGCCCTAGTGGTGGGCATAAACACCAGGACCCTAAACCCTACACCCTAAACCCTAAACCCGCTAGGGCTTTGGGTTTAGGCTGTAGTAGACCCAAATTCTCCATCAGACAGTCGGGACCCATGCACCCTAGACCCTTGGTCAGTTGGTTCTAACGCTTCCGAAGCCTAACCCCCCGGCCCTATACACTAAACTACCAAACCCTACTTTTTTTGTAGGTTCCTATTCTAAACCCTAATAGGGAGTTTATAGGGGCCCTACAAAAAAGTAGGTTTTGGTAGGTTAAGGTATACACTAAACCAAGGAGCCACAAACTTAACCTCGAGGCGAAAGAAATCTGCCTTCCCGAGATTTTGAGAAGCTCAGATGCAGTGTTGAAAAATAGACTCGGTTGTCCTTGTCCCCCCCCCCCCCAAGGCTCAAAGCAACATGACATCGAGGTCTGAACAATTCATGTAGGCCCCAAGATCGATCCCAATCTTCACGCTCCTTAAGGGGGGTATGAATCAAGGGTCTACATTAGTAACACGTACCCCTATTGAGTTGTATTGATGTACCCTGAAAACTCATTCTAGTTGTTCATGCCTTGTAGTAAAACCTTGCACAGCCTCACAAAACCCTGCAGCCCTGAGAGAACACTCGTAGAACCCTTATAAGCCTTTCCCTACTCTTGTAGTAACCATAAGCCTTAAACCCCTACACATACACATAATAAACTCTACTCCCTACTCTTGTAGCAACCGTAGTAAACCCTACACAAACACATAATAAACTCTACCCCCTACTCTTGTAGTAACCATAAACCTTAAAACCCTACACATACACATAGTAAACTCTACTCCCTACTCTTGTAGCAACCATAAACCTTAAACCCTACACATACACATAATAAACTCTACACCCTAAACCTTAAACTCTCAACCCTACGCGCTCAACCCTACCGAAAGCATGGTTTGCAGCCCTTGAAGCTCTACCAAAGGGGCCCTTTTTCTTTACCTATACTATACTGGGGGTACCTTAAATACGAGAAACGGTCCTATAAGGGTTACTATAAGGGATCTATACGGGTACTCTAATTTAGGGTTACTATAAGGGATCTATACGGGTACTCTAATTTAGGGGCCTGTTTTCTTTACCTATACGATGTTCGGGGTTCCTTCTTATACGTATCGTATAATGATGCATAATGCGCCCCACAACCTTATTCTACTTATTAAGGCCCCTATGTTATACTCATACCAAACAATATATGGGTAGTTCGCTAAACTTGGCACCCGTTCGGGGTGCCTGTTTCGAGCTGGACCCAAACAGGGCCCCTAATGTAGAGAACTACCTATATAGGGGTGGGAATGGTTAGCTAGTGTATTCCCTGCTGCTCCCTATACAGTTGTCTGGGTATACGAAGCATACGCCAAGAACGCCACTCGAATCATCAAGGCCCCTTCACCATAACCCTTGGAGCTCCAATCTCCTGAAGCCTTACTATACCCTTGAAAACTATAGGCCTCAAGCCCTGAAGCCTTAAAGCCCAAGTACCCTGAACACCCTAAGCTGAGTCCCAACCCTGAATGTTCAAATGTTAAAGCCATGAGCCCTGCAACACGGTCTTCGAAGAAGCAACAGCAAGAGCGACACAGCCACGCTCCAAAATGCCCACCCTAAACATCAATGCCCTAAATCCTAAACCGCCTAAACCCTAAACCCTACCCTAACCCCTAAACCCAAAAACCCCCAAACCCTAAACCCCTAAACCCTAAACCCTAAACCGCCGAAGCCCCAAGTACTCTACTTGGAGGATCATGGGACTTAGTAAGTAGGGTTATAAGTACCTTAATTGGGGGTTATAAGTAATTATAAGTACAGTTACCTTAATTATAACCCCAGTTACTAAGTCCCATGATCCTTTAAGTAGACCCTAAACCCTAAACCCTATATATCCCTTTAAGGAACCCTATAGATCCCTTTAAAGCCCTTTAAGGACCCTTACTAAGTCCCAGGATCCTTTAAGTAGAGAGTCCTCAGCGCCTTGGGGTCCCATGAATTTCTGCTTGGCCGGTCGAGACCAAGCTGTGCACCGGTTTCAGCCCGGCAAAAGCCTCTTTCTGTAAAGTCGAAGGGGTTTGGGTTTAGGGTTTAGGGTTTAGGGTTTTGGGTTTTGGGTTTAGGGTTTGGGTTTAGAGTATGGCATAATGTTTTTTTTGCTGAAGGCTTTGGGCTTTAGGTTTAGAGTTGGTTTGGGCTTTAGGTTTAGGGTATGGGGCTTTGGGTTCAGGGTCCCGTAGTGTTTTTGATCAAATATGTAGTCTGACCCCAAACCCTACTATTGCTTTTTTTCATGCCGCTAGGAATGTTTTCTCATGCTTATTGTGAGACTAAAAATCCAACGGGGCTTTAAACTTTAAGCATACTCTTCTTGTTTTGTTTATGGCTTTCAGCAGTATTCAACAGTGTAGGCAAGCCCTAAACCCTAAGCCATTCGAGACTATGTTGTAGAGCCCTTACAGCAAAACCTTTGTAGCACCCATCTAAAGCCGCCCCAAACCCTAAAACCCTAAACCTTAAACCCTGTTTCAGCAGCGAGAATGCGGCTTTTCCTGGGCTTGGGTTTTGAACAGCTCGATGCGCCCACTCAGCGGTTGCTAACACCGCTGAGGGGTGCGGGGCGAGGCTTTGCGGCCTGCTTTGAAGGGGTCAGGGTTTAGGATGGCTTAGGGTTTAGTGTATGGGGTTTAGGGTTTAGTGTATAGGGTTTAGGGTGTAGGGTTTAGTGTATAGGGTTAGTCTTTAGTGTACAGGGTTCAGGGTTTAGGCTCTGTGTGCTGACCACACGGCCAACGAAGCGGTAGCTCGTGCAGCCAATGTTGCTGTTGCCGAATTCGTTCCTGCCGAATGCCAAACCTGGGAGGGTTTAGGGTTAAGTTAGTATCGGTTTATGGTTAATATTACTGCAGGGTTTAGAGTTCAGGTCAGTATTCAGTATAGGGTTTAATATTGGTACAGGGTTTAGGTTGCGGCTAGTATAAGGATCGCAAATGTTATATTGTTAACCCTCAGGGTTAGGGTTTCCCTTTTCGTATGTAGCCAATTACTAAACCCTAAACCCAAAATAAGGCAGCTCTGATTTTGGTGTAAGCCGACCTTGGCTGGATCATTTCGCAGAAAGGGTCCATTGCACTTAAAGAAAACAGCGAACGCACCGAAACCTTGTAATTTAGGCACTGCAGTCGGGTTGAGGGGTTCACGATCCAGCTTTGTTGGGATTTTTCTGGATGTTAGTTTCGGTTTAGGGCCTAAAGTTTAGGGTTTTGGGGGTTAGGGGTTTAGAGCTTAGGCACTTATAGTATAAGTATAACATCCTTATTCTAATGATCGAGGCCCCTACATAGGCGTGTAGGGATTTGAGTTTCCGGTAAACCTCAAGCTCTGAACCCGCCGAATCCACGAGCCGCAAGCCCGAACTCCTGCACCCCACATTTCTTCAATGAACCCCTCCCAGTCGCTGCACACAATAAATATACACGTACATATATATATATATATATATATAATATACATATATATATATATATATATATATATATATATGGTCACCCCCCCCCCATGACAGACCATCCCCTTTAAAACATCGCTCCCACCGGCGTGTTCGTGCTTTTTCCGCAGTATCGAGTTTGAGCCCTCCGAACGTATCCCTGGAACCACCAAAAGACTGAGACCAGAAAGCAGCACGATAAGGCGCGCGGGTGTCCTACCAAGAAAGGAATTACAGAGCACACGTGTATGGATGAGGGTTGTGCTGACACACTACATAGTAAGCACTACACAGTAATCTTACTTAGACCACTATAATAATATAATAATATACTACTACGTTAACATACGAATATCATGATACACCAATATACTAATGTACTCATGCACCAACGTACTAATATATTCGCGCAATCTTCAACTCTGCAAATATACTATTGTTCGAATACATTACTGTATTATTATATTAAGCTCAAAATGTACGAATCAATCAGTATATTCACATATCAAAACTATTTCTAATACTGATACTAATACCAGCACTTCTGTGAATAATAAACAGATACTAAAACCAGCATTCAGACTGATACTAATACTAACACGAGTACTATTACTGACATTGACATCGACACTGGCACTAACACCAGCACGAACATAATCACGAGTTCATATTTACTATTATTGATATGTATACTTTTATTCAATACTAATACTAATACTGATGCTAATACTAATACTAAATACCAATACCAATACTAGTACTAAAGCAATACCCATCCTAATATCAATACTACCACAAAACTATTACTCATATGAACACTGATACCAGGATTAGGACTACTACAAACAATGACAGCAGTACTAAGAATAGAACCAAGAACAATACATATTAATCCTAACACTAATACTAGTACTAATACTAGCTACTAATTCTAATACTCATACTCATACCAATACTAATGTCACCACTACTGCTGCTACTACTACTGCTACTACTACGACTACTACTACTACTACTACTACTACTACTACTACTACTACTACTACTACTACTACTACTACTACTACTACTAGTACACATACTTTATACTAAAACTAATACTGATACTCATACTAGTCACTAATACTAATACTAATACTCATTCTAATACGACTAATACCAATACCAATACTAATGCTACCATGCTACCACTACTACTGCTGTGCGACAACTATTGCTAGTACGACGACTACTACTATTAACATCAGTACACATACTTAATGCTAATACTAAGAGTAATACTAATTCGAATACTATTACTCATACTAAACATCCTAATATCAATACTACCACAAAACTAATACTAATGCTAACACTGATACAAGAATTAAGATCTACAAACAGTAATAGTGGTACGAAGAGCAGAATTGAGATTAAGATTGGGACTAGGAGCGCTGCATGCGTGTGAAGAAATTTCCAAAAATTGCAGACCATCTAAAAGAACATTTTGGAATTGAGTTTGGGAGACGTGTCTGTCGCCTATCCGTTGACAGATCCTGCCTGGGGACGCACGCCACCCTTCCCCTTCCCCACGACGGTCTGTCATGGGGGGGGGGGGTGAGCATATATGGTCACGCGCTCCGCAGCCCCCCCCCCCCTCCCCCCCCAAAGGTCAATGGTCAGGATATAGGGTGGGGCCCCCCCCTCCCCTGTGGTGTGGGGTGCGGGGTTCCTCTTCCCCCTGTGGGATGGTTGTGGGGTTTTGGGGTTCAGGGTTTAGCTTAAGCTTTCGAGTTATGGGTTTATTTGGGTTTACGGTTATAAGGTATAAGGCTTCGAGTCGACAAGGGCTTAGGGAGGATTTGCGGTGTATGCTCTGCTTTAGGCTTAGAGCCTGCAGTTAGGTGGGGTTTAGGTTGGGTGCAGCGTTTTAAGTGCAAGTTAAGGTTGCTCAAAACGGGGGCACGCGCTGCGTTATAGGGTTTACGGCTTGCGAAGGGCTTGCGCGTGAGCCCTGGCCGCCAGCACCACCCCACCATCCAGCGGCAGCTCCAACAGCCCTTCCGCACACGCCAGGCCCCCCCCCCCCCACCCCTGTCAGACCATACCATTGGGGGGGGGGGGGGGCTGGGAACGCCAGACGCCTGACCATATATATGTATTTGTGTAGTTGTTTGTAGTATTCGAAAGAACACTCACGAATGCTTTGCTGCTATGCACATTGATAAACCTTGTACATTGTCCGTACAGCACCACAGGCATCGTCGGATAAGTTGGACACGAAACCTAAACCCCAAATCCTACACTCTCATATGCATCCCATCGCCCCCTTCATATAGGGGCCTGAATAGTTACCTATACTATATTGAGTGGTTTCCTTCTTATAGGTATTGTTTAATGGGCCCCAAACCCTATACTAATTCTTAAGGCCCCTATATTTTAGAACCCTACTATAGATCCCTTATGTACCCTTTAAAGAATCCCGTAAGGAACCCTATTCGAATTACTAAGGCGTCTACATTAAATCCTTATAAGAGCCCTTACTTGAGTTACCGAAAATTCGGGGGACCTTATTTTGAGGTCCTTATGACAAGAATCCTACTACTTAGGGTACTTTTCTTAGGGTCCCCTATTTTCGGAAACTCCCCATAATTAGCCCTCATAGACCCCTCTAGGGCCCCTAAACCCTAAACCTTAAACCCTACTTGGAGGATCATGGGACTTAGTAAGCAGGGTTATAAGTACCTTAATTGGGGTTAGAAGTAATTATAAGTACGGTTACCTTAGTTATAACCCTACTTACCAACTCCCATGATCCTTTAAGTAAGCCCCTATTTTCGGAAACCCCCCATAATTTGCCCTCATGGACCCCTCTAGGGCCCCCGTTTGTTAGGCTTCAGGAGCCGAGGTTGGCGTGCCTTTACTTCGAACTTCGGCAAGTTTAGGGCTTTGGGGTTTCGGATTTAGTATTTAGGATTTATGGTTTAGGGTTTTAGGATTTAGGATTTAGTGTTGAGGGTTTAGGATTGAGGGTCTAGGGTTAGTTTCGGTTGAGGGTTTGTGCTACCTGATAGTAGTTCCGGCAAGCAGTGCACCTATCGCGGTTGCCTGAAAGTTGCACGGTTGTAGCTGAGTAGGTAGGTTTTGCGTGTTTTTTGGGATTTTGCGACGTTACCATAATTAAGAGGACTAATCGGATGAATCTTTTGTGGGCGAGGGTTCCCAGCCCCACAGCCACAGAAGCCGGGTTTCGGCAGGGAGACTGAGCATGTTGTTTTCATCGTTTCCAGCGATTGCTGCAGCGGAAGACCACGCACCATGCTCCAGAAAAGACCGCTAGGGCGCTGGGTTGAGGGTTGAGGTGAGGTGCAGAAAAGATTCTGCTTCTGTCTCCCCAAGTTCTACATTCTATGGTTGCTTATTTTGAATCCCGATGAAAACTCCACAAAACCTTTTGACGGCCTTATGAAGCTCTAACAAGCACCCGCATCGCAACAACACCGACAAAAACGGCGTCAGAACAGTATAGTCGTCAGGGCCCCTAAACCCTAAACCCTAAACCAAGGTTTATACGGCTTAGTACGGACCAGGGTTGTGGTTTCAGGCTGAAGGTTTCGGGGCTTGGGTTTTAGGGCTTCGAGTTCTGGGGTTTAGGTTTTAGGGCGGTTCCACATGGTTCAAAGACATTAAGTTTGCACCCTAAACGTTTGTAACCCTAGATTTGGGGTCCCGAATACCCCTATTGAGGGCCATATTCCATGGCTTAGGGACCCAAACCCAAGGGTACAAACCCTAAGGGTGCAAAGGAAAACTCCTTGAATGGTGGTGGCTCCATTTGGAGGATCATGGGACTTCGTAAGTAGGGTTATAAGTACCTTAATTGGGGTTATAAGTAATTATACGTACAGTTACCTTAATTATAACCCTAGTTACTAAGTCCCATGATCCTTTAAGTAGACCCTAAACCCTAAACCCTATATATCCCTTTAAGGAACCCTATAGATCCCTTTAAAGCCCTTTAAGGACCCTCACTAAGTCCCATGATCCTTTAAGCAAACCCGAGCCCGGTGGAAGCTTTACATGTTTGATTAGGACGAGGTGGGAGTTTCTGAAAATAGGGGGGCCCTTTAAAGGGATCCTTAAGGGTTCCTGCTGGTGTTCTTTAAAGGGATCTAGAGGCCTTAGGGTTTAGGGTTGGGAGTTTCCGAAAATAGGGGACCTTAGCTTAGTACTCTAAATAGTAGGATCCTTGTTATAAAGACCCCAAAATGAGGTGTAGTAGGATCCTTGTTATAAGGACCCCAAAATGAGGTACCCCTAATTTTCCGAAACTCCCAGGTTTGTTCAAGGTAATCACCGGGGTTGCACGCCCACGGGGTTCTGGTATGTCTCGCATAATCCTCACCCCATGTATTGCATCCTCGTAAACCCTAAACCGAAACCCCAAACTCTGAAGCCCAAGCCGTCAACCCCACTCAAGCGATGCATGTCACACAGCAACCCTTATCGGCCTCATCGTGTACGTCGTAGCACATGACCCCTGAAAGCAGCCCTTCCGAGCAACCCAGAAAAAGAGTCCTGTCTTACCTCCACACACCTCAGCAGGGTTTCCGAATGTCAGAGGACCTTTTCCGAGGCAGGGCTTGCTGGGCTCCTAAAGGCTACTAGAGATGAACATTGGGGTCGCGCAGAGGTCCGGGGAAAAGGGGGCACCGGGATGTTACTTGCCTCTCTCTCTCTCTCTGAGTGCCCGCTGGCCCGGACTTGTGGCTCGAGCTTTAGCGCAGCAATAGAAGGACCCTAAACCCTAAACCCCAAGCCACTAAACCTCTGCCACCGGAATCCCTGAGCCCCAAGCCCTCTCCGCCACAACCAACTAAAACAACACTAGTCCTGAAGCCCCTAAGCCCTAAAGCCCCCAAACCCGCAACCCCTGACCCCAAGCACACTAGAGAACCCTCATTGACTTGTAGAACCCTAAACCCGAACGAGGCATCACGGCACCTTGTTGTACCCTAAACCCTAAAGTCTTAAAGGAAGCATGGGAGCTTTCGGTCGCCACTTGGGGGTTCTCCTCCACAAGAACGCCTTGCTCAAGCGCGGTTAGGATGCACTGGGAGGGTTTATTTGAGGTTCTAGGATGTTATATCCCTAAACCCTAAACCCTAAACCTTAAACCCTAAACCCTAAACCCTAAACCCTAAACCCTCGTAGCTTAGGGGACTGAAAAAACCGTTGGTTGTGGCGCTTTGGGTGCTTTGGGTCGCACTGGGATTTGAGGTTTAGGGTTTAGGGTTTAGGGTTTAGGGTTTAGGGTTTAGGGTTTAGGGTTTAGGGTAAGCTCTGGGGATGAGTTCATGAGTTCAATGTGCAGGGTTCTGGGGTGAAGTCTAGGGCCTCAGCACGGTGTTCTTCTCTGCAAGCCCAGGGAGTTCCACATTGAAAGCCTCGGATCGTTCTTTGTTTTTTGTTGGCCAGCATCAAGACAACTTTCTGATCCTGGAGTTTGTCTATGTTTGTTTGGGTTTTTTTTCACAGTTGCATGGGCCAGGGGTATGGGGTTACGATCTGGTGGGGCCTAGAGAGCTCAATACCTCTTAGCTGAGGAATCGACGTTGAATCATCCTTGATTTTCAGAAGAAAGGCCGAGGTGCCGCAATCAGGACTACTCATACAGCATCTCAGCTGACCCCCCCTGGTTTCAATGAATTCCCCGTGTTGTAGTAGTCTTGAACCAAGTCTAAAGACCCCACGCGCCAGACGCCGATGTCCTAAACTTGTGACACCAGATCCAAAAGCCTGAAACCCGAAACCTTGGCACCCCAAACCTCGTTCAGAGTTGTTGCAGGTATCTTAGACGGCACGGAGGGTAGATTCCCCTAAGCGAGCATTTTGCGCGTCGTGTACAAGCGGAGTCGGCGCTCAGCGTGCAAAAAGTCGAAAAACACGAAAAGTCGAAAAACACGAAAAACGCAAAAAACACGAAAAAACGCAAAAAAACACGAAAAAACGCAAAAAAACATGAAAAACACTAAACAACTATTACTACTTCCTACTACTATTAAGATTATATTATTACTATTATTATTATTTTTACTATTGCTCGTTACTATTATTATGACCACTGCTATTACTTTTCGCGTTTTTCGTGTTTTTTCGCGTTTTTTTTGTGTTTTTCGCGTTTTTCGTGTTTTTTGCGTTTTTCGCGTTTTTCGTGTTTTTTGCGTTTTTCGTGTTTTTCGACTTTTCGTGTTTTTCGCATTTTTCGCGTATGCGCGTTTCATTAGCGTGCTTCGCACAAAATACTTTTTATTGTTACTGTTATATTATTATTACTATTACTATTACTATTACTATTACTATTACTATTACTATTACTATTATTATTACTATTACTATTACTATTACTATTACTATTACTATTACTATTACTATTACTATTACTATTATTTTTATTATTACTATTACTAATTACTATTACTGTTACTACTACTATTACTACTACTACTATTACTACTACTACTACTACTACTACTACTACTACTACTACTACTACTAATACTACTACTACTACTATTAGTACTACTATTACTCGTACTACTACTACTGCTATTGCTACTGCTACTACTATTACTATTGCTATTACTATTACTATTACTATTACTATTACTATTACTAATTACTATTACTATTACTATTACTATTACTATTACTATTACTATTACTATTACTATTACTATTACTATTACTATTATATATTACTATTACTATTACTATTTACTATTACTATTACTATTACTATTACTATTACTATTACTATTACTATTACTATTACTATTACTATTACTATTACTAATACTATTACCGGGGGGCTGTGGGAGTACACCTTTTTCCACAAAATTTATGTATCGCATGGTCGAGCCACCTATTGAACAACCTGCGAGAATAGGATACAGGCACACGCACACATACTTAAACAAGCATTCATTCAACTTTGTTTACACACATGTGTACCAACGTATGAGTACACAACCGACATTCTTCCTTTCGCGTTCGCAAGCTGTTATATCGTTGCCACGAAAGCGCAAACAGTCTTTCTTGGTGTTCTCGTTTCGTATCTCTGAAGCCATGTCGGAGTTTCGTGGTGATCATATACCAGGTTCGCTTCGTGAACTTGGAGGGCGGGATGGCGCACTTACATTCGATGAGGCTATCATGCGCATAGATATATATGCAGAATAAAGATATACGGATAAGTGTATATACATATGTATATATATATATCCATATACAAATACGGATATATATATATATATATGTATATATGCCCTCATATGTATGTGTGACATTGTGCATAATAGAGAGCTCGGCATATGTATAAATATAAATATAAATATAAATATATATATATATATATATATATATTATAACGTGCCTTACATTAATCGACAAATGTCGACTTCTCACTATTCATACATAGTTACATACACATAGCAGTGTGTGGAGCATGCTTCTAGATGTAGTACAAACTTCTGATCTATAAGTGATATTTTATTTGATTATATTCCTATTATTATCACCAACCATGCCTTTTGCATTAATACTCTTATCGATACATTTTTCGATAATAACCGAATATTCAATCCAAATATAGACAACAATAGCACTAGATATACGAAACTTTTCAACACACACCAAACCGATATTCTATAGATTACCAGCAACAATTGCGTTGTAAAGTGGCACATAAATGTATTTATCATATTTTAATTTTAGTCATATTCAGAAGAATAATCGGAATATAGAAAGCATATTGGATTAACAGCAACAAATGCGTAGTAAAGTGGCACATACATGTATTTATCATATTTTATTTATAGTCATATTCAGAAGAATAATCGAAATATAGAAAGCATATTGATATGTGGACAAGTTAAACATATAAATCAATGAACAAATCCTCTAACAAGAACGAAATATAATTTAACATACAAGCATAATACGTTCTTTAAGCTTATAAAGTTGTTGGCCAATACAATATATAGATATGCACCCATTTAGGAAAGCCTAGGTCTTCCAAGTAATTGACTTCATATAGAGATTGATATACAATAAGATCACATATAATCAAGATTATGAAAATCGACAATAACGAACCAGTATCGTAATAACGAACATGAGATTAAAGATAAAACTTCTATTAGTATCCAATTACGATATTTAAAATTAAAAAGACTCGCGCGTAAATCACGGCAGATGCGCACTCCCAGGGTCCCCCGTTCTGTATTATTACTATTACTATTACTATTACTATTACTATTACTAGTACTAGTACTAGTACTATTACTATTACCATTACGATTACCATTACTACTACTACTACTACTACTACGACTACTACGACTACTACTACTACTACTACTACTGCTACACTACTACTATTACCACTACTACTGCTACTACCACTACTACTACTGCTACTACTACTACTACGACTACGACTACTACTACTACTCCTACTACTACTACATTACTACTATTACCACTACTACTGCTACTACCACTACTACTACTACTGCTACTACTACTACCGCTACTACTACTATTACTGCTACTACTACTACTACTACTACTACTTCTACTACTACTACTACTACTACTACTACTACTACTACTATTACTTCTTCTACTACTACCACTACTACTACTACTACTACTACTTCTACTACTACTACTACTACTACTACTACTACTATTACTTCTACTACTACCACCACTACTACTACTACTACTACTACTACTACTACTACTACTACTACTACTTCTACTACTACTATCATCGGATTTTTCGCGTTTTTTAGTGTTTTTCGTGTTTTTCGCGTTTTTCGTTTTTTTCGTGTTTTTCGCGTGTTTCGCGTTTTTCGCGTTTTTCGCGTTTTCGCGTTTTTCGCGCTTTTCGCGTTTTTCGCGTTTTCGCGTTTTTCGCCTCCACCTCTGCGCCTCCGCTTAGCTGAGACACACAAAGCGTTTCCACAGCGATTCCCAGACCCCCTGGAGGATCTAGAAAGTAGATCCCCTAATTTTGGGCCCTATCCTACTAAGGGTATTTTATAGGAGCCCCCATTAAGGGATCTACTTTTTGGATCCTCCCGGGGGTCTGGGTTATTGGTTAGTAACCCGCATCAAAACCGCTCAGAACCCCCCCGGCACGAACTCCGAAAAACATCCTTCTCCATGAGCTTTTTGGCGGTTCATAACGGTTCTCTACCTGCCTGTTCTATCTATCGGGTCATCAAAAAGGTTGTTATCGTACCGCGAGAGCTTCACAGGAACCCTTACATAGCCTCGGTGGAGTTCTCGCGAACCTTCCCTAAACTCCCGTGGATCCGAATTCCTCTGAACCCGAAACCCGAAACCCGAAACCCCAAAACCCGAAACCCCTAAACCTTAAACGATAAACCCGAAACCCTAAACCCTACAAAGAGCCTTCTAGAACACTAGAATACAAGGCCTCTACGAGGCCCGTGGAGCAGACCTCCCTGAATCCTGAACCCGTTAACACCATGAACCCCAAGCCCGCGAGCTCTTCAAAGAACCTTTCGCCGTAAAAATCACCTGAAGGGTCAAGAGCCGTAAACCCTAAAAAGCTCACTTCCAGACATGATTCCCACTAGAACTGTTTAAGGAACCCTTTTAAGAGAACCCTATGTCTACCCTTTAAGGAGCCCCTCGCATCATGCCACCTCCTAGGCCGGAAGCCTTGCGCGCTTGCCTCCGAGCTGCTTCTGGCCATTGCTGCGATCTCTTTGCTGGCGCTGGCAAGGCCTCCGGGGGCACTCCTTTCAGGGCTCCTTTAAGGGCTGCTCGAGGGGACATTCCTTGTTTGTTTACAAACAGGGCACCGTTAAGGGCTTTTTTATGGAGCATTCTTGAGGCTCCAGGGTGTACGGTTTCAGGTCTTAGGGTTTGGGGCTTTAGGGTTTAGTGTAGTGCCTGAGGTATAGCATAATTATTGTTATGTGTGCGTGTGTATACATATTGACACATAACTACACACATTTTTGTGTGTATATATATATATGCATGTACATATCTTGCTGTTCTGAATCATCGTGTGGGGCTTTTGAGATTTCGGTTATGCTGACTGAAGGATATGCTACCATGGTCTTTATAAGGTCTTGCAGGGCTTAACCGGCATTTTCTAGGGGTTCTTGGTTGTCGTAAGGTTTGTGGCAGTTTGGGTAGCAATCCTGTGTAGAAAGGCTTGTAGAAGCCTTTTTGCTTCCTTGCCAATGTGAACGCAAAGCTTGGAGGCCCCGAACGTTTTTTGGATGAAGTGAAGCGGTTTAGGGTTTAGGGTTTAGGGTTTAGGGTTTAGGGTTTAGGGTTTAGGGTTTAGGGGTTTAGGGTTTAGGGTTTAGGGGTTTAGGGTTTAGGGTTTAGGGGTTTAGGGTTTAGGGGTTTAGGGTTTAGGGTTTAGGGTTTAGGGCTTCTGCCACCCGTGTTCGTGTTCACCAAAGGACAGCGAGGCTCTGACTTGCAGGTTGTCGCTGACGGGGAGGGACAGCGTGGCTCCTGGATCCTGTGAGAGGAGCCTGGGGCCATGCAACTGGCAGTTGCATGGAAGTCGTTCGGGATGAGATAGCGAAACAGCGAAATCCTATGTCCTGTGGTTGAGAACGAAGCTGCAATCCCCACGCCTTCAACAGGTAAAAACCCTCAGTTTTGAAACCCCCAATACAAAAGCCCGACAGACCCGAAACCCTCAAAGCCCGCCCATCAAAAGCCCTGAGCTTCCCAATAGAAGCCTTATATTGGCCTACTGGAACACTAAGGCCCTAAACCCTAAACTAAAACTAAAACTCTATAGGAGCCATTATAGGAGCCCTGTAGAACCCACTTCGAACCCTAAACCCAACCAATACTTACTCTATAGAATCACGAGATTGGCGATATACTGCCCGAATGGAATCCTTTCTGGCGAGGTACTTCTCCTCGCACTTGCAGGCCGCTGCAGGGCGACTGATCTGAGCGTCGGCATGTGATACGGTTGATGATAGAAATCCTATATTACCCATAATAAGGAATATACCATAAGTCCCATGGTTTAGGGTCCTTAAGGTAATGCAGGATTTATATCATCAACCGTAGTAAAAGAGGGCGTTTAAGGACTCCATTCAAGGCTCACGATGGATAACTAGAAGTTTATTAGGGCTACTTTTAAGGGTCCGTCAAGAGTCCTTGAGTTTAGGGCTGCAGTGTTGAGGACTTGGGGGGTTAGAACTCGGGGTAGGGGTTCGGGGTTGATGTGCTCAGCCAGATTTCAGTTAGCAGATACCATTTCCATTTTCTAACCATGCCCCACCCCCTAGCACCCAAATCATAACAACCTATACCTCAACTCTAATCCAACCCAACATCCATAGGTAGAACCCTAGGAATAACTCACCTGAAGATCCAAAACCATGACAACCTATACCCAATACCCACATAATGGAACCACTAGAAGAACCATACACCACCGCGTAGAAAAACCCCAACCTCAACACCATACACCCGCACTCCCATAGAAAAACCCATATGCCCGACCCGAAATCCCTAACCCTTGAAAATGGAAATGGTACTCTCTAATAAAATATCTATAATCGGAATAAGGTTTAGGAATGAGGTAGGAATAAGAAACAGAATGATATTATTTCAATAAAATATTGCTATTATTGGTTTTTATTTAGGATTGATTAGATCGCCGTATTCTTGTTCAATGTCCTTAATACTTTTGTTCAACCACTTAACGGCATTTCCATTTTCTAACCATGCACACCTCCCTAGGCCACCTGAAGACCCAGAACCCACCAACAGACTCCACAAGGAAGACCCATACTAAGACCCAAGTAATGAAAACCACACTATGGAACCATGCGTACCCCCATAGAAAATAGCTTACTTGACCACACAGCGTGCCCGACCCGATAGAAAACAGCTCGAACCGACTAGAACGATACTTGCAGCGTAGCATGAGGTACGTGCCGAGGTTCCGTTTTCAGCTTCAACCGCACTCTCATTGGAGCACTTCTTCCTTCTCTCAATAGCCATGAAAGCTGGCTTCCTATTTGCCTCGTTCTTTTGCGCACAGAGGGTGCTATTCCATTCTTCTTTTGCGGTTCGTCCCGGCTCCTTGTGCGTTCCCACACAGGGTCAGTCAGTGGGGCGAAGCAAAATGAACAGACGGACTCGGACTTGCGCATTCCCACCACGTTCCGGAGATGTTCGAGTTTCCAACAGGCATGCAGTTAGGAACAGTGTATTCGGCCGACATGTGCAGCGAGGTCTGCCAGCAAATTTCGGACCAGCCTCGGCAGTCTCAGCGGGCCATTTGCATACTTGCGCAATGCGGGCAGATGGTGAGCTCGTCTGCTTTGGGCTCAATGGTCATGGGCAGTGTGACGTCCCATCAGGTTTGGGACCAGTTTTAGCAGTCTCAGCAGGCGGTGACCATACTTGTGCAGTGCGGTCAGATGGTCAGCTCGTCTGCTTTGGAGACAATGGTCATGGGCAGTGTGATGTCCCAGCAGATTTGGGAAAAGTTTTAGGAGTGTCAGCGGGCGGTGACCATACTTGTGCAGTGCGGTCAGATGGTCAGCTCGTCTGCTTTGGATACACTTGTGAGGGGCAGCGTGTCGTCCCAGCAGATTTAGGACCAGTTTTGGCGATCTCAGCGGGCGGTTTGCATACTTGTGCAATACGGGCAGATGGTCAGCTCGTCTGCTTTGGATACAATGCTCATGGGCAGTGTGACGTCCCAGCAGATTTGGGACCAGTTTTGGCGATCTCAGCGGGCGGTGGCCAGACTTGTGCAATGCGGACAGATGGTCAGCTCGTCTGCTTTGGAGACAATGGTTATGGGCAGTGTGATGTCCCAGCAGATTTGGGATCAGCTTCGGCGATCTCAGCGAGCCATTCGCATACTTGTGCAATACGGGCAGATGGTCAGCTCGTCTGCTTTGGATACAATGCTTATGGGCAGTGTGATGTCCCAGCAGATTTGGGACCAGTTTTAGCAGTCTCAGCGGGCTGTGACCATACTTGTGCAGTGCGGTCAGATGGTCAGCTCGTCTGCTTTGGAGGCAATGGTTATGGGCAGTGTGACGTCCCAGCAGATTTGTGACCAGTTTTATCAGACTCAGCGCGATTTTCATATTTGAGCAATGCGAGCAGATGGTCAGCTCGTCTGCTTTGGACGCAATGGTGATGGACAGGGTGACGCGCCAGCATATTTGGCACGAGTTTAGTGGGTCGTTGTCATACTTGTGCTGCACGAGGGGACAAATGGTCAGCTTTGCTTTGGAGGCAACTTTTATGAGAAGAGTCATGTGCCCAGTCGGTGATCGTGGAGAAAATGGAGTGCTTACCCTCAAGCCTTCAGTAGTTCAAATCTCAGATACTGCCTGTTATTGCCCTCAACTCTGTAATAATTTTGCCCTAACTTATTTTCAATATTTTCTATGGTATAAATATTCTGTGACCAGTTGCTTACTCTTTCTTTTTCATTTGGTTTTCGCTTCCTAAATATCTTAACCTCGTCCCCTACATCTAAATCGGGATATACGCGGTTCTTCTTTCCCTTCATGGTTAAATTTAGTTTCACTTTGAATTGGTTACTGGGTTTTCGGGCTTCCTTTGGTGTAAATCCCGTGGCCGAATGCTTCATTTGATTATTATAGGTTAATAATATTTCTAATATATAATCTGGCCATTGGATGTTTTGTTTTCCTTTTTTCTCATCTGCTTCAACTCGCTTATACAACATATCTTTAAAAGTTCTGATGGCTCTTTCGCTAAAGTTTGGGTGCGCCCTCGTTCTATGATGTTCTATGTTCTCATCCTTCAAATACTTTTGTATTGCCTCCTTGTTCAATGCTCCCTCGTCGTCTGTATAAATTATGTCGGGTTTCTTACCCATCTTGTTTAAACACTCAATCATTCCGCTCGCTACATCTCCTTCTTGTTTGCTTTTTATCGGCACTACATACATGAACTTATCAAAAACATCAATCATCAAAACACCTACCCTAAACTTTTGTTCATCCAAATCGTTTATAAAAAGCAAATCCATCTGATACTCGTATGCGGAATGAGGGGCGATAAAACTGTTTTGACCTACCGGCTTTCTTTTTTGTTCAACATTCTTTCTAAAAAACTCGTTAATATCGCCCATTGTTATAGTTTTGTCTTTCTCCCGAGCTTCGCTTAATGTCCTTTGTTTTGAACCATAACCGGCTCTATCAAAATATACATCATTAATAATTTTCTGTTTCTCACTCATATAAATAAGTAACAAAAAATAATGATTTAATATAACTAATTAAATCATCATTTTAAAGAATTCGGCATCATCACTTTGTATTCGTTCATATCGTATTTGGGTGCTCCGCGCTTCTTTGTGCTGGGTTTCTTATCTGTAATGATTTCATTAATCTGACTTGGTGTTAAGTCTTCCTCGCTTAAATTGTTTTCTTCTATGTATTCCTTAAGCTTCTTTTTTTGGTTGTGCCTTAAGCTTGCTTCGCGCTTCTTCATCATAAATTGCTCGTCTTCTTTCCTCTTGTTATAATACAGCCTTTGATACAAAGCCAGTTGTTGCTTAATCTCGTCCATTGTCATATCCTCGGGACTTTTGAAATGTGTCATATTACTATACTATACATTTATACTATTTCTTTAAACAAGTTTCTAAACATAACACGAAAATCTTTAGAAAAAACATTTAAAAAGAAATTTAGTTTATATTGTAATTATATTGTATATGAGCAAAAATATTAAGCGTAACACGAGAGCACTACAAACAACCTACGACAACTACAAGAATCGTTTAACACAAGGCACCAGAGAAAAAACACAAAATCTAATTAACTTTTATGAAGACCGTAAAATAGCGCAATTCACCACCGCGGACAATTTAATCAGACAGTTTATAACAGCAAAAACCGACAAACAAAAAACGAAAGCAAACAACGCATACGACAAAATCCACGACAAACACCACGACAAAGAACCACTCGGGCAACGAATGCGGGAAGCAAAGAAGGAAAACAAAAGCCGAAATAGCACCAGCATCTACTCTATAGATGTAATGTTTTATAAGTTAAAGTTAGAAAAAGACAACGCTATTAAAACCGCTTTCAAAGACCACAAAGGCCGACCATTAATTTGTTTTTGGAAAGAACCTAAAAGCGCAAATGTAACATCCACCAGATACATAGAGGACTTGGTGGGGAAACGAATTTTTAGATACGAGAAAGAAACGAAAAACATCTTTAAAAAGTTAATGGATACCTTCAACACAGACCCAGTTTTAGAAGACGATTTGTTTCACACAGAGCAGTATATGGAATGTATCCAAATTAAGAGCATCGAGCGGGTAGATGGTGATACAGACTTTAAGCCAGAACAGGAGAAACTCACAAACACCGCTAATTTAAGTATGTATAACATCTACATTCAAACACCTTTAGACCCCGAGTTTGAAACCTTTAAGGAAGCAATAAATGTAAAGCATTACAAAGAAAACGAGTGCTGGTTTAACACCATAACCGATTGGTATAAGGATACACTAATGGGCGAGAAGCGAAGGGAAAAGAACAGATTAACAAAGCAAAGTATGTTAAAACTGATGAATAAGACCGAAGAGGATTTCAAAACAAACGGGGCATCAATACAAGATATGGTGCCGGTGTTTGAACATTACGGCATTCAAGTAAGGATATTTAACTCTTTCATAAAGCCGATTTTCAAATACTCACCAACGAAATACAACCACCATATCCCAACATTATGCGCCCTAGTTAAGAATAATCATATCTACACAGCAAACGACAACCTACAAATGTTACGACAAATGGTAGCAATCCGCGAGAATCAAGATGTATCGGTTAAGGCTTCCCCAGATTACCACATAAACGATAATGACGAACCCACTGAATGTAAAATGATACAGTCCTTAAATGACCTTAAGAAATTCAGAGAAAAAGATGAATATACCTTAATTTATGATGGTAACGATTTAACCCATTTGTTTTATGAAAGCAAGATGGCAGGGTATGAGCCACAAGTGAGATTTACTGGTTGTATCGTATCCGATTTGTATTTCAAATTCTACATTAAAAAGAAGAGCATAAGATACAGGATTAAAACACAAAATCTAGTGACGAGCTCAGTGGATGGAACTATAACCGTAAGGACGGAACAGATTTATAACAATATGTCTAAAGCAATGTATGAATTCAATAAGGCACTATTTAATCCCTTACATAAATCCTATTACAACGAAACCGATATACAAATTCTTAAGGAGTGCCGAACAATCCCGCCTGTGGGAGAATTAAATAAATTCTACAAGGTGTTTAACCAAAGAACCGAGAAATACGACAAATACGGATTTATGCCTGAAACAACCACCGAAATAGATGTAAGAAAAGCTTACACCCACGCCTTCAACCAAATTACCGAAATACCCGTCTTTAACCAGTTTGATATATGGAAGCATTTCAATTACAAAGCCCACGATTACAGCAAGTTTCACGAACTGACTTTGTTTTTAGTTAAACCTAAAGAACAAGCGTTATTTTTTAATAAGACACACTGTTTAGTATATGGTAAGTTTCTAAAGCACTACGCAGACAAATGCGAAATCCTACATTATAAAGAGCCTTCCAGAGTGTATAAGGTGAATTACACAAAACTTATTAAACAGTTATGGGCAACCGAGATATCAGACCACTTCCCAGAAGATGCTAAAATCAAGAAGCTTATAGCAAATGTAAATTTCGGATTGCTAGAGAAGGGAACGAACAAAAAATCTAAAAGCTTTGCCTTTGACAGCCTTCGGGAAGCATTGTATTATCAGCAGGAAGTAGGAGGCAAGATTAATAAAATCACCGGATACGACGAAGACGACAAGGAATTGGACAGAAAATATTACTGCTTAACAGTGACCGATAGAGTGGCGTTAAGAAACGGATATACTTACATAAAGGAGTTACTGCTACAAATCCATAACCATAAAATTCAAGAGGACTATACCAAATTAATAAATAATGGTGTTGATGTATGGAGCATTAAAACAGATGCCTTTGTAATTAGGCACGAGCACTTAAGCAAGGCAAAGAAAGCAATAGCATTTAACAATAATATCGGAGGATGGAGACACGAAAAAGGTAAGTCAATAATCCCACCGACAGAGCAACACAAAATGAAAGAAAACATATTAACAAAAATACCAGAATATACCAACGAAACACTAGAAATTAAAGACGAGTGGGACACCGAAAGCATAGCAAAACAAATAACTCAAAAGAGCCCACTTATTATAAGAAGTAAATACGCGGGTGGTGGTAAATCGCATATAGCGAAGCATTTCAGCAAGTTAGGTCATAAAACATTGTTTGTAGTGCCCCAGAACAGCTTATCGCAAAATATAGACGATGAAGCAATCACTACAAATAAGTTCTTTGCTATTCCAGTTGGCGATGGGGAGAAACTGCCAGAGTTTGACCATAGTAAATTTAATTGTATAGTGTTTGATGAGATTTATATGAATAGTTTATATATACTAAATAGAATACGAGAGTTCGTTAAACAACACCCCGATAAAATTATTATAGGAGCGGGAGACGTTAAACAACTGCCACCGATTGAAGACCTAACCAATACCAGAAAGCCCGATGAATACGCCGACGACTGTATCAACCAAATATTTAAATACACTATGATGCTTAAGATTTGTAAGAGGTTAGGGGCAAAGGATGACCCGAAAGCAAATGAGAACCGCAACACCTTAAACCGTATGTATGACGACATGTGGATAAACCGCATTCCTATAACTGAATTCGTAAGGAAATATTTTAAAACGACTGCCAACCTAATGGCGTCCGAGAAGAACATAGCATACACCAATATACGATGTAAATATGTATCCAACTACATAAGAAGCAACCTAGGTAAAACCGATAAATACGAAGTAGGGGAAACGCTTATATGTAGGAAATATAAGAAGGTTGGAAACACTAAGTTTAATGTTAATTATCGGTTTAAAATAGTTATTATATCAGGGAATGTAGTTACCTTAGAGAACATAAAATCAAAAGATAGATACACCACCGACATTTACACTTTAGATAATAATTTTAGATACGACTACTGCGCCACTTGCCATTCGGCACAGGGGGCATCAATCAAAGGTAAAATAACCATCCACGAGTGGGAGAAGTCATATTTAGTAAGCCGTGAGTGGATATGGTGCGCCTTAACGAGAAGCACTGATTTTAATGATGTTTTGTTTTACGAAGGCGCTACTAACAATGGGGAGCTAAACGAAGAAAATCTACACCGATATTTAACAAATAAAATTAAAAACTATAAGCTACAGGATGAAGCAAAGAATAGAACAATAGATGAGACTAAATATGTTGATGCCGAGTGGTTTATGAAGAGGTTAAACGGAAACTGCCAGAACTGCGGTTGTCGCTTTGAGTTTGATATAAGTAACGGCTACTTAACTAATAATATAACTGCTCAGAGACTAAACAACGAAGTCCCGCATTACAAAGATAACTGCGAGGCTTGGTGTAAGCTTTGTAATTGCTCCGCGAAATAATTATCAAAAAAATGTTTTTAATAATTATTTCTTTTTACTGATTAAAACCATAGTCTATTGTTGATGCTACACTTGTTGAACTACTTAAAACTGTTGATGGTCGCGCGCTGTTGCTACTTCTTCTTGAACTTGGAACGCTTTGAGGTGGTGAACTTCTTACACTTTGTGGTTGCGAACTTCTTACACTTTGTGGCGGTGTTACTGTTTGATAAACTGGTAGCGCTGGATTACTTGAACGCCTTGATGACGAAGATGAACTACTAGATTGTGGAGGCGTTGGATTATTCTTATTACTTGCTTGTGCTTCTTCATTTTCTTCCTCTTCTTCATCTTCATTAGCACCACCACCAAAACTAAAAAACTCTCTTAACCTTCTTAAGTCATCCATAATTTGACTTCTTTGTTGTGGTTGTGATGACTGACTTGAACTACTACGACTGACATTATTTGGCAACCCGCTAGGCATTGAACTAGGTTCTGACGGTTCTGACGGTTCCGATGGCGATGAGATACTGTTCTGTTTCAACATATACCTAAATGTTTGTGTCATTTTGTTTCTTCTATCCTTTAACAAACTTTCATAATCTTTAATTTCACTATCAAATATCCAGCCTATACCTTCAAAATCTGGATAATCCGCTAAAACTCCCTTTTCTGCTGTTGTTATGCCACTTTCTCGTATATCTTCAACTTCATAACCTGTAGTGTCTAAAAATGGGTTATACATACCTTTAATATAAACATCATCATCGGATGCTCTCCTTTTCCTTTTTGGTAGTTTATCTTTATACAAATTTAGTCGTTTATACATATATTATAAGATAAGAAAAATTAAGTTCCTGTCATCGCACCTATTGCTCCCTTTACTACTCCCTTTCCTACTTCCTGTAATCCTGCCGAAAGCGCAGATGATGCCGCCGACCCAGCGCTCGCTAGGAATTGACGAACAACACCACCGCCTCGTCTTTTCTTCATATCCTTCCATTCTTTCACTTTCCGTTTTATCTTTTGTTGGTTTGCCATTGTTTGCCACTCGCCACTATTCATATGACCTTGAATAATACCTGTTAAATACACTTTCTGTCTCATATCGTTGGGTTCGTCTTCAACTCCTTGAATAACATCAGGTGTTAATAAATCACGATAAAACAACTGAAACAATATACCACCAACTGTTATTCTATCATCTGTTAAGATGCTTTGAGCGTTATTATTAAAACTGAATACACCTCGTTCATGTGCGGTTAATCCTTCGTATTCGTCGTCTGGTATTAATTCTTCTGTGGATACATCTCCTTCTTCTGGTGGTGTTTCTAGTCGTGGCATATCTAATAACCCTGTAAATCCACGATTTAACATGTTACGCGTAAGTGTGTCGTTTAACCTATTTACTGCTTGACTATGACGTTGTCCCACCTCTTGTTGTCGTTGCTCTGTTTGTCTTCTTCTTTGCTCTGGTTCTCTTGCTAGGTATGTTCTAAAATCAACATCCGAACCTATTGATTGAGGCGTAACCATTCCCGAGTCACCCTGAACTGTTTCAATGGGTGTAGCATTTCCTGAATTGTCACGGTGTCGCTCTACATGATATGTTTGTCCGTTTTGTTGTGACTGTCGTTGTAACATCATTTGGCGCATTTGTCTATCCATTATTCGGTTTTGTTGTTCCTTTAACAATTCAACATGGTCGGCACCATCAAAGAAACTACCCTGCGGACTGTTCCTAAATTGTGTTGCCGTTCGGTCTGGGAATGGTCTTAATAGTTTTTGGTCTTCACTGATTAAACCTAAAATCTCGTTGAATGTTGGTTTTCTCTTGAGTCCATATTTTTGATAAGGGTTTATTAATTCAAACCTTGCTGTTTTAGTTGTCATTAGTTTATATAATTATATTTAGATTAAAATATAATTAACAAACATTATTTATTAAGTTCTTCTAACCTGTCATCAATTTTCTTTTTCGTCTCTTTTGACACTGGGAATAAATTCATTAGTTCATGAAGTCGCTTACCCATATGCTCTACACTTGAATGCGGTAAATTAGGACGGTATAACTCATTCATTAACCTATCTAATTCGTTTTGATAGTTCTTACGCTTGTTACTTTCTATAAGTTCATTTCGTTTAAGAAGACTACCCTCGTAACTCTCTCTTAATTTCATATGGTCTCTTAAGTGTTCTAAATATCTTGTATCTTGAAGTTCAAAGGGACTATATTGTTTAGTTGATGTGCTTATCTTAAAACCTTTATCAGGATGTTGTTTCCGCTTTAGTCGTTTATTATACTTCCTAGAAAACATTATATATTTACTTTAGATTTTATTATTATCGCCTTTTACTTCTTAATCCTCCTACAAACATACTCTGCGTTAAGGCATTTGCCTTCTCTCTTCTTTTATTCATATACTCTTGTTGTATCAGTTTAAAATTATCGTTAATAATTTCTTGTGGTGATTTAATAACTGGTGGCGGTTCTGGTGTTCTTACTTGTTGTTTTACCTGTTGAAAATATACTGGTTCTTCGTTTGTTATAATTTCATTCGCATATGTTGGTTGTTGTTGTATTGCTACTGCCTTTGGTTTTGCTTTTGCCTTAGGTTTTGGTTTTATTGGTTTCTCCTCTAGTTTGGAGCATTTGTGTGAGTATCTTAAAGTCTTTAGCGTTAAGTTTGCTCCGCAGTCTTTACAATTAACCTTTTTGTTTTTCATCCTGTCCGTTTTGTTTTTAAACTCTTGTTCTGGTTCTTTGGGTGCTTCTTCCTTTACATCAACTGCTTCAATCTTGGTCTCTGGTGGTGTTTCGGGTGCTTCTTCATTTACTATATTGGTGACTTCTTCATTTTTATTATCTTCATCGCTCATCTTATATATTATTCTATATTATTTCTATTTTTAATGAAATGGAAATAAAATAGATACTTAAAGATACTAATTATATTGCTACCTTATTTAATTTATAAATTTACAAAGAGGAGACTAAAACTTATAGGATGACCATGAAGGTCAATAGTTTTACCACGCGCGTCAGTAATTCTAAATCGTAAGCGCTTAAACGAACGATTGGATACATCAATATAATCGTTAAGAAGCGGAGCATTTGAATTCACCGTAACGCCTCCAACGTTAAACATCATATTTATTTTTTAACAATAGCGTTAGAATATGAACTAGGGGCGGAATAATGATAGTCACTTAACTCACTACAAAGGATATAAACTGAATTGAAGGGTATTAATGACATCTGCCCACTTTCCCAAGTGTTGTTAGTAGGTGCTTTTACTTCATAGTTTCCTAACAACTTATTAATACTAATCGGGTCATCAATAGTAGCACCTTCATAAACAGTAGTTTCTTTCAATTCAGTATCTGTAGGTATTTTAAAACTATAATTATTGTTACTACATATCAAAGTCATCCTTCTCGTATCACTGTTATAAGAAGAACTGAACAAATCTGCTTGTATTCCATTAGTAGCAGTGTTTAATAGTGTTGTAATAACGCCGACAAGTTGTGAAGCAAAATAAACCTCATTTGCTAAATCAATCCTAACATTTTGAACAACGCTTAAATCACTTGTATTATAAATAACTATGTAGAAATATTGATAAAAACCTTCAGGCGTTGTATAATATGATTGTGGGATTACTTCATCCATTACATACATAACTGTATTTGGAAATGTTTCCAATACCTCGTTTAACTCTATAATAAAATCGCTACTGCTGTTGCTTTGTGGTAATCGTTGCTCACTATCAACGAACACCTTTGAATAAGTCAATTTACGATTTGAAAGCATTATTAATTAACGTTAGAAGTTTATATAATTAATATTATAATTAATGGCGGGTGTTAATGTAGGCGTCAGAGTAGCGGAAATACTAAGAGGGTTACAAACAGCAAGAGCAGGAGGTGGGATAGCGAGAGAGGCAACTATGGAACAACAAGCGTTAAGAGGTTTTCAAGACGGACGAGGCGGTATAACAAACATTCTAGAAGATGCTTTACAAGGACGAGGGAGAATAACTAATTTAAACACAGGAGCGGGAAAGTATCTAGCGTCAGAGGCAGGAAAGGATATGGAGAGAGCAAGGCACGAAAGAAGGGAAAGAGAGGAAGAAGCACAACAAGAATTAACGCGAGAAGAGTTAAGAAAGAAGAGACTATTAACTAGAGCAGAGGATTTTAACAAACATTTTAACACATCAGTGGCACGATACGACCCTAAATACAGAGAAGTCGTTAATGTAGAAAATAAAAACAGCATTGACGACGTTAAGGGGTTACAAACTGCCTACGCTAGAAACACAGGATTATTCAAACAGGGTAACACATTATATATTTCAGGCACGGGCGGTAAATCTGGTTTTGGTTCTAAAGTAAATGACGTTTTCAGTGATATATTTTTAATACCTACACATAATGTTCAAATGTCGGAGAAATACAAGGATGTAATGGCAGAGTTGGAGAAAAACCCAGACGTTACTCGTTTGGTGGGACACAGTCTCGGTAGTTCCGTTCTTCAAGAAATAAACAATAGGAATAATCAAAAGTATGTAACAACGACTTATAATGCCCCTTTTATTTCATTTGGTAATCGTCAGAAGAACCCACACGCGTTAAGATTTTCAAATAAAGGGGATGTAATCAGTGCTTTGGATAGGAACGCAATCAAAGTTGAAACAGGAACAATAAACCCATCGGAAGCGCATAAGTTTAAAAATATGACTACACAGGGTAGTTTTGAACAAGGAGTGGATGATAGTGCTCAAGTGGCAAGAAATATTCAAATACAAAATTGGAACAAATAATCTAAACAATATTAATGAACAAATCTAAGTATCAACCATATAAAGAGTTAATACTAAACGGGAAGGCAAATAAGTTAAATAACATAATACAAAGGGATATTAACAAAAAAGATTATAATATGATTAAGGACATGCTAGAAGAAAAGCAAGAAATATTTATAAAAAATAATGATATTAAATCGAAAAAGATTTTACCACCTGAAACCGATAAAAAGAAATCTAAAAAATATTAAAATCTAATCTAGTTTATATAATGGATAATTTAGTAGCAGAAGCAAGCGATGTTATGAGTCCAGCGTTAGACTTTGGATTACCTAAAACCGCACAGTATGTAACAGACCGCCGTCACGTTAATTATTTCCCGAGTGGTAGCAACGTTTATAAAAGTGACGGAAGCGGAAATTTAAATATTAGGTTTTACATTACAGGCGAAGACGGGACTTATTTAGATTTATCTAGTATCCGTTTATTTGCTAATTTACAGAACAATGATGTAGAAAGTCATTTCTTACGCCCCTTATCTGGTCTTCATGGTTTCTTCAGTCGTTATAGATGCACCGTTGGAGGTCAGTTGGTTCAAGAAATTGACCAATATAATAGACATTGCGAATTATACAACTCGTTTAAATCTGCCGACGCTAGACACTCTGATGATATTGAAAGCGCCGCTAATCCTCGTTGGGACGACGACTGGCGTCATAAATACGCTAATGGACTTGAACAGTTTGTAGGAATAGATTATGACCCTACTACAACTAATCCATCTACAAGCACCACTGTAGAAGCGGCGCCCACTGGAAACAAAAATTATCGTGACTTTAACGCTTTTGGTGATATTGGAAACAGATACACTCGTCATTCTATGTCAGGAATTCGTGGCGGTGAATATGTAAGATTAGGTCATAAATTTAAATGCGGTTTCCTAGAAAGTAATTATTATCTACCAGTTCGTTATGCTCCTTTAGAAATTGAAGTAACTTTAACATCAGACCCAGAAGCACCAATTATTAAACCAGTCGTAACAGCAGGTGATTACAGCGATAGTAAAGGGGATAGATACGGACATTATTTCACAACCGGCGACACAAGCACATTATACGAGCTTAATTCACTAATAGTAAGAGCTGAGGTGGTCTCTCTCGATTCACAAGTTAATAATAATATAACGAGTCACCTATTACAAGGTGGTTCATTGAAAATTGTTTATCCTATGTATCACACACTAAGTCAAACTTTCAGCACTGACGGAAACGAGATTAATATGAATGTTGTTAAATCAGCAAGTAAATTAAACGGTATGTTTATCACTTTATATAGACAACAGCGTGGAGCATCTTTAGGAACAGGAAACACCGCAGGAATGGAAAATGGATACTATTTACCCGACAATTATGTTTATAAGCGTTGGAATTACTTTTACAATCCGATGATTAACGCTAGACTTAATGACCTAGGAGCAAATGCGACAGGAGCGGATAAAGGGTATGGTTTCGCTAATAAGAATTTAAACATTTCGTGGCAGGTTCAAATACACAACAAAAAATATCCAGAATTTGTATCACAAAGTTTAGCCGAGCATTGGTATTTCTTAAACCGTATGCTTTCATATATTAACCCAGACCAAGACGCATGTAGTATTACCTATGAACAGTATAGAAGCGATAAATTCATCCTTGGTATTAATTTTGAAAAAATGAGTGAGCAACATATGACTGGTGTAAATACAAAAATGAGTGGTTTATCTAATATTAAAATAAAACCATTTAGAACATTGGCAGAAGCAGAAAAAATCCAAGAAATATTTGCGCATATTATTAGTGAAACAGTGTTAGAAATCCGCTCAGATGGGTCTATAGTCTACGATTAAGTGTAAAAATAATTCATAAGTATTATAAAGAAATGATACTTTATAATATATTATAATACATTATGCCACGAAAGCCCATTGATTATTCAAACACGCATTTTTACAAGATTGTTTGTAAAGATACTAATATAAAAGATTGTTATGTGGGTCACACGACAGATTTTACAAGAAGAAAAGCATGTCATAAACAAGCATGTGTGAATCCAAATGACAAGAACAATTGTTATAACCTATATCAAACCATTCGGGACAACGGACACTGGGACAATTGGGATATGATTTTGATTGAGACTAAAACTTGTGAAACCAACTTAGAGGCGAGAAGAATTGAGAGAAATTATATTGAGCAATTAAATGCTTCGCTAAACTGTAAAATGCCGTATGTTTCTGATGACGAAGCTTGTGCTTCACGAAAGGCCTATATGCTTGAATATAAGGAGACACATAAAGAAGAGCTTGATAACTATAGGAACAAATACAGACAAGAAAATCACGAAGTGTAAAAGAGAAATGTAGACAATATCATCAACAAAATAGAGATAAAGAAAAACAATACAGAAAAGATAATGTTGAAAAACTACGAGAAAAGAGAAAAGTATATTATGAAATAAACAAAGACAAAATTATTAAAGAAAGTATTGAAAACAGTAAAATCCGAGCACAACAGCTTATTGAATGTGCGTGTGGAATAACAGTTAAAAGGCCTAATATATGGAAGCACAAAAAAAGCAAACACCATCAAGCACACGAGCAAAGCCTAAACAAAGAACAAAATGATTATTAATATTATTATCTAAAATAATAATATGATTAATCATCCTATGTCTATCGATGGAACACACACTGTATACGCAAACGAGTTTGTAAAAGTATATGAAACTGGAAATTCAACCATTGAACAGGACTTCGCAACAAAAACAGAATTAACAAACATAAACACAGCAAACGCATCAAGCATAACAGCTAACGCCGATGCCATCACAATTCTGAATACCAAACAGCTTCAGAATTTCAATAGCATTAATGCTATTAATACTGATTTAACTGACAATTATCAAACGAACTTAACATTAGGTAGTAACTTTTACACTCCAACGGAAGTAGATACAAATTTATCAACTAATTATCAGACTAACACACAACTTCAAACCAACTATTACAATAAGAGTCAGATTGACGCTAATAACTGGATAGATGCCACATCATTAACTCCATACGTTTTAACATCAACATTAACAACGGATTATTATACAATAACACAAACACAAGCAAATTATTATGATAAAACCTATATTGACGCTAATATTGGCGGAGGGGGTTATAGTGATACAGATATTGATAATCTACTCGCTTTAAGAGTTCCATTAAGCGATTTCACTAATAGATTTAGTGCCAATCCTATTATTGATTGTAGCGCCCCTACAGTTATCCATAGCGGATTAACATTAAATAATTCAACTATTAATATATCGCCAGTAGCAGGATTAATATTTAGCAATCAAACAGGTGGAGGTGACAAAGTCTTAGCAGAGTTTAAAAACGCTACTAGTTACATAACTTTACAAGGTGATAAAATATTTTGTAACAATACATCAGACGGTGCTATTAAACAATTAGATTTAACTAATAACAACGCAGGGTATAAAATGAGTGGTAAAATAGCAGTGCCAACAGGTGGTTTAGTGGTAGAAAATACAGCAGATGCTAATTTATCATTTACAGTTAGAAATACTGATAATTATGTAACTTTTAATAATGACAGTATTGATTGTTATAATTCCGTTGGTGATACTGGAAGAATTTTAAATTTAAATAATAATGCTAATCAATATGTTAAAGCACATTCATTATTAGTAGATACAGGAGCAAATACATTAACAGGAGGTTATACGTTAGATGTTGTTGATAGTGCTATTATTAGACAAAATTTAAAATTAGATGGCAATTTAGACTTAACAAGTTCAACAGGAGATATTCAATTGCCAACATCAGGGTTTGATATGTTTAGAAATAGTGGAGATGCTATTTATAATTTAAGAGTTAGAGACACTCAAGGAGTTTTTGAATTTAGAAATAGAAATTTTAGATGTATGAACCCAAGCAATCCAGCAAATGGAACAGAGATGATATTACACGACACTGGAGGCGATTATCGTTTAAGAATAGGAAGTTCAACAACAGCAACGGTAGGAATAGGAAGACAATATAATTTTTCATATCATTTAACGGTAGGCGGTATAAGTAATTTTAATGAAACACGAGTTGAGAATGACGCAACATTTTTAGGACAACAGTTGTTAAGCACTGATGCCCGTATTTTTCAGAGAGTCGACGCTAATAATTCATTAAATGTAATATCAACGGAAGAAATTAATTTTTCATTACAATCAGATAGAACAACCGACCCTACAACAGGAACAATAGCGCTACAATTAAACGACACTAACGGTATTACGATTAATAGAGCAGTTACAAATAATCTAACTTTTAACAGCATTGGTAATATCGTTGGTGAAGCAGATGTCATTAGTTGGGGACGTTTTATGTTTCAAAATAGTAGCGAATTAAAAGAAGTATTAGATGGACAATATAAATTATATATTAGAAATGGTGATACATTAGGAGATATTAATTTAACAGTTGGATTAGAAAGTAGCACACCAGAAATTAAATTAACCGATGGTAAAGTTAAAATGAATAGCAATTTAGAAATAACACAGGAAACAATAATAGCAACATATGAACAAATACAGTTTTTAAATACTGATGCCAGTGGTGAATTTTTCTTTTATTTTGATAGTGTAGGAGCAGGCAATGAAGTTTTAGAAATTACAGCGGGAGGCGTTTATGTCGATGGCACCTTTGGTTATTCATCGGATTTTACAATAAAAGAAAATATCAAAGAAATAAATAGCAAAAAGTGTTTTGATATAATTAAATATGTAAAACCGAAAACATTTAATTTTACACATTTAAACGAAGAAAAGAATAAAGTTAATCATATAGGATTTATAGCACAGGATTTTGAAAGGGTAATGCCGAAAGAATGGGAAGGCATCATAACAACCGACAAGAAAGGACATAAAAGACTAGATTACTGTAAAACAGCAGTAATAACACATGGAGCACTACAACATTTAATGGGGGAATATGAAGAGTTAAAAGATTTGGTTAAAACAATGAAAAAAGAAATGGCAACAATGAAGGGGGAAATAACACGATTAAAGAAGAAAAATAAAGATGAGAGCGATTAAACATATATTATCTAAAATTAATATATAATGATATATAGAGCAAAAATTTATTGGAAATATGAAGATGGTAAAGGTGGTTATTATAATGAATACTTTTTAGATATGGCATTTACAATCAAAAAATTTGCTATTAAAGCCATATTTGATTATTTTATAAACCAATTATTTATAGAGTTTTTACATTATTATCCAAACATAAGAGAAGAAAACATACGCAACATAAAAGAAAACTATGGTAAATTTATAGAATATATTGATGATTACCAGTTTAAATATGTTATGGATTTAGAAGAGATGTGGAATGATAAAGATAAAGAGGGAGGGTATAACTATTGGATTTATGAAGATTTATATGATGAGATGTGTTATGATGATAAAGGACTATTTTATGATATTGAAGAAATTGATAGGTATAAATTTCTAAATTAATGTATATGGGTTCTACATCTTCTAAATCTTCTGCTACTGAAAATATGAAACAAATAAAAGAGCTAGATATTAATGAAAAAACAAGAACAGATATATTATTATTCAATACTTTGAAAGATGTTATTGAAAGAGTTGAAAAACTAGAGGAAACAAAGAGCGATAAAATATATTATAAACTACCTGCTATAAACTTGTGTAGTTACTCATTGATTTAATTACTAAATATAACTTATTGAAATAATTTATATTTATTAATCATCGGAAACTTCAAAGCGTTGTTCAAAATTAATATAAAACATCTTATTAACATCCTTGGCGTTTGTGTTAATGTAGAAGAAAGAGTAGGGGGCATAATTCACCGCTTGTTGATACATCTGATACAGTGAGTTCTTATCCACTAACGCCGAGTTTTCATCTAAAAAGCTATTTACTTCATTCATATTCTTCAACCTGAAGATAAACAATGCCGAAGCGTTCAGCCTAATTATCGGAGCTAATACATTGTATTTCTGCGTAGATAGAATACACGAGATGGCGTTATGTCGCCCGCGCGTGAATAGTCCATGTAATAAACTAGAGTATCTAACGAATTTGGGGTCATCTGCGAAATCGTCAATAATTATAAGTATGCTAAATAAATCCTTTTGTTTGTTCTTCTTTTGAAAATCAATGACTTTATGCTGAGTGTCTATTATCTTCTTCAGTGCTATAGGGTCATAGTCTTCATAATATACCTGTTCCTTTTCAGTATCCACCTTCATAACATCGCTTATATATTTCTTAACTGCCGTCCAAGTGTCATCAACATGAACACTAGGTGAAAATATGTATATTCTTTCAAATGAACCTCGGTAGATTTTCAATATTAGATTTTGAATGAGCACCGTCTTTCCTCCAGTAGAAGAAGCGACGCATAGCATCCTAGCGGGTAAGTTAGGCATCATCTCATATTTACTATTTTTATATTTATAATCGGGTATGTCTATCGGTTCCACTTTTGGGATTGTTTCACTCATTATTAATAATTAGAAATTATATGATTTAAATATATAATGGATACGAAGTATGATACTTATATTGAAACCATAAACGGTTTAGAAGTAATAGAACAACAGGTAATAACCGATAATAAAATTAAACGATGTTGTTATTGGTCATTAGAGTTTGTAAAGTCGCGAGCGTAGTGAATGCTCGCGAGGCTCTGCCGAGCGTCGCGAATGCTCGCGAGGTCTTCTACCGAAGCGTCAGTTATTATTTGTTTGAAAAATAGTAAGAAATCAAAATAATAATATATGTCGGATAAAGAAAATGTCGAACAAAAAGAAGGAGGTTTAAGTGTTAATAAAGATGGTATACATTGTTTATTTTGTAGATGTAAAAGAAATACATATCATAAGGAAACTAAAACAACAACAGAAGATAATAAAGTTATTGTTAATGTTGTAGAAGATAGCAGCAGTTTTAAAATTGGAAAAGGCAGAAATGTATCTCCTGACGATGGAATTTTTAAACCGGACATTTCATCACAATTTGGAGGCGTTGAGCTTTGTAGCACGGGTTGGGATAAACATCGTAAAATTTCCCCTGAAGAATGCGAGGAACGCCTTGATAAACTTGAAGAAGATGTAGAAGATGTTAAGAAAGATGTTGAACAATTGAAATTTCATGGTCTTAATTTAATGGATTAATATATACATAATAATATATGGATTGTTTATGCTTCAAGAAAGAGAAGAAAGACAACAAAAGTGCTTGGTTAATTGAACGAAGAAAGATAAGAATGTATAACGCTAGGTTAAGTGCTATAATAGATGAACTCGATGATTACCAGCATTTGGAACAGTATAAGAAACGATTTAAATTGTTGTTTGAATTTTATCAATTACATGAAATATTAAAATAATCACTTAAAGTTATGATTATAAATATTAATGACAGTGTATAGTTCAGCATTAAGTCCCAGACATCATTTCTTCTCCCCGTGTGTTACATTATACCATAAGCGTATCATAAGAGTGCGGTAATGGTTAATTAGTTTGGAGGTGTTCCCCCGCGCCCATTTGCCCGATGCTTTTAAATGTTCTAATATTAACTAAAATATTAGAAGATTTTTTTCAGTCTAACCATGCCTAAAGACTAGACTTTCTAATATAGTAAGATGGAAAAACGAGTGTGTAAATCGTGCTGTGCTACAAAAGATGACGAAGAGTTTGACGGATTTAAGACTTGTAATAGGTGCCGTGAAGCGAAAAGAAAATGTTACGGTAAAAACAAAAACGAGTATAACCAAGCGAGAAGAGAAGAGAGGGCAAAAGGGAGCCAATTATGCGAAGAATGCGGGCACAAAATAAAAAACGAAAACTGGGATGCCCATTTCCATTATGCGCTACATCCGAACTCAGAACTAAATGTATTGATGAAAGGTTATTTAACAAAGCTAGGCAATTTAAGGAAAGAAGGCAAACTAAACGATGAAATGCAAGCAGAGATTAAGGCAGAATACGAAAAGCAGAAAAGGGAAATACGCAAACGATTAAACGAACAATTTCCTAATAAATTTGTTGATGAAAACGAAACACCAGAACCACAACCTGAACCTGTGAAATCTAAACCTGATATTGATAAAGTATTCAATCACGTCCATCAATTGCTATTTAATGACGAGTTTTTAGAAGATTGTTTTATGCTTTTTGGTAAGCATAAAGATAGGATAATCATTGAAATTCCAGTTGATAAGTCATAAGTATAATGTAGTTATAATCCTTAAGTTGTTACAGATTATAACTACACTATGGCCTTACCTTATCCCCAAACCTTATTCCTATTATAGATATTTTATTAGAGAATACCATTTCCATTTTCAAGGGTTAGGGATTTCGGGTTGGGAATATGGGTTTTTCTATGGGGGTGTTGGTGAATGGGGTTTAGAGTGGGATTTTTCTATGAGGTTACATATGGTTCTTCTAATGGTTCCATCTTGTGGGTATTGGGTTGAGGTTGTTATGGTTTTGGGTCTTTGGGTGAGTTATTCCTAGGGTTCTACCTATGGGTCTTGGGTTGGGTTAGAGTTGAGGTATAGGTTGTTGTGATTTGGGTGCTAGGGGGTGGGGCATGGTTAGAAAATGGAAATGGTATCTGCTAACTAACTCAGGGGTTCGGAGATTAGGAATCCGGCGCTGAGTTTGGTGCCAGCCTACGTCTTGCGCAAGTATCTGCGTGTTATCTTTTGAGTGATGTTTTCGCGCGGTTGGGCGACGATCGAGAAGAGGCACATGGAGAGTGTACTTGAAAGCAAGACGTGGTTAACACCCAGATAGAAATGCCCAAAGTATCATCGAAATCGAAATCCCTGAGCCCTCAGGCCGGTCGAATATGTGATGTTTCACAGGAACCATGGCAATACCCTTTAAAGGCAACCACATTCTAGAACCCCGCAGTACCCTTCAAGTTGATCTTAAACTTAAACGGTTACTATATCTGCATTACACCTCCGATTTTACCAGGGTTGCAGAGCTTCGGCTTTCATGCCCTGGGGTTCGGGGTTGAGGGATTTTAGGCTTGGGGCCTGGGGTTTGTGGGTTTGGGGTGCAGGGCTTGAGGATTGAAGCTTTCGGGCTTAGGGTTTAGGAGCGGTGTATGTAGCGTTCTGTTTTCGGGTCAGGTGTCATGTTTTGTTGAGCGTCATCGCCCCGAACTCTAGTCTCTCCGTGAATGCCGAGTCACCATCAATCCTATTCCCGACCTAAACCCGAATAATCAAGTCTAAACTGTAAATCCTAAACGCAGGGTTTAGGGTTTATAGAAATTGTTAAGGGTTTGGGTCCCAAAAACGTTTTGACTGAAACGTTTTGACTGAAACTTTTGACTGAAACGTTTTGACTGAAACGTTTTGACTGAAAGTTTTGGGCGTAACGTTTTGAGCGAAAGTTTTTTTTGCAAACCATGTTTGCAGATTTCTTGGGGGGGCTGCGAAACGTTTTGAACGAGACTTTGGAGCGAGACGTTTTGACCGTCCTGGGGCTGGGGCGAGGGCTGGGGCTGGGCTGGGGTCGAACCATCATAGAAATTGAGTCCCCAAAGCTTGTTGACGAAACGTTTTGAACGAAAGCGAAACTTTTGAGCGAGACGTTTTGATGCTCCTGGGGCTGGGGTTTGGGTCCCAAAAACGTTTTGAACGAAACGTTTTGAACGAAACGTTTTGACTGAAACGTTTTGACCGAAACATTTTGAACGAAACGTTTTGGACGAAACGTTTTGGACGAAACGTTTTGAACGAAACGTTTTGAACGAAACGTTTTGACCGAAAGCTCTTGCTTGGGCTGGGCTGTGGCTGGGCTGGGCTGGGCTGCCTGGCTGGGCTGGGCTGGCCTAGGCTGGGTCGGGCTGCTTGGACTGCCTGGTGGGCTGGGTTGCCTGGGCTGAAGGTTGTAGAGAAATTGGTTTATCAAGAAGAATGTTCCGTTTTTGAGCTCCAGCTCAATGTTGGCCGGGCCGTACCGGTGGTTACAAGTTCGTAGAGAAACTGGTTTATCAAGAAGCTTGTTCAATTTTTAACTCTTGTGTTGGGCCGTAGCGGTGGTTACAAACAAGGACAAGCAATTTCTATTTATTACTTTCTTGAGGGTTTAGGGTTTAGGGTTTCACCCAGAGCGCGAAAAATGGGGCCTTAATCAGTAAAGACTTTGGCTTGTACACTATAGTCACGATAGGTTAGCTTTTACATGTTCAATTGCATTCGGGACTTCAGGGAGGTACGCTTACTATTTATTTCGCCCCCCCCCCCCCTAAACACTAAACCTCCACCGCGTCCTTAACTTTCGAGCTGTCTGCACAGGGCAGGGATTTCCCGGCCGAGCACCACATCGAGCAATCGCTTCCTGTTCGACTACCGGCCGCTGGGCAACAACTACCGTGGGGAATCGGGCCTTCGAGTTGGGGTTGGGGGCCCCACAAGCACATAAGCATAAGCATTTTGCAGGGATATCCCTACCATATTGGGCTTCCTTATAGGGGCGGTGTGTAAGGGATATCCCTATCGTAATGTTTGCTTATGTGCTTTTTGGGGGCCCTATGGGGGTGACTTCCCAGACCCCCGGGAGGATCTTGAAAGTAGATCCCTTAATTTGGGTCGCTATACTACCACGGGGGGTACTTTATAGGAGTCATTAAGGGGTCGACTTTTTTTGATCCTCCCGGGGGTCTGGGTTAGGGTTCAGGGACGGATGTGAAGGGTGTTACACGGGTCCAATAGTGTCAAAACCTAGGGCCTTGACACGTTACAGCAGGGCTTCTGTGGGCCACAGTGTAGTAGTTAAGCTAAATGAAGGGATTACAAAGGTGAATTTTTCGGTCTGAAGGGTTTTAGGTGGTGTTCAGAGGCTTTGACATGGAAGATCAGGGAGGGGTTGGCAGGGGTTTATTAGGGTTTAGGGGACGACGCAATCTGGGGGTCATGAATGATTACATGGAGTTGGGGGGCATGTTTCTATTTCGAATGTATCCGATAATGAACTGTTATTGCATATTGAGCTATTCAGACTGCTTGATTACGATAGGGGCCCAAATAAATACCAATACCATTTTGGTGGTTCCTTGCTGTACCTGTAGTACAATGGGCCCAGACACCCTATTCTAATTATTAAGGCCCCTATACTAAACCCCCATAATACTCCTTATTGTAATCCTTATAGATCTCTTTAAAAGGAACCCGTAAAGGGATCCCTATTCTAACTAGTAAGGCCCCTACATGTTGGGGGGTTTTAGGGCTTCGGGTGTAGGTTGAGGGTTTAGGTTTTTAGGGCTTAGGGTGTAGGTTGTGGGCCTGAGTTCTTGGGGCCATGTGATGAGAGGGTTGCCTTAATCCCAAATCAAATTCCGTACAACCCAAGTCCTACATCATGAGTCTTAAGCTCAGGTTTTTGATGCTGTAAGCCCTGAAGCGTTTTAGATCGTAATCGCCAGCGCCTTCAGACCCTGAATACCCAACCTTTCATTCCCGAACCCTACTTCACGAGTCATAGAGTCATAGGTCTCAGCATAGGATTTGGTAAGTACAGGGTTCGAATTAGAATAGGGCAGCTGTACGTGCGCCTTGATCCCCCACCCTTTAGCCAGCAGGACTGCGCCGAATTTCTGCCCGCATGCTCCGTGTCGCTGGACTGGGGTCTGGGTTTCAAAAGACGCAGGGAGAGGGATTCCTGATGGATTCAGGTATCGATGTGTTTAGCGTTTGGGGTTTAGGGTGGAGTTCTGGGTTCATGAAGTTCACGTTCTAGCATTTGCTTCTCTTATGTTGGAACTGAAAGTTCAGGTTCATCAGTCGTCAGTTCACTCGAGGTTTACATGGATTTGGGATCCTCTTTGGTCAAACCTCATCCTGAACCCACAACCTTAAACTAAAATCCAAACCCCTAAACTCCAAACTCCTGAACTGAACCATAGCAGGGCCACCCAAAACCCAGCACATGAAATGCACGTTTGGGTTTTTGCATCTATCAGTATGTCAATGTCTTAAGGTTTGAGGGCTACGTGGGTCGGTCAGGGGCCAGGGGTTCAGGATTTGGGGGCTCAACCGTCGCCAACGAACACGTGTTCACAACCCGGCGCTCGTGACTAACCCCAGTGCCCCCCTGTCCCGTCCTTCCGAGTACAACGCAGGCGGCTGCCCCTGCAGAACAAGCGAAAGAAACGGTGCTGGAACTGTGCAAGAAAGCATTTCGGATACGGAAGACCAAGCCGCCCTGCAATGTTTTTTTCAAAATAATTCAAGCCCTAAACCCTTAACCCTGAATCAGTACAGCCGTGGGCTGCACATGGGTGCGCTGGTAAGGGGCATTGAGCCTCGCTACACCGCTACACACCACAAGACACGGTTCCCTGAAGGCCATGCAAGTCTCTATCTATGTATCTACTACCTAACTATTTACTTATCTATTTGAGTTTCTATCTCGCTATGAACCTATCAGTTTATTTAATCTATTATCTATCACTCTGTATCTGTATCGGTATCTATCTAGCAGGTTACCTACCTAGCCAGCTATCCATCTATCCAATTCTCTCATTCTCTCTCTCTCTCTCTGCCTGGCTGGCTGCCTGCCTGCCTGCTTTGTGTATGTTGTATGTTTGTATGTATTTTTATGACATGCTAGCAGAAGCATGCGCCGTACTCGGATCTGAGCTACCCCTCGAAGCGGAATAAGCATGCAAAGTATTGCCTAATAGTCTGTGCCTACGGCAAAGCGACCGACACGGAAGCTTTCAGATGCGTGCACTGAACGTCCATCCGTTCGAAGCTTAAACTTGTGTGCGGATTGTTTCGGAAAAGGCTGTAAACCTGTGCGCTGAAAGCTTGTTCTGCATACGTTCTGCAGGTTTTCAGGTTTCATGTCAGATTTCATGTCAGATGTGGATCGATAACCAGATCGATAACCGGTCGATACCCCAAACGCGTCAAGAACGTGCTAAACTTCTAAACAACCCCATGGCTCATTTAGGTACTTGTCGCACTTGAAAGTATGCTTGTGTGCGAGGGTCTGGCCATGTCATGGGGAAGACGCCCTGCTGCTCCTGCTCCTGCTACTGCTACTGCTACTGCCACTGCCACTGCAACTACTGCTACGACTATTACTACTACCACTACTACCACTACTACCACTACTACCACTACCGCCACCACCACCACCACGACGACTACTACTACTACTGCTACTACTTCTAGTACTAGTACTAGTAGTAGTACTAGTACGACTACTACGACGACTACTACTACTTCTCCTTTCTTCTCTCCTGGAACTCGTCACTTGTACTCAGGAAACGCAGTAACTCCCAGTACATCTCATATAGCTTAACAAGTCTACGTAGTCGTATGGTCCTTGCAGGTGCACGAGGCAAAAACCTCGAGGATCGATAGGGGACGCGCTAATTCAAAACCAAAAGCAGCATGAACAAGTAATTTTGACGCCGACTCATGTACATGCTACATGCGTTACTACCAAGGATCCTGAGTACCTACGATTCCTGCAAAACGGAAAACCTCACACCCTGAACCCCTAAAGCTTTACCAACAAAACCTGTTGAGGACACCTCGCAGCCCCACAGCGCCACGTGCGTGCAAGGTCGCCAGCCAGGGATATGGGAGTTTCCTAAAATAGGGGAACCTATCATAGTACCCTAAAGAGTAGGATCCTCATTGTAAGAGCAACCGCAAACCCTGAACCCTACATCCAAAACCTCACAAGGCTAACACCCATACCCTAAACCCTGAACCCCAAACCCTAAACCCCTAACCCCTAAACCCGAAAACCCCTAAACCCTGAAACCGAAATCGCTCTCGAAGGTGTGACCTTCGGTTGCGAGGGTGACTCACTGGAGACCGGCAAGCCAGGCTCGCTCTTGGAGTTGACGGGGTTTTGGGTTTGTTGAATTTTGGGGTTAGGGTGGTTTTACTTTTCCTAAGATTGGGGATCGGATTTTGGATTTCTTAAGTCTTGGGGTTATGGTCTGGGGTTTAACAGATTTATTTGGGTTGAGGGCTATGTCCGATCAGGACCTGGTGTCTCGGAGCCAGTCTGCTTAGGCAGACAAGGCCAGATCTACAGTTTCAACCAAGAGCGATGTGTTCGGCACAGCGTTGAGAGCCACGATGTGGCCGAAGGTCAATGCCTGCATCCACAGGGACAGGCTGAGTTTGTGATACCGGTGATACCGATGCTCGATAGCCGGGGGCATCTGTTCTCACAAAGGGTGCGGCACATCGTGGCCATCGCGCTAGAGCTTCAAGCTGGCTAGCTCTTGGGTGAGTAAGACGCCACATCGAGCTGGATATGAAAACAGAAGCGTCTCTGGTTGGGGAGTGCACCAGTCCTTCGTGGCCTGAAAGGATCAGGTGACCGAATGCGCGCGGTTCTGGCAGGGGATTTTAGGGCAGAGTTGTGGGGTCCAGAGCTTTACGGGTAGGGGTTTGGGCATTCAGGGAAACAGTCGTGTAGGGCTTTTGGGACTTGGGTTCAGTCACTCTCTCACCTTGAGCCCTCCAATCCAAAATGCAACGCCCCGAGCACCATAGTCACAAGCTAACATCCCACGCTGCACTTTGGTTTGCAGATTTCGTGCGACTACATAATGACATCTCCTTGTATGCTTTATAGAATGACATTTTGATAACACGATAATGTAAACTGCCCCCAAACACTAACACTATTCCAATTAAACAGGCCACAATATTGTCTGAACAGCCCCAGGCGCACGAGCCAAGTCAGATGAATCCCGAAGCATGGGCTCTCAACTCAAACCGTCATTCCCTAGAGACACCAAGCCCAAAACCTCGCTTATCCGAATTCATAGGATTTAGGAGAAAATGGAGAAAACCAAGCCCAAAACCTGGATTCGAATTCATAGGATTTAGGAGAGAGCCAAAATGAGTAGTTTGCAAGGCACACTTCAACGAAAACCATCCCGGGGGGCTCCAACAAGTCTGTAAGCCCAGAGCCGTAGTTTCAGGCGTTGCAGAGCTTGGTGGTGGACGGTATGGACTTTCCACGTTTTGGGGTTTGGGGTGTACGGGATAGGGTTTGAGGTTGCCAGCGTAGGATGCAGGATTTGGGGTCTAATTTAGGTCTGTAGAGCCCAGGATTTAGGGTTGAGGGTTGCCCAAATGAACCGGTGTCCTAACTTAAAGCTCTACAACGCCCTCAACACAACGCTCTACACTCCCAATAAAGCCACCCAAAAAACACATCGGAACTCTAGAAAGCCCCTGCACAGCCCTCCAAGCGCCCTATAATTATAGTATACCCATAGACCCCAAAGTAGTTCCTCTTGGGGGCTCATATATAGAATCCTATAAGTCACTCCCAAAAAGGAACTACTTTGGGGCCTATGGGTAGCTGCAAGCCGAAACCTGACCAGGCGTCTGGACTGTTCTCGGCTGTTATGGAGCTTTCCACTTGAAGAGCAACGGAGGTGGCCGCTCCATGGGTTCGACAAGTAGGACTGAATTATCGGGGTGCTTTGAAGGTTAAACCATCACAGCACCAAGCTCTAAAAGTCTAAATCCCTAAGCCTAAACTCTGAACGAAGTTTAGAAGAGTTCTAGACTGGCAAGGCTCCATAATGGAGCCCAGAGCGCCATCCAGGGTGCTACAAGGGATGGTTCTTGGCTTGGGTGCTAAGGGTTTCGGTCTTGCTGGGTTCAGGTTGGGTACTGCCCCCCACCCTGTACCAGTTGGATAATATTCTGTTTATATGTATATATGTATATATATATATATATATATGTACCCTAAAAAAACTCCCATAACAGAGACTGTTGCAAGGTGGGGGCAATACCCAAGTTTCAGGATTCAGGGTTCGGGTGGTAGGGATCGGTTTTGCAATGGAAGATCTAAAGCCTGCTTTGGGTTTAGAGTTCCAGGGCTTGGGCTTTCGTGTTGGAGGGCCACTGTTGAAATAGAGTTCAAGGCTTTGGGCTTGGGGTTGAGATGTAGGGCCTTTGTAATTAGACTAGGGCTTTTGGGGTTTATTAACTAGGATGCCCAGTAGTACCCTTATTCCCTTTTTGTAGTCCTAGGTTCCTTATAAAGTTACCAAATACCAAAAAGAGAGGCCTTTTTATTCTTAGGTTACTGGGTATCCTAGTAAACCATAAGACTACTGAGGAACCAGCAAAACAGAGTTCAGAGGGTAGGCCCTAAGCCCTAAAGCCCCATGCCGGTTTAGGGTTTTAGCATACAGGGTTTTAAAGGGAACTCCAGAAAGTTGGAATATAGATGAATGGTAGGATCCCCTACAATTTACCTTAAAGGGGTTACGATAATGATATTCCAACTTTCTGGCTTCTACTGTATTATAGTTATAAGAATAATCAGGAACCACCAAATAGAGAATAGAGTTCACAGTGTAGGGTTGAGGGTTTTAGCATTCCGGGTTTAGGGTGCCGGCCCCGACTTTGTCCGATCTCACCCGAAGCTTCGCCATGACTGCTCCGCACGGGCCCTGGACCCTAAGGCCCACAGAGGATCCTTTAGGGTTCCTTTACGGGTCCCTTTAAGGAAGCGGTTCCTTTAAGGGTTGCTTTACGGGATCTATTGGGGTTCCTTTAAGTTCTATAGGGGCTCCTTTAGAGGATCATGGTACTTGGCAAACTATTGACAAAACCTGATGAAGCTTCTATCACCTTACGAAGTCCCATGATCCTCCCAAAACCCAAGCGCCCAAACCCTAAACCCAAAACCCCAAGCTTTAAACCCCATCATCGCTTCTTTTCAGGCGAGCATGTAGTTCACTGCCACGCTCGAGACAAGGGGCCACCCGTGTCATGCGTTGGGCTCAGGGAGTGGTTTTCTTGTTGCAGCAGTTGAGGGGTTTAGGGTGTAGGGGTTTAAGGGTTTAGGGGTTTAGAGTTTAGGTTTTAGGGGTTTAGGGTTTAGGGTTTCCAGAAGGCTTTTTTTCGGTGTATGTACAGGTTTTGTCTGCGCAGAATGGATTTCGGGGTTTACGGTCTCTCAGAGACCCCCATGTCGCCTAGGGCCAAGGGTCTCCAATTCAGGATGACGAGGGATTCCCGAATTGCAAGATATTGAAACTTCTGGCTGCCGTGTGTTTGGGAGAGGGTTCAGCAGGTCAGGATTTAGCATCTATCCTTCGGGATTGCGTCTACAGAATTTCGGGTGATGTGACTGCTGATATCAATTCTCAGCGTTTAAGGTTTAGGGTTTAGTGTTTGGGATGTACAGAGTTTACAGTAGGACTTCGGGTTTAGGGCCTGGGGGCCCAGCTCAGCACCGAATGACTCTCGGGCTCCCCATCTTTAAGAACCCTAAACCCTAGAGCCTCAAGCCCGTGTCTATGTAAGCCCTAAGTCCCCCCAAAACCCTGAACCCTAAACCCCACACCCCCAAACCCCCTAAAACCCTAACTCCTGGGAGTCCCTGTTCTTCCTTCCTAAGCAGTGCCCACTAGTTAGGGCTTCAGGCCCGAGCCGAACCCGTAGTATAGGGATGTGCATAGTGAGGTTGGCAAGTACCGGCGTGCCAGCAAAATCACCAGACACACACTTGTATTGCAACACAATATAATCTGATGTAGTATACTGTGATATCATGTCATCAAGTGATAGAATCTGACATCATGCAGTGCGATAGAATGTAACTGTTGTAACCTTGTAGAATGCAATGCCATCTTGTAGAATGCCATGTCGTGCAATATCCTGTAACATACTGTATTTTGTGAAAAGTATATCATAATAGACTATGGTATAGTATCAGCCTGTCACATTGTAATACTGTATGCCATTATCCAGAATGTACGTACATACATGCATACATACATACCTACAGCTGCACACGCACACAGGTATATGTACACACATACAGTACAGTATATGTATGTCATGTATGTACGTATGCATGCAGTATGCATAAACATGAAGTATTCAAACCTTGTTCTAGTGTAGACGAATATGTAACCCCAAACTGTCAACCCCAAGGCCCAGTCATGGATGATGTTTGCGAAAACATCCCGGAGGCCTTGGAATAATAAACCCTAAACCCTAAACCCTAAATCCTAAACCCTAAGCCGAATAAGAGTCCTGGACGATCGACAGTTGATGTGCTGTCATCGGAACTGGACGAAGCATAGGGAGGAAGCCAAAGTGTAACCTCTACTTAGACCCTAAGCCTAAACCCTGCAATACCACCAACGCAGGTTTTTATATAGCAAACTAGTGTCGCCCGAATGTTTTTGCAGAGTTCGGGGCTTGTGCTGGGAGTTCTGTCAGGAGTTGGGTCCAGGATTTGTCGAACAAGTGCGGTGGTTCACAAGAACCCTAAACCCTATGAGCCCTATCAGCCCTATAAACCCTCAACCCTAGGAATCCATGGATATATTCTTTTTCGCACCTTTTCGACTCAAACGCGCGGTCGTGCCTAAACTCCAAACCGCATTGTTGGGTATACAGGGCCTGGCGAGTCGCTGTCTGAGGTCGGCTCGACGTAGGCTTGTTTTGACCCTTCTAAAGGCCTTGTGAAACCCCGTCCGACAGTGACGCCATAGTAGTCGGGTAAGCAACCATCAACATTCTGCGGTAGTACAATCCCCCATGTGAAAACCGGAAGGTTAACGGTCGGCTCCCGCCGGAAGACTTGAAGACTTTGTTATGGGTCTGGAATGATAAATAACTAGGTTTGACGTCCCCCCAAACAATCCGAAAGCAAAAATCCCAAGCTCCATGCTAAGCCCCCAAACCATCCCTAAATCAAGTCCTGCTTTTGGAAGGCTCTCCGAGAGCCCTGTGGCTGGCAAGGGATCAGCAGCCGAAAATGTTTGCGAAAAGGCTGCCTCTTGTAAGGGTCTTAATGCAGGAGTCCGAGTTTGAACAGTTACGTGCAGAATGTCTTGTTCGTCCATGACTAATATGAACAAAGAGATATGTATTATATATATATATATATATATATGTATATATGTATATGTATGTATGTATACGTATGAATGTGTTACTTGTTCATAGTACAAGATAGCCACTAAAACATGTCTAAAACGAGTTTTTTGTGCACTTTAGGGTTCCACAAGAGGTTCAGGGCACAATTTAGGGTTCGGCGAGTCTCTCTGGCGCTGAGGGGTTGATTTGGATTTCAAGTTTGGGGCTCAGTTTGTGCGCTTGATTGGGGTCTGGGGAGCTTGTCCTAGGATGCCCAGTGATACCCTTATTCCCTTCTTGTATTCCTAGGTTCCTTATTATACCCAATACCAAAAAAAGTGATCCCTTTTTATTCCTAGGTTACTGGATTACTGGGCATCCTAGTGTCTCAAAGCAGAGCACTTATTGAGACCGAGTAGGAGGAACAAAGGGTGCCCTCATGATTACATGACCGCTCTTTGAGACTTGAGGTGCGTTTATTTATTAAGGGGAACCTAGGCAAGCCGCATCAAACCTCTTGAGCGGTCCTGGTCGAGACAGGAATGAGGATATAGGCTTCAGCGTTTACGAGGCTGTCATACAGGGTTCAGAGCCTGAGGATCCAGGGTTTGTGTAGGCCCTTGGTGCAATCGAGGCCCTGAGGAAAAGAAGCCAGAGCCCCATTGGAGGAACACAGTTTCAAGTAGTAAGGCCCTTCGTTATCCATTAAACCCTCATAGTAACCCTTGTAGCCGCCCTTATAGAGCCCTTCAAGGGAGCCAGAAAGGAAGAGTATTCTAATCATAAGGCCCCCCCCACTGTTAAAATGGGAGGATGCTGCTTCGAAGACACGGAGAAAGGGGCCAAGTGCTTCAGCAAGTCTGAAGGGGAGAGGTGCCCAGCCGTGAACGGTTCAGGGTTTAGGAATTAGGGTTTAGGTTTGAGGGTTTAGGGTTTACGGTTTAGGGGGTTTTAGGGCTTAGGGTCCGTGATGAAATCTCGAGCTTGACAAGGTTGCTGTATAGGGATTCGTTTCAGGGTCGTAAGAATCGTTCTATAAGGAGTTGTAAATCAGGTTCTTGCTAGCAGGTACTGCTAGGGTAATTGTGGGCTGCTACTTCGGAAGCTCTCTGCTGATTAGGTATTCGGCCCCTGGAGCTTTATGCAGAGTTAGGGTTTAGGGTTTAGGGTTTAGGGAAACCAGTGTAGAGTTTTAGGGGAACGCTTTGGGGTTTAGAGTGTCCGATTTCGCAGATGGAATAATCGGTAGTAGTATCCCTTTTCTGTCGAGTGCAACCCTGTGTCACCTTTTTGTTGAGATTGCATTTTCGGGACGCGCTCTTAGTGAGCCTAACAGCCCAGCCAGGAACAGGAGCAGTAGTATCCCGTTGATCGGAGAATAGACTTGAGAACCCAAGTTTAACTATGGGGCCACTAGGCCGCAAGATTGGGTTGACGGAGTCGACAGGCTGCTTGGACAAGAGCGTTGCAGGATACGCGGTTGTTTTGCAAGTTCAGTGATTGATTGAGTTTTATTTCAGTTCCTGACGCAACAGATGGAGAACTGGAATCCCAAACCCCTAAGCAATGAAAGACCCCGAACCTGATCCCGAAATGCTCTCTCTTGAGGCCTTAGAGCTCAGGGCATAAAGGCTCAAGTTGACGTCGTATAGAATTCAGGGCTTGTGGTTTGAAGACTTATGTGCGGGATTCAGGTCTTTGGGTTCAGGGTTGAAGGCGTGCAGATGTCGCGAGATCCTCATCTTGAATGGACAAGTCTGGAACTGGGTGTTGATACATCCTTGCGCTTCCCAGGAGGCGTTCAGTCAGCACCTTGCACCGAGAGTGCAGCGACATGTCGCGAGGATATCCTAAACCTACCTATCAGACGGATCAAGCGCTGGGCTTTGCCGTGTCAACTGTTATCTACAGTTCTTGTCTTGACAGCTGCTGCACCCTAAACCCTAAACCCTAAACCCTAAACCACTAAACCCTAAACCCCTAAACCCTAAACCCTGACCTCTACACCCACATTCTCTCGGGTCCAGAAAAGTAGCCCAGGCGACCTTTGGGGGTGTAGCGGTTTAGGGTTTACATAGAGTGTGCCTGGACCCTAAAGGACCTACCTTTTTAGGGCTCCTGATTATGATTTCCCCTGATATAAGTCCTTAAAGAGGTCGGTTCTTCAGGGTACAGGTGCGGTTTAAGGTTTATATACGGGTTTAGGGTGTGGAGTTCTTTGGGTTTTGGGAGGGTTTTGAGTTTTGGGTTTAGGGGGTTTAGGTATTGGGTGACCGTCGAACCGTCGAACTGCATCGTTTCCCCAAACACTGGTCGGGCCTGGCACCTTTGCACAGGATCGGGTGGGGCGGGTGGCAGAGATTGAAACCTTGCACCCCTAAACCCCAACCAGATGACCTCAAGTCGTTCAACATAGAGGATTATGATTATAAAAGCCTTCAAATCGTTCAACTCTACGCCCTAAACTGGTTCCAGAGGCTTCGGTGGCAACCTGACCCCCCAAAACCGCTACGGCTCCACCCTAAACCCTAGACCCTAAACCCTAAACCTTCCTTCAAGGCGCCTCAAGCAGACGAGCTTCGACACGGACGCTGCTTCCGTCGTCCGTGGGCTGCTGTCGGGCAAGGGCCAGGCGCATTCTGAGACGTTTGGGAATGAGGGTCACCCTATCTTGGGGTCCTTATAATAAGGATCCTACTATTTGGGGTGCTATGTTAGGGTCCCCTATCTTCGGAAACTCCATTTTTTTTCGGGAGTCTCGTGTTCTGAACTGTTGCTTGTTTAAAAGACCCCCTAACCTTCTAACAAAGGGAGCATTGAACATCGAACAAGTATGCGAAAACTATGGGTCCAGGGAGGGCCATGGTTCAGGGTTTGCGGCAGAAGGCTTTACGGCATCGTGTGTTCGGCGATCGCAGTTCGTTATGATACTCCAAGGGTCCTTGTACCCAAATACTAGATACTCTGGCCTTAAAGTACGTACCTAAAAAGGAATACCTTGTGGCCAAAGTATATACTATTTGGGTACACGGACCTTAGGGATACTTTGAAGAGGGTGTTACTGGTCGGTCAGCCGCTCGCGTTAAGGCCAGTGAAAGTTTCAGTTCCGCTCGGATTCGGCCCCCGGGCTTAGGGTTCAGGGGTTTAGGGTTTAGGGGTTTAGGCTAATGCTTGACGAAGGTTAACGTCACAGACCAGTTTGGCTCATATACAAGCCGTTCTGCGCGGTGGACATGTACAGAAGCTCCTCTTTCATCCCAAAATACTAAGGGACATGTGCATGCAGACCGCCCAATCCACCCGCCTCTCCCCCAAACCCAAAGCACCTAAACCACCCAAAATGCCAAGATGCTATACGTTACTTTAGAACTCTGTGAACCCCCTAAAAAACCGTTTATAGATACCCAATTAATTAACACCTCGAAAGCCACAACAAAGCCTACGGGGGCCTTCTAACAGCTGAAACAACCCAGACGCAACCAGCCGCTCAGCTCTCCACCGACGGTCCCTCCTCGTGGGATTTAGACTCCGATGTTCACATAGAAGCCTGAGAAATGACTACTTCTTAGGATTGATTCCTAATTAAGTAGCAATGCTATGATAGACCCCCAAACCTTGTTCGAATTGCTAAAGCACTTTATTGGGCGCCTCGCAGGGGTTTCGGTCTCTAACAGTGCAGCTTCTCAGGGCAGTAGGGTAAAATCGCATCTACAAGACCGAAACCTTCAAGCCTCAAGCAGACAAGCCAAAACCATGCATTCTGAGCACATAGCGCAAACCCCCGATCCCAAACCCTGATAACACAAGCTGTGCACATGGCCCCTGCCCAGTTGACCCTTGCTGTTCGAAGCATTACGTGTGCTGTCTAGTACTGCAACTCTCATAAGCAGCCCCACAACAACCCTAGAGATAGCCGCATGAAGACCTTTAAAGATCTTTAGAGTTCCGATAAGAACACGTATAAGAGCACTTTATCCCCAAGCATCTTGGTGAACGCCTAGAAGAACTTTCCCTAAACCCTAAGCCTTTGAACCCCAGGCCCTTAAGCTTGCACCTAGGATGCCCAGTAGTACCTTTATTCCCTTTTTGTAGTCCTAGGTTCCCTTTCAAGCTACCCAATACCAAAAAGGGAGCCCTTTTTAGTCCTAGGTTACTGGGCATCCTAGACCTTCTTTGAGAAACATGAGCGAAGAAGAGGCCGGTATCCGACGCCTAGACGCGACATTCGCAATCGCCGCTTTGCCCGAGCGGTTTGAGTGTCAGGAGGGCTTGGGGTTTAGTCTTTAGGGTTTTAGGGTTTGGGGTTGAGGGTTTAGGGGTTTAGGGATGTGGGCTTGCGGTCTAAGGCTTGTTGGCTCAGAATAGGGGTGCACAGAGTTTTTACCAGCTCTAGAACTGGTGGCTGCTGTTGGCCACGGTTAATAGCAATACGTGTACTTATATATACATGTATATATATATACATATATATATATACATATATACATATATATATATATATATATTTATTTATTTATATCATACCCGTTAAGGATCTCTTAAGAGTTCGAGGGGTTACGAGACTTTCGGGCTAGTGTTGTGTAGCAGTTTGGAGTTTCGACTGCTCTGGTGGTCTTCGGGGGTTCCTGACTCTCACCTGTATCTTACCTTTGGTTTAGGATTTAGGGTTTAGGGTTTTGGTACAATTATAAATTATAATTTAGGGGCTGCGCCCAGGTGCGGGCAGCGCGAGCTGTTGTCAGAAACCCGCGGTATATAGATAAGTGCAACGTAGGCCCGAAGTGCGCAACTTGTGGGTGATCGTAGGCTCTCAGCCCCCGTCGGCCCTGCATGTAGCCCGCACCCCCCGTCCGCCGGACCCCGCTGATGCTCATGATGCGCGCCCTTTGGCGGCTTCCGCAACCCACTCAAAAACTTGGGAGTTATGACTTCGCGCCCACGTCGCGCCGCCGGCGCCGGTTGCGGGCGCCCGAGGGCTCATGATGCTCGCCGGCTCGCCTCCTGGCGTCGTCCACGGCGGCCCCGAAACCCGCCACACCGCGGGGAATGGCTGCAAAACGCGCGCGCGTTCCGAGACGCCTTCGGGCCAGGCCCCGCGCGGCCCGAGGGAGAAACGAGGGTCCGATGATGCGGGGTCCGGGGCGGGTCGGCGGCACTGTCGGTCGTGGCTTCTGCTTCGCAGACGAAGCTCATTCGTCTGAGCCATAGCTCAGTCCATACAGGGCAGCGAAGCGCTGCCCGATTTAAGAGCCTCCGGCTCAAGCCGCCGACCCCGTGGGCGACAGACCAGAAGCCGAATGCACTTGTACAGGCAAAGTCGTTTGGTGTCCGCGAGGCCCGTAGGTTTAGTTCTCGAAGGAGACGCCAAGATGGGAAGTGCAAACAAAGCCTTACCGCAGGACCTAAACCCGAAACCTAAACCGTCCCGAAACCCTATGTTCAACACCTTTAGAACCGTTTAGGGTTAGGGTTTCAGGAACATCTTAACCTTTTAATTGTGGTAGGATCATGTAGGATCGGCTCCGGGCGCCTCCGTCTGCCACGGTTCAGGACCCTCTTGGGATTTAATGTAGGGGCCTCCATAGTTTCCTAAAGTAGTGTGGGGGTTCCTTATGATAAGTATAGTGTAATATACCCCCACCAAAACCTTATCCTAGTCATCAAGGCCCCTATAGTAGGGTCTTCGGGTTTGGGGTTTGGGGGTCAGGGTTAAGCTGGTGCGCTTCTAAGAGATTGTGAGACACAACGGGGGGAAGAGGCGGCGAGGCTGCGCGACGATCACGCGAAGTAGGAACAAGGAGCACTTTGGAGCGGAGATGCCAAGGTTGAAGAGGAAGGGGGGGAAAGGGGGCGGAAGGGGGAGGGAGGCGGGCAGGGGGGAGAGGGGGGCAGGGGGAGCGGGGGAGGGGTGGGGGAGGGGGGGAGGGGGGGAGAGGAGAGGCAGGAAAAAGTAGAAAAAAAATTGGTGGTCTCCTAAGTGAACTGATTTGAACCCAATGGGCTGTGGTGTGGTGCTTTTGGGGGCTTGGGTGCTCCTTGCAAACAGCCATGGGGTACCCCCCCCCCCCCGGGGGGCACACCGGGCGGGATTTTGGTGGAGGGAAAAAGGGAGGTTAACACCTCCAAGCCCATCGAGACCCATCCAACACGCCGCCAGGGTCGGCGGACTACTATTGCCACCATTCTTCCCTTCCCTACTAACCAAAGGTAAGGCATGAAGTCCCGCAATACAACTGCCATTGGACAAGCTTCAGCCTGACGTGGCACACAGTTAATTTCCATGTACGGCATTTCTATAACTGTAACGAAGCATACCAGCACAACCCACACATTGGCCTCTGTCGTTTAGGGTTCGCGGCCCTCGATGCTTGGTCATGTGGGCTTGTTTAACAGACCCCCTCCCTCCCTAAGAAGGATGTGTGTGCAGGTTGTTTTACATCAGGGGTCTACGCTAAGTATAACAAATCATGCTCCCGCCCATGCCATTGTATTTCCGAACCCGATTCTGAGGACTTTTCGGCCACTAGGTTGCAAACCTTCTCTCCAGTGACGTAGCCGTCCCTACAAACTCCATGAGCTGAATTAGGCTCCACGAGAAGGAGGAACTCAATTCCGTGACTGGCTAGTGTTCCCCGGCTGTGTTCGAGGGTTTCAAGGTTTGGGTCTTCGGGTTTAGGGAGGTTCAGAGTTTGCGTTTTTTCAACAGAGCAGTAAAGATACAGGTTTAAAGAAACTAGAGATCCCGAACGACTGTTGTTCGAGTATAAGCCCAGGGGAGTTGTGTTGCATGTTGATGTCATTTTGGGTCTCAGGGGCTTATATAGGAACAGAGCTTCACAAGTTGTGAGTTTTTGCATATCATACGTGAGGTCGACATAGTTTGGATCACAAGACCTTCTGTTTGTTGATGTGTATACTCGCTTGATGATGATGTAAGGCTTCCTGCATTCTATATCTTACACCACCTCAACCAAAGATCAAGAGCGCTACATCAAATGCAGCATCGCATCTAAACCCAGAACTCCCCGATCCTAAAGCTCCAAATACCTAAAATCCCCCGAAGAGCTAAGACCCGCAGCCTTGGCACTCTAAAACCCTCTTGCCAGTAAAACCCTAGACACAACCCCTAACTCCTAAGACCCTAAACCCTAAACCCCGGATCCCAACCTTCAGTCCTATCGAATCCTTATTGAGGCCCCTCAAAACTCCATAGACGGAGATGCAGGGATTTACAGTAGTATAGGTGCCTTAAGAATTAGAATCGGGTTTCTTTAAGGGTTCCTCTAAGAAAGGGGTGTGTAGGTGCCTTAATAATTAGAATAGGGTTTCTTTAAGGGTTCCTTTAATCAAGGGGTCTATAAAGCCTCAACACGTGTATAACCATGCTTGAGGTCCGTTGCTTCCAGGGCCCTAGACCTCATAACTCAAAGCCGTCAAACCTTCAAAGCCCACACAGGAGCACTTTAGGAAGCCCTTATAGAGCCTTGTAAGACCCCTTGCGACATCTTCCGAAAGAGAACCGCCAAACCCTCAACCCAAAAACCTAAACCCTCAACCCCCAAACCCCCAAACCCCAGAACCTAAACCCTAAACACTCAACCCTAAACCCTTAGCCCCCAAACCCCAAACCCTAAAACCCCAACCCTCAAACCTAAGCCCCAAACCCCCAAACCCTAAAACCTAAGCCCCAAACACCCAAACCCCCAAACCCTAAAACCTAAGTCCCAAACACCCAAACCCCAAACCCTAAAACCTAAGCCCCAAACCCCCAAACCCCAAACCCCAACCCCTAAAACCTAAGCCCCAAACCCCCAAACCCCCAAACCCTAAAACCTAAGCCCCAAACACCCAAACCCCCAAACCCTAAAACCTAAGCCCCAAACCCTAAACCTAAGCCCCAAACACCCAAACCCCCAAACCCTAAAACCTAAGCCCCAAACACCCAAACCCCAAACCCTAAAACCTAAGCCCCAAACCCCCAAACCCCCAAACTCCAAAACCTAAGCCCCAAACCCTAAAACCTAAGCCCCAAACCCCCAAACCCCCAAACCCTAAAACCTAACCCCCAAACCCTAAAACCTAAGCCCCAAACACCCAAACCCCAAACCCTAAAACCCCAAACCCTCCAAGAGCCCAGGAAGTCCAACCATCCCTGGTCCTCGCGACGCTTAGCCGGCTCAAAGGGCTCGGTCTAAGGCTTTGCGGTTTGGGATTTAGGACTTAGGATCTAGGATTTAGAATTTAGGATCTAGGACCTAGGATCTAGGATTTAGAATTTAGGATCTAGGACCTAGGATTCAGGATTCTGGATATAGGATCTAGGATCTAGGGTTTAGGATTTAGGATCTAGGATTTAGGATTTTGGATCTAGGATTCAGGATGTAGGGTTTAGGATTTAGGATCTAGGACCTAGGATCTAGGATTTAGAATTTAGGATCTAGGACCTAGGATTCAGGATTTAGGATCTAGGATCTAGGATTTAGGCTTTAGGATCAAGGTTTAGGATTTAGGATCTAGGATTTAGGATGTAGGATTTAGGATGTAGGGTCTAGGGTTTAGGATGTGGGACCTAGGATTTAGGATGTAGGATCCAGGATTTAGGATCTAGGATTCAGGATTTAGGATTTAGGATCTAGGATTTAGGTTTTTTTTTGGATTTAGGGTGTAGGATTTAGGGTTTAGGGTTCAGGGTTCAGAGTTTAAGTTTAAGGGTTCCGGGTGTAGGATTTAGGGATCTTGAGGGTTTAGGGTTCAGGGTTTAGGGATCTTGGGGGTTTAGGGGTCAGGGTTTTAGGGTTCAAGGGCAAGGGTTAAGGGTTTAGAGATGTGTGAGGCTTGAGGGGATGTTTAGGGTTTGTGTGTACAGGGACCCTCACAAGCAGGTTTCTTTATCTCGACTTGAAGACCGCTCTCACACCTTTAGGTCCTAGTTTCCAGGGAGCTCCTCATCTGATGTTTCTTTCTCTAAGCTCTTTTTGAGTTGGTTCGGTTTAGGGTTCAGGGTTTGGGGTTGGGGTTTAACATGTAAGATATGGCTCAGGACTCGTAGTTAGCTTATACTGCATGTCGGCTTTTCAATGCATGCGTTGTTCACTGACCCAATGCTACAATTTGGGGCGTGGGGTTTGGCTTTAGAGTTTAGGGTAACTTGAAGACTTTAGGGTTTTCAGTAAATCTTGAGCACTCAGCGAAGGCATTCGCATCTTCGACTCGGCGGAAGCAGCCTCTTGGAAGCATGAGTAGTTCTCCCCAAACAAGAACCGTAAACCCGGATTCGGAGAAATATGTGTTTAGAGTCGGTTGTGAAAGGGTAGTTCTGAGAATCGGGGTCTCCTTTTGGATCCGCCATCACCCTATAATAAGAGCCCCTATAGCCACATCATAAATCATAAACAATCCCCAAGGATCCCAACTCAGACTTTAGACCAAAATTCATGTGCTAGTTGTTGAACTTGGAGGCAGCCAGCAAGAACGGAAGTCACACAAGCTTGTCCTCTCTTGGTCCACTTGAGACTTCTGTTCTCGATGAGCAACGTACCGTGAGCCCTCCATATATAAATCTTTGAAGTACGGGGTCGGGTTCAGCTCTTTTGTAGGTAGAAGCATCGCCGGTACGATATTTGAGAGATTGAGGGGCTACTGGGAAATTTAGGAATCTATTTGGGAGATGTCGCGTGGCGGTCCGCTACAGTAGCATACTACAGAGGCCCGGACGATTAGAAGAGCACTTAGGGCCTTAGGGTACATTATCCTGAAGCTATGACAACACTGGTACCGTTTATTCAGACCCTGCTTAGGGTGTCTAATATTAAGGATTGAAGCTAGAGTGTTTGGTGGAGTCTACTATTCCTCACAGAACCCTTTCTAGAGCTTATATATATATATATATATATATATATATAGACTTGTAAAAGCCCTAAAGCCATATTATTCTCCAGAACCCTTAGAGAATTTTGGAAGACCTTATATCATTCTAGAAACCCTAAAGCCCGAAGCCTTTATAGACTTGTAGAAGCCCCTAACGCCGTCATATTCAATATTAGAACCATCATAGAGAGTTTTCGAAACTCTTATGGAAGAAAAGAAACCCTAAAACCCCTATGTTCCCTTATCCTCTTATAGAAGAAAAGTAACCCTAAAGCCCTAAGTTCCCTTATCCTGCTCAAGACGCAGGTCCAGAGCCACCTCGAGGATGACCAGTATCCCCGCAGGCTGCGGGGTTTAAAGGTTAGGGTTTACGGTTTGGGGTTCAGGGTTCGGGTGTAGGGCTTTGATTTAGGGTTTCAGGGTGTAGGGTTGAGTAGTTTCATAATGGTTTTGTAGCTTGCTGTTGCGCGCACTATATTGGGTGCTGTAAGAGACTATAGGGAACAGCTTAAAGCTGGTCTCTAGGGTGTTCTACGGGTTAATGGTGGCTTTCTACGGGTGTTATCGGGTTAGGTAGCATTTGGGGCCGGGGTGCGCAACACCAGAAGGGCCGCTGTGATCCGTATAACACCGCAAGACACGCCCCAAGCCGTACAAGCAACCTTGCGCACCCAGGAGGCCCTTTCAGCCCTACAATATGCAAAAAAGAGCCTACAAGCGACAAAAGACTCATACACTCATGAACTATACATCCTAGAAGCCCTGATGCCTCCATACATAATATCGAACTCTAAAGGCTTGCCAATGATGCCCCGCTGGACCCTAGTTCAACCCTATGCTATCCTAGTGTAGCCCTATGGCAAACCCTTATTTTATGGTAGCCCTTATCAAGGAACCTAATTCGAACGAGTACTAGGTTATGAACCCGCCTTGGACCCCCCTCCCTTGAGGAGCCGATAACTCAGCCCTGCGCCCTGACCTCTATGCGTTGACGTCACCTATACTTGGAGGATCATGGGATTTAGTAAGTAGGGTTATGAGTACCTTAATTGAGGTTATAAGTAATTATAAGTACGGTTACCTTAGTTATAACCCTAGTTACTAAGTCCCATGATCCTTTAAGTAATCGTCTACCCCGGGGTAGGAAAAGCCTTTGAGGGCGCTGGGGGCGCGTTTAGGTTTGGGCCTTCGGTGGGGTGTTGGGTCCAGTATTGTAGGGCCATGGTCTGCAACGAGTACGCAGCCGCTCCTCCAAGACACTACAGGAGCGAAGTGATTGCCTTTGTAATCAGAATAGGGTTAATTCTGAGTCCCATTAATTATACTATAATTATAATAAGGATCCCCCAAAGTAGTATAGGTAATCCTGAAGGCCCGGCTAACCCTGGCTGCAGTCCCCGCTTAAAGACACGAGGCGGCTCGTGACAAAGTTGCCCGGAGCTCCAGCAACCGAATCCGTGCAATCTTCTGACCCTCAAAGCTCTACAACCCGAGCCTGCTAAGCTTAAACAACAAGAACACGAAACCCTAAAGCCCTAAATCCTATAAACCTTGAACTCCGAACCCTAACACACCACAAGCCTGAAGCGGTAAAGTCCAAACGTTGGACTCCCAGGTAGTATTAGGGAGGCCCCCTAAAGGGCCCCCCCCGCCCTTCTTAACTATCCTACTTCCGGCTCTCTTAAGAGGGACCTCAATGAGAGAGGGTCTATCTCCCCAAGGGCCCCCTTAATCCCAACTCCCCTGGGCTCCAAGACAGCCAGGTCGGGCAACGAGTCCGAGGCGGAAAATGACCTTCAGAAAGGGGATGTCCTACTTCAAGGGCTCAGGGTTCGGTGTTTAGGGCTCTTAGGGTTTGGGTTTTATAGGTCTTAGGGTTTGGGTTTTAGGGTTTCGGGCAGGTTTAGGGTTTAGGCCTAGGCTTTAGGGTATTTCTTGACTTCATGCCGAGCCTTATTTTTGGGGCGCCCCGAGTAGTGGAAGTAGATGCTAAGTATGCAACGGTAGGGAAGCGAACATGGAAAATCTTGAACAACTACGAATACGGATGCTGTTTGTCAGGGAGCCGTTTGATGAGTATGGTATAACCCATCCCAGAATCCTGTCTTAACTTCGTTTGGCCCTGTCTTACTCTAGCCCTGGAATCGTTGTTGGCCATGCGCGGTATTTCCAAACTGGGAGCACGTAATGGTGCGTTTAGGTTAAAAAGTTAGGCTTCGTTAGGTTTTAGGGTTTTGAGTTTGGGATTGGTTGAGAGGGCAGCCCCATTCGTAAACATTGAGCTCTGGATCAGTACAAATCGCATCCCTTTGTTGTGTACTTGGAGGATCATGGGACTTAGTAAGTAGGGTTATAAGTACCTTAATTGGGGTTATAAGTAATTATAAGTACAGTTACCTTAATTATAACCCTATTTACTAAGTCCCATGATCCTTTAAGTAGACCCTAAACCCTAAACCCTATATATCCCTTTAAGGAACCCTATAGATCCCTTTAGTGTATGGTTGTTTCATCTACCAGACAAGTGGGGTCTGGTGCTTAAGGCCCTCATTCCAAGCTGTTTCGCTGAGGGTCCCAGTGTTGATGCAGGTTATAGCCGAAACCCTAATCCCCTAAACCCTAAACCCGATTTAACCCGTAAACCCTAATCCCCTAAACCTTATTTAAACCCTAAACCCTAATCCCCAAGACCCTAAACCCTATTTAAACCCTGAGCCCTAATCCTATAGTGCCGGACCGAAACCCGACGATCGGAGTACCGAGGTCTTCAAAGCCGGATTCTGGTCTCAAAATGTCCTGTAAACCCTAAACCCAGGGTTTAGGGTTTAGGGCAAAAGCGGATTGAATAGCTTGCCATGACTCACCCCTGTGACCTCGGCATACCCAGACTGTACCAGGGATGGTGACGGGCTTGAGGATGGTGGGGGTCTTGCGGCGAGAAGGGGATGAGGGGTTTCGGTGTTCGTTTGAAGCACTCAAGTTTGCTACTGATCTCGAAAACATGTCGGTGGCCTAAAACTAATAAACTTCGTCGCAGTCACAGCAAGATGATGTTGCCCCGCTACTACTCGAACTGTAGGATCCTTTTTTTTGCTCAGGCTACGGATTCGCTGCCGCTGGTACAGCCCATTTCACGACTTGGATAAAAGGAACACCTGACATGAGGACATGGTTGGACGAATGTTCTTGCAGGGAGCCGGTGCAGGTGGCAAGCCGCGGCTGCCGCCTAAAGTTGCCTTTCCCGTATACCAGCGTTACCGGTGTGGCGAGACCGGCCAAGGAAGGGCTTGTGTGTAGTTTTTAGGATCAGTCCACAATACGGGATAAAGGAGTTTTGCCTCCTCTGTTATCGGTACGTACCACCCGACCATTTGGCGTCTGCGAAGAATTGTTCGAACATGCAGCGCTGGCTTGCAGCTGGGAGAGAGCCGATGGCGATCCTGCCGCAGTACTCTTGCTCAGGATGGACTTGGGAGTCTCCGAAACTTGGGGGGTACCTTATTTTGGGTCCTTTTACTCAGGATCCGACTATTTAGTAGGGTATTATATGAGGGTCCCCTATTTTCGGAAACTCCCACTTGGTCCGATAATGAGGCTGAGGCTTGACGGTGTCGGCTCCGACCGACCAAGACGCCAGAGAACACAGCGAGGTCAGATGGGTGGTTGTCAAAATTATGGTTCCTTTTTGGGTCCTTATTGTAATACGGCACCTAATATTTAGGGTACCCACTAAGGGGCCATGATTTTGACAACTACCCAGATGTGGGCTCGAATTTGGAGCTAATCCTGTTAAGAAGCTTGCATGTCCTACCTTTGTAATAAATGCCAGCGTTCACTAATGCCAAAGTTCGGCTTAAAGTAAAGAACTACACTTTGAAACCCTGCACCTTTTGAACACTGAGCCCGAAACTCCTAAACACCTCAGAATCCGGCTGCATGAACATGTGGGTGGTTGTCAAAATTAGGGTCCCTTTTTGGGTCCCTATTATAGTACGGCACCTAATATTCAGGGTACGCAAAAAGGGACCCTAATTCTGAGAACCACCTTAGGTACGGCCCCCACTCAGTAATAGTTGAATAATACTCGTAGACTCTTACTGTATGGGGGCCGTACCTAAGAACCACCCATGTGGGACTTTCCGAAAATAGGGGACCCTAATATGGTACCCTAAATAGTAGGACCCTTATTATAAGGACCCTGAAATTTGGTACCCCTATTTTCGGAAACTCCCATGTGTGGATCATGGTTGGGAGGCACTTTGCGGCGCCGTGGTCTTCGAGACATCGCCCTGGGCGCCTGAAGCCGCAGACCCAGCCGGCCTCAGGGGAGGATCATGGGACTTAGTAAGTAGGGTTATAAGTGCCTTAATTGGGGTTATACGTACTTATACGTATAGTTACCTTATTTTGAAATTTAGGGTTTGGGTTTTGGGTTTTCGACTTGGTCCTGAGGGCTTTCAGAACTCTGAACAGTAAATGCTCGTATACTGTCGTAGGTTGCAAAAATCTTGTAGCAGGGGGCTTAGGACGTCTGTAAGCCCTTCACCCGCAACATGCAACCATCGCAATGCCCAGCTATCGCAGAGCCCCGACAGGTTGCTAACAACGCAACGTCAACCCCGTCCTTTACAATCCCGCCATGTCACAGGTGGCCGGTCCCTGCTAGAGGTCTCTTTTGCCTTCCACGCCATCCAGACCCGAGACCGAAGTCGCCCGCACCCCAAAGCCTGAAGCACCAATTCGTCAAAGGCCCAAGGGTGGGATGAAGGTGGGTGGGGCGATGCCCGGCTATGAGCCCTTATGTAAGAGATCCTTAGCCTAAATCCTACCTTCATCCCACCTTCTGAGGCCCCTCAAATTCGTAACTCTAAACTATTTAAGCCTAAAGCCCCTGAGCCCTGAAACGCTTTAACGAGGCATAGATTCAGCCTCAAGAGCCCTTAGCTGGCCCCATAGTCAGTTCAGCTTGCTAATCTTGGGTCGTATAATTCATCATAATATCCCCTTATAGTCCCTAAATGTCCTTATAATGTCGCAGCATCAGTCATTCCCAAAGCCCCATTGTAGTTGTAAGACAATCCCCCATACGGAGTTCTGCCAGTTGTTTCTCCAGCAGCTGCGTCAGTTGTCCCAAGTATTGACTCCACGCCTGTTCGTAGCCCTGTCGTTCTTGTCGGACGCGGAAAAGGGCCCGTTTGGCCTCCTGTTGGCGGGCCACCACCTTGTGCAAGGCCCGTCCCTGTGCACGATGGCTCTCGTCGGCATGCTGTCCCATGAGTGCAGACAGCTCCGCCGGCACATCGTCCCGTGTCGCCAGATGGGCCAAAACGGCCCGGAGCAGCTGGCCATCCGCAGACCCGCTGCCAGTAGCATTGCTGGTCCCCGCTTTGGGCATAGCGAGTGCACTCGCCTCCGGGGCTGCCGGCAAAGAAGCAACACCCGGTGCCGTCGTTGCTTCTGGCGGGGCTCCTTTGTCTTTGGAGCCTTTCGGCCCTTTCGGCCCTTTGCCTTTGCCTTGTTGCTTGCCTTGGCCGCCCCCTTTGCCCCTCTGTCGAGGCGACGGCGGTCTGGTTCGCGGAGACTTGGGCCGTTTGCCTTCCCACCAAGTCCGCTCTGGTGCACCATTGTCCTGGCCATGAGTCCAAGGATCTCCATATCCCTTGCCTTTGGCCACATAGCTCTGCTTGCCAGTTCCGCACTGCGGGCAGTAACTGGCCGATGCCTTCGCCCACTGCCAACAACTTTGGCACTGCCAGGACATCGCTTGTTGTCGAATAGCCTCCACCTGTGCTGGCAGGTGAGAGAGGGAGTGGTGTCCACGTAAGGCGGCTATGGCTGTAGGGACCCTCGGATGGAAAGCCGAGGTCGCTCCAACCACCACTGTCCGCAGAAGCGTCCTCGCCTTCGTACGGATTCTTCGCAGCTTCCGGTGCGCCGCGGGCTCGCCAATCCTCTGTCGGAAAGCCGCCGTAGGAAATAACCGACCAGGTCAGAAGAGAAAAAGCCCAGCCTCGGTTCATACACCCCTCGCTAAGCGTACAGGGTAGGGATCAGCTGCCAGCGACGAGGTCGGGCAGCGAGATCAAAATAGGACCAAAAGTCCTGTAGAGGCAGCTTCTCAAAGAGAAGGCCAGAGGAGGATGGCCGCCTCGCCGAGCGTACAGCGGGCCACCTGTTCGAAAAGAGCACCGGCCGTCGGAGGCTCTCGGTGCTATCGCGCGGGTTCGCCGAGAACCACGCAGGGTCAATAGCCGTAGCGGGGATCCCCTGGGAGAAAACTACCCGCTGTAAGCCAAGACGCCTGGGTTCAGGGGTTTAGGGTTTAGGGTCTACTTTCACTCGAAGCTGGCCGGAATAGTAGCTGTCTTTGGGGCGGGATGTGCAGCGTGTCGAGGGCTCGACGGAAGATGAAACATGGCCCCCAGATCCAAGCCGTGGCTTTAGCCTCTACGAAGCTAATTTAATTCGTAGCAACCTGATTAAGAAACCCTGGGCCTATAACCTCCCTAAATACTACCGTAGGACACATATTCAGAACCTAATTAAAGACCCAAGGTTTCTTTATCAGGTTCCTACATGGATCCGGATTTCTGATCCTCGGCGACCTAAACCGCGAACTCGTAGGGCTCTTAGCCTCAAACCGGAAGCCAACAGCCGAAAGCCGACAACAGCGGAATTTCGTCATGTAGAGTTTGGATAATATTATTTACGAGTAGAGTCCCTTGAGAGGTCCTCATTCAGTAGACGATAATAGTATACCACCCAAACCCAAGTCTTAGTAGTACGACAACAAAGTTCGACCTTATATAAAGAAAGCCCGGACGCGGCGTGGTTTCAATGTTGGAAGATGTCTTCCTCAGAGTTTGTCACGTCAGCACAGGGGCTTGTAGGGATTCTATGGTGCATTAATGGTTGGGGTTTGGAAGTCTTTTTCATAAGGCTGTACGGTGTCATGGTATTTGTGGCTTTAGGATTTGAGGGTCGTGAAGTTTTGTAAGGCTTGAGACTATATTTCGGAAGAGTGTTTGTGGGAGATGGGCGTGGTGCACTATCAGGAGTATTTGAGAGTTTCCTAAAATCAGGGGTACCTTATCGTGGGGTCCTTATAATAAGGATCCTACTACTTCGGGTGCTATATTCGGGTTCCCTGTTTTCGGAAACTCCCATTTGGGTATCTCTTGACGTCGAATAGACCAGCTTTTGGATTGCAGTGCCAATGCTGAGATTCGCTCCAAGCGACTGAAATACCTTAGAAGGGGCCTCCACCCTGTAATAGTGACTATCAGGATTATATTAGGGCCCTATTATATATCTATTATACCACTATTACAGGGTGGGGGCCCCTTCTAAGAAATACCCAAAGCCTCAAGCCCGAAACCTCTCAATGACTCCAGCCCTCAAGCACGTCGTCGACTTCATTCCCGGTTTGAGGGTTTCAGGAGTTTCGCGGTTTTGGGTCTTTTCGATGCGTCTCGGGGCGTGAGGGTGTGAGGGGTGTTCGAAGACGAAGTCGAGCCCTTCTAGAAGGGGCCAATCTTAGAGGAATTACTAAAGGGGCCGGAAAAATAGTGACCAAGGCTATTTTGGGGTTCCTTCTCAAAATTATAGTATACGGGGCCCCCAAAACCCTATTCTGATTATTCTAAGGCTAAGGCCCCTGTATCATAGAACCTTATTATGGATCCCTTATAGGACCCTTAGAAGGAGCCTTACTCTAACTAGAAGGCCCCTCATTTTATTGCAGTGACGAAGTTTGGGACTGCAAGTTTGTGGTTTTGAGCTTGGGGAGCCTCCCAGCCTCATGCGCATATGAAGTCGAAGTAGAGGTTCCATTATAATCATAAAGGGGATTCGGTGAGTGAGGCTAGGGCTCCCTGGAGATGTTATTTCATAAGGACCCTTAGGGGGGGTGGGGGGGAGGGGGTTAAACCTATAATAAGGGCTTAATAACTAATAAGGCTTATTGGAGGAAGTATAGTCCCTATGATTATTGAAACGTTGGTGAGTGTCGTGTATATTTTGGGACTTGGGGTGTTACTACGGGGGTATTCGCAATAAAGACGCACCTCATGTGCCAAGGAAATGACAATGGCGAGAGGCAGCTTGCACGCATGTTGGCACAGCAAAGCTGTGTTGTTCAGCCAAGTGTGAGGCCTACGATAGGGGGGTGAAGGGGTGGTTAAACGTTTTGAAGGGGTTACTGGGGCAATTCGCCCCTGGCACATCAGAAACCTACACCGCCTATGCCCATGACTTGCTCGCGTTCCTCTGGTACCCTAAGGCCCCAAGGCCCTAAACCCTAACCCCTAACCCCCCTAAACCCTAAACCTTAAGCCCTACTCTTGCACCAGCCTGGTGAAGTGGCTGTTGGCTGCAGTGGGAGCTTGAAGGTTGGGCTTCAGAATCCCAGAGACCAAGGCCCACATCCTGAATAGGAACTACACACACAGGGACTAGTCTAAGGGTCGGAATAATTGTCACTGGTATCTCCTGATATACTTTTCTCGTTGGTTATGGCACAGAATGCCCTCCAAACCGTATTCTAGACATTGATCTCACTCTTGCCTCAGGCATTGGTTCTCTGAGCCCGCGAAGACTAGAACCCACATCCCACCCTCAACGTTTTGTGCCGGGTTCGAGCTTTAGGAGTTTCGGGTTTGAGGGGCTTCCGTGGTCTATGATTCAGAGATGTTGGTGGCCTAGGGCTTTTTAAAGGGCCTGGGACATGGGTTTTGAGAGAAGTTTGGTGTGTAGGTTGCCGGTCCTGTCCCCAACGATACCCAGACCTTCCAAAATCCCTTAATTAAGCAATATACCTCAAATCATATTAGGGACCCTATTATAATTTAAGGTGTAGTCCTTAGTTAAGAGATTTTGGAAGGTCTGGATAAACCACCAGGACCCAGAGTAGGCCCTTATTCCCTTTTGTAGGGTTTAGGTTCCCTCATGACCCCCCTTAAAGCCACAAAGGGCACCCTTCTCATTCCTAGGTTACTCTTACGTCCAGACCAACAAGCGATGCCAGCTTGTGCTTGATAGTTTGAGTCACTTGTTCGAAAGTCTGTGCTCTACTTTCCTAGGGTAAAAGGAGGGACCCTTAACAAGGACCCCTAGGTAAATACCCTTAATATAGCTATTATATACCCATTATATAGACCATCATAGGGTAGGGGTCCCCATTAAGGGTCCCTCCTTTTCCCGTAAATACTTTTCTTGTGCCAGCCCCTCAACCCGAAACCCTAAGCCGCTTCTACCCTAAACCCTAAACCCGAAACCCTAAGCCACTCGTCCTAAAGCCGAAAGGCCCCACTTCCTAGTTGGATAATATTCTTAATATAGACACAGTAGGACCTTAACAGTAGCCCTATTTTGGATTGTTACTGTGTCGGGGCAGTACCCAAGCCTAACCCTCCTAATGCCTAAGCCCACGCTCCAGCGGCTGCAGTAAGCAGACTCCAACCGACCACTACCTCAAGGCCAAAAGCTTTCGGGGTTTAGGGTGTAGAGTTTAGGGTTTTAGGATGTAGGGTTCAAACCCTAAACCCGAAAACTGTCGGGAGGGCCTCGTTTTGGAGTTTTCCGTTTTGGGAAGGTTTGGGTTTTTGTAGCAGTTGCACAGGGGAGCCCCGAAAAAGAGCCTGTTCTTGTGCTGTTCCTTCCTAACAGGCCCCAGTAAGGGTTTTATAAGGTTTAGGAAGTTTTTGATAGTGGAGTTTGGGGCTCAGTATTTTCGTGGGTTTGTTGGGCTGAGGGTGTAGGGCTTTCTGGGTTCAGGGTTGTTCTTATGTGTGCACACTCGACAAAGCCAGTACTACACGGTTATATACACGCATGAGTTTACTTGGAGGATCATGGGACTTAGTAAGTAGGGTTATAAGTACCTTAATTGGGGTTTTAAGCAATTATAAGTACAGTTACATTAAGTGTAACCCTAGTGACTAAGTCCCATGATCCTTTAAGTAGATTTATCAACCCAGGAGACGATTCCGCCACGCATGCCGCCATCGACGCTGGCGCCGACGAAGGCGTGCTGGCGAGCATGGGCAGCGAGCCGTAGCTTTCAACAGAAGCCCGTAATCCTCTACGAAAGCCGATGATATTGGGGCCTTCATAATTACAATAGGATTTGGGGCTCCTGAACCCTATAAACCCTATACCCTGCGCCGTGAACTCTGAACCATGAACCCCAAGCCCTGAACCATGAATCCTTGGCTATGGCTCAAGCTGTTGGCCCGAATCCTGGTTTTATGTGTCTTCAAGCCCCTGTCCTGTCCTCAGCCTGCCTTGCATCCTTCTCGGCACCTCGGCGGCCAGTTCCTCATCTCTGCCTACCAGTTCGTTGAATTGTGGCATCATTAGGGACCTCATGATCCGGCGGCCACTTCGACGAGCCCTACTACCCGAACGTTGCTGTTGTTGGTGCCTTTGTGGGAGGAGATCGTGGGAGTCTTTGTCTGACTTGCTGCTGGCATTGAGGAGGTCGTTCTCGCAGCTGGGAGTGTTGAAAGGGGAGACCCTCTGCTGCTGGAAGTGGTGCTGTCATACATACACAGCGGGGTGAGCTTGCTCTGTAACTTCTGCCTGGTCGACGAAGTCGGGCTCTTCCATTTCTTCCTCTTCTTTGACTTCCCCTCCTTCTACACCTTTGGGCTCTTCCACTTGGAGCACTCTGCGTATTCTTTATTCCTTTCCTTCCTGCACGGTGTCTTCTTCTTCTCGCCATGACGACCAAGGTCCCCGAGCCAATGCAATGTGACCAAGAAGGTGAACAAGGTGAAGATGGTGATGCGAAGGGATCCCCAACAGAGATTGCAGAGTCTGAGGAGGACATTAAGCCACCTGCTATGGAGGTTGAGGTGAAGCAGGAGAAGAGAAAACGGGAACGTGATGTCCGCCGTCGTTGTCGAGGTGATCCTGCTGCTGCTGCCGCCGCCTGCGTTCCTGTGGATGACAGTGAAGAAGGTGAGTCTGAGTTGGATAGTCCCTCGAAGCGTGCACTACATGGGGATGATGCTCCACTAAGTAGCCGTGACATCAAAGAACTCCTGTTTGGTCATGTCAAAGAGATGAAGGAGGCGTGGAGGACCTTCCAAGGGAGACTTGACCAATGTGAAAGTGTCCAGGTCCAGCAGAGCCATGAGATGATCAACATCCGAACCCGGACTGCCGCTGTCGAGAAAACAGGAGCTGCCATACAACGCACACAAGAGACTACCAGTAAGAGGGTTGATGACCTGGCTGAAGAGGTAAAGAACATGAAGGTACAGCTTGGCGAGATCAAGGCGAATGGTATCGGCCCAGCCTCGAAGGGTTTCGCCGCTGCTCCTCCCTCTGATCCCTGGGCTTCGTACTTGCAACAGCGAAATCCCAAAGATGTGACCGGAGGGGTTCCTGGAGGAGTTACAGATGGTGCTGAACCTGCTTCGTCCAGTGGCCGTTCGGGAGATGTTCTCTCTGAGGAGGAGAAGCGAACGTTAGTTGTCGGTGGCTGGGCACGAGACACTAAAAGGTCCATCATTGAGCAGGAGAGTGCGGCCTTCCTTGCGACTGAAGGGATGAAAAAGCTCCTTGATGTCGACTCCTTGGCTATCTATGGGCCCCGTCGGTCTGTCGGTATGCTGAAATTCCATCTACGGGATGGTGAAGGACCTCAGGAACTTCGCACACGCATGTGGGAAGTCATCAAACTCTTCTCTGCCACCAAGGTTGAGTTGCCCAGCACGAAAGAGTTTGGAGCGCCAAAGACGATGTGGGCGAGTTTTGTGAAAACGAAGAATGCACGACTCCGGAGCACCTTGGTTTCTCAGGTTCGTCGAGTTGCATGTGATCTCGCTATGGGCACCAAGAATGCTGAGGGAGGAATTTTGAACCTCCTCAACACACAGTTCTCGGCATATGACTGCGATTGGAACATGGGAACAGTGTGGTGCGGGCAACACAAGCTCGCAAGCGCAACACACAAGGCACCAAGAGACAGTGAGACGGTGCTTCTTTCGGGAGGTTGGGTGGACCTTCGGGCTTTGGCTGCTACGGCGGGATGCTCTCCAGACGAGGCTAAATCAGCCTTGGAGCGGGAGTTGTGATCCGCCGACGATGGATTTTGTTTCACTCAGGAGAATTTGCCGGGAGAGTTTGATGGCAGGAGCGAATATGCTGGCCTCCCAAAGGGACGAACTCTTTCAGCTTGGCGGAGTGTTTCCTCACGATGCTCTCGTTATCGCTGGGGTAGAGTGGCTCAGTGGAACCTCGCTGGGCAACCCTTGATTCCCTTGGACCTTGTTGCGGCTGATGCAAGCATCTTGTTTGTGCAGGAAATTGCGAAAGGGAAAGTTGGCTGGGATGGAGTTGATACGACTGCCTTCCACTGGGTGACACACCGTGATCGTGATCAATGGAGAGGTGTTGGAATTGGCTTCGCGAATGAGATCTTCGATAGCATCATCCATAAAGTTCACACAAAGCGAGGGATCTGGGTTCTTGCTCGTCTTGTGGGCCTGGGGAGAGTTGTGTGTGGCTCCTTGCATGCTCCGACCGGCGTGACCAATCTTGAGTATCAAGCAGGAGTCTCAGACTTCTTCCACAAGTTGCCCACTAAATAGTATCCTCTGCTCTGTGGAGTTGATGCCAATGAAGTTCCGTCCTGGATTGTTGAAGATGAGAAAGCAGGGGATGACCAAGATGCTCTCCTTGTCCTTGGACACTCGTCGACAAACCTCAACGTCCTTGCGAGTGAGGCTACTAAGCATGGGTGTAATGCACTTGCACCCTGCTCCTCCCAGGCCCGAACTGCAACTCACTTCCCCAGAGATGAAACTCGCTCGGGAAGACAGATTGATATGATCTTCACACGTGGCTTGTGCCCTCCACCCCTCACCATTGAGCCTGATCGTCGCTTCTCCATCAATACCGATCATGCAATTCTACACTGTGAGCTCTTCCGCCAGGGCAAAGGGTCCTCTCGGATCTGGGGCAATGACTCGCGGGCTAGATGGGTGAATACTGAGCTCCCCGATGCCACTCTCGTCGACGACACTGACATCACTGAGCTTGCCCGCACCTGTACCCGACCCCGTCGGAGCCAGGCGTACAAGGACTCAGCGGAGATCAAGGACACGGTCAAAGAAGCTCGCAGGACGAATGACATGGCCTCCTGGAAACGTGCACACCGTCTTCGCAGAAGAGCGCGACGTGATTGGGAGGATAAACGCCTGAGTCGCATTCTGGTCGGATCCTGGGATGAGTTTAGACAGCTTCAGAACGAGAAAAAACGACGTCGAGGCTGGTGGGGCAACTTGCTGCAGGACAAGGCCAGTTCCACACTCACGAGAGAAGTACGTGAACATCTTGAGAAGAAGATGGTTGATCCGAGTAGAACAAACTGGGATGTTGAACTTGCACAGACCATCAAGGACGTGACCATTGAGGGAGAGTTTCTGGAGTTCACCATCCTTGACATCCGCGTTGAACTTCAACAGATGAGATGCCGAAGCTCTATTGGGCCTGATGGGATCAGTGTGCACCTATTGAGGGAGATTTCAAGCCATGACACCCTTGCCCCTCAGTTTGTTGCTCTGGTGAATCACATCATTCGGACTGGAGAGACCCCGGATATTTGGCGTGAAAGCTTCCTGGCATTGCTTGCGAAGTGTGACTGTCCTTGCAAACCTTCCGAACTACGGCCCATCTGTGTCAGTAGTGCATTCAACAAGTTGGTCAATCGCCTTGTCTGTAGTCGTGCCTTACCGTCTCTGCGAACCGGATCACCTATCTCCACATGTGGGAAAGGTCGCCAAGCAGCAGACTTGATCGGAAGTGTCTGCAGAGCTCGTGATGTGATCCGCGAATGGAGGCTTCCTTGTCTTTTATGCAAGCTGGACGTTGCAGGTGCCTTTGACAAGGTCGACCGTCGGAAAGTGGCCCAGCTGCTTCGCACCAGAATGCACGGGAAGAACTTGAGCCATGAACTTAGATATCTTCTTGGAGAGCTTCGCACTCACAGACTGCAAGGAGCTGTTCCTGGGGGAGACCTGATTGCTCTGGAGCCTAATAACGGGATTAAACAAGGTGCTCCCGAAAGCGCCGAAGTTTTTGGGCTCCTGATCGACTCCCTCCTCTCGGAATTGGTCGAGTGCAGTCAGTGGCGTAAACTACCTCGGTGCGCCCCTGACATTGACATTGACTTACTCTTCTACCAGGATGATATCTTTGTTCTTGAGTCTGACTTAGGCCGTTTGATTCGGAGGATTCGGGTGATCAACAAATGCTTGGGAACGGCTGGATTGCATTTGGCCACCTCCAAGACGAAGATAGTTGCCAGTCCTGACTATGGTGGCCCTCGTCGTGCCAGTGTTGGGGAGGACATGTTTGAGATTGCTGCACCAGATGACTCGCTCAAGGTCTTGGGACTTGACTTCTCTTTCACGGCCGGACCGTCCCAACAAGCTCAGGAACTCTTGGGTCGAGCAAGGGGTGCGGCTGCCAAGCATCAGGACATTCTATGTGCCAGTGGACCTTGGGCGAAGAAGATTGACATGATCCGCTGTCTTGTTGAATCCCAGTGGTCCTGGACTGCAGGCGCGCTCTATTGGAGCGGAGATGACCTACATGCAGCCAATGTCGTACAACTCCATCTTGTCCGCAGAGCCTTTCGTCTTAAACGTTCTCAAGGTGAGAACTGGGTCACCTGGAATAGCCGCACGCTTCGATTCTGCCGCTGCTGGCTGCACAACAATGGCATACCAAGATGGAGCGCAAAGATCTTGACTCTTCAGCACACTCTCCATGGCCATTGGGCGCGTCATGTTGAGCCTAGGACCCCCTCTCGGCCTCCCTCGGTGTGTCCACCTTTTCGTGCACTTCTTTGGAGATGTACGCACTGGTGGAGATATCAACAATCCCTCACACCTACATGTGGCATGAGGCATCCGGCTAGATTTTATGCTGCCTGCACAGAGCGACAGCTTGCCGACACCCATGGTGCGCTCTGGCACGTTCTGGCACAAGACAGAATTGCATGGAGTGCATCACGTCAACTCTATGTCTCACAGTGGGACGTCCGCTGGACCCAAGGACGTCAGCTTGCCCTTCGTTACTAAAACTTCGACCAACCGCCCTGATAGTCCGAGTGAAGTTGTGCCACATACTGAGTGGACTTGGGATGCAGTTGGGTGGGAGAATGAACACTTGATTGTGATTGAACGCATGCTTACAGCACTCATTTAACCTTTCGAACCTCAGTGTCACTGCCTTCGTGATTGTGATCTGGTGTCAGACAGTGGAAAGAGATGCATGTCATGATTCGGTTTGCACTATGCTCGTTCTTGCTCGCAGCCTTGCTTCTGTTCGAGGAAGATTTTCTTTGTGGCCCTCCTGCCCCGTGAACTCCTTCGTCAACATGTTGCTCCTCCGTGTGCTGGCGCTGCCTTACCTGGTGCTGGGAGTTGTGTGGGAGACAGAAATGGATGATCCGGAGAACACGTCGGCGACGGGCTCCTCGTGTCTGTGTTCGGAGACCCCACAGACACCGATGCCTACATCCTCGCACCCTCCGTGGACCCACGAACAGTACATACACTTCATGGCGGCTGCTTGGGATGAGAATGTTTCGGCCTCTCTTCAAATCGAGACTTTTGCGGAGGAAGAGGTTGCTTTTGAACATGCCTCCTCAGCCCCTCATCCGGAGATGCTCCCTGTTCCTTTCCTTCCTGGAGGAGTTGAGCAACCTGCTGTTGACTGGGCGCTGGTCTTCGACAATCTCAGAGATGGACGTGCACTGAGAGGGTGGAATCAACCTGGTCGTGATCCTCGCAGCCTACTGATTCCGACGAATACCCCAGATGGATCTGGTGGTGATGAGCTGCACCCTACCTCGAGTGCTTCCTCAACGACACCTCCGACCTCATCCCTGCCGACGTCTACGTGGTGTTCTTCTTCGGCCTCGTCTTCATCCACATCGCCCTGGAGCCCACCTTCTACCTCACCTGCTATGGATGCTACAGTGCATGCTCTCGATGATCGGGATGATCCATGGGGATGCACGTGGATCTCCAGTACCTCTGCTTCTTCTTCTCCTCATGATGAAGTTGCTGGCGATGTGGATGATGAGGGCATCGCCCGACGTTTTCACAAGGTTCGTCCAGGCAGAGACAGATGGCACCATGCCAATGGTTCAGTGCACAATCGACTACGGGAACGACGACTTCGTGAAGAACAAGCTCGTCTTCAAACCATTGAGGAAACCATTGAGGAAAATGGGCCGTGATGGGTGCGGAGGAGAGGGAAGATGGCCCAGTAGTCGTCGCCAAGTCGTTCTATGGGGAGACCTTCGAGGTGTGGTCCAGTGGTCTAGGTGCCGCCCATGACAACGCCACGACTGCGGGTGAGGATGCAAACACGGAGGTGAGCACCGCTGAGATGAACACCACAACAGATACGGCCAATGTTGACGACGACTCGGGCCCTGCATCCTCAACCGATGCCGCTGGCTCCTCACATGAGGTCGGCTTTTGGAAACATGGCAAATGGGTGCCTCGCCCTAGAACGGAGGCGGAGCGGAGAGCACATGTGGGAGGCGGAGGGATGCAGCGATGGCTCAAGCAGCAAAGACGCATGCGGGAATACTTCGCTGGTGCGTGGCGGCCTGCTTGGCTCAATGCCTATGTTAAAGAAAAGGAAGCGCGCACCCGCCTGCAAGAACAGACATGCCAGGAGACTCCAGCCCCACCTGGTATTGATGACGAACCACATGGAGATGTTGCGCCTGCCTTGCCTGAGACCACGCCTGTGACAGTGGAGACAGTGACGGAAAATGCCAGTTGGTGGCATCGAAACGAACCTGCTGACCCACCCATCTTGGAGGAAGAGCCTACAGTAGAGCATGTGGGTGAAGATACGTGGGAGTGGCAACCTGAGGAGTGGACCACATGGACATCTTGGAGTTGGGTTGGGAATGCTACATCGTGGAACTGGACTGGGAATTCGACATGCACATCCTGGCATGGTTCCTCTTCCTCGTCTCCTGGTTCCTCGTGGTCTACATCTCCGTGGAATTCCTCTTCATCATGGTCTGGTTGGACGACGAGCTCTACCACGTGGGTGGCAAACGAAGCCTGGCAGGACGACATTCCACATGAATGGTTCCCCGCTGAGAATCACAACAATGCCGCTATGGGATGTTGTTCTACGACGTGGATGCGCAGCCCCTTACCTTCAATCTGCACATGTGGAACTACAACGTCTACCACCACTGCCTCTCCTGGGGGAGAAGTGACTGACGAGGACGATGAGGAGGAGATGAGCACACCACTCCCAAATGCAGGGCTCTTCCCAGAAGTCAGGCCTGCCACAGTCTCCCTTCTCACGGGGCGACCTCTACCCGAGTTCGAGGAGACGATGCTGATGCAACTCACGGGAGCTGAGCGCCGTCGCCTTGAGGAGCGTGGCGTTCCTGCAAACATGGTCCAGCGCGTTGAGAACCTCTTCCAGATATTGGATCGTATGCAAGAACAAGATCAGGGCCCAGAAGGCAGATGGGCTTTAGGATGTCTTCGTCATCGCCTCATTGACGGGATGGAGGCTCTGGAAGCCCTTTATGAGGTGATCACCCGACGACTGGTCCCCCGAGGCTTTCTCCCTATTCGCCGTGTACCTCGGGAAGAACAGCAAAGATGGAGACTTTTCAATTGGATCCAGAACTACGTTGAGCTTTTCACCACTACACTTGAACGCCATCTGTCAGTACGCCTACAACCAGCTGATACTGAAGGCACACCTTCTATGCCAGCATCCTCACCGGAGCAGGTAAGTCTCCCGTCAAGTGAGGGGGCGCGCTCTTCTAGAGGGACGGAGGCAGCCAGTTCTTCAACTTCGGGGAGGCGCTCTTCTTCGCGCAGACGTGCCTCTCGGCGGAGGGACAGGCGAACCAGATCCCGAAGTCCGACGGGGACTAGTGTACATGTGCCGTCGATGAACAGTGAGTGGGCTGCGAATTCGCAGGGAGAATTGGTTTGGGTACCGCCAAGATCGCCCACACATGGCCCCTTTGGCCCTCCCCCTCCCATGCCAGTCAACCTCCCGACGGATGAACTGCAAGGAATATGGCGTGAGCCTGTGGAAGCATCCTCCTCCCATAGTGACACCATGCATGACGAAGACCCGGAGAACTCTGCTGGCGGCATTGGTGCTTTTCCACTTGATGATGCGGGCATTGCACCTGCAGAGGACATCTCCTCCACAACGTCCACGAGCACGACTTCCTGGTCTTCCACCTCTGCAAGTTCGACAATGACTACGTTTTCCTCATGGTCGTGGTCTGCCTCACTGAATCCGATGATATTCTCTGGTTGGGGAATGTTCGGGATGATGGAATCTTGGGATGATTTGCAAAATCTCAGTGTGTTGACTTCCTCTTCGACGACGACGACAAGCTCATCATCCCTGGGCATAACCTGGCCGTCTGACGTGGTCCGAGACGTGGTGAATGTCAACCTCATCCACGGTGGGAGTGTAGATGTGGTTGAGCTTGTTCGACGCCTCCTTGTGCATCTTCGACGAGGACGCCACCGACAACGTCTACTGGAGGATGCCATTGAAGAGGCACTCAACTGGATTCAGATCCCACTTCCAGCTGTACCACTCAATGCTGCCACTTACGAGCAAGCCATCTGGTCAACGATTCTTCATCAGGCTGAATTCGGCTCTGGACCTACCACCACCTCTATGAACACGACTGTGTCGGCCCCTTCGGCACTCCTCACGCCTGGGTTCCCTATGTCAGTGGAGGCGATGCTTGCGATGTTCCCAGGGACGGCGCCAAACACGATTGTTGGATATCGTCGTCGTGCCTGGAGAGTCCATAGCAGAAGGCTCTATGTGGAACAAGCTTTGGCAGCTCCTGAAGGCAATTGGCCATCTGAGAATAACGAGACACTCTACTTAGTGCAGCAGGATGAGAGTGCAGGCATCCCCAACTGGCCTGAGGATGTCCCTATGTCACCGATGCTTGGTGTTGCCAGCAATGCACCTGGATCTGCTACTTTTGGTGGAGTACCTGGAGGTTCGACTGTGGGAAGAAGACGTCATCGCATTCGACGACCTCCTCCTCGCTTTGTTGATGCTGCTGAAAGTCTTCATGAACCCCGTCGTGGACAAGCTGCTCATCTTCCTGTCCCACTTCGTCGACCTCGTGCTCTACATTTTCGTCGCCGGGCTGTACGTCGTCGGGTAAGTCGTCCATGGGGTGAGTCTCGCCGTCGAAGAGGAGACCGTGTACGTGACAGAAGTCGTAGCCGAGATTCATGATGTGCATCTTCGCTTTCTTTTCTTCTTCAGATTGTGGCCCGGACATCAATGAGGGTGACTGTCTGAGAGTTGCTTTGTAGTGTAAGCCGACCATGGCGGGCCCGAGACCTGCTCCTGCGGAGTGGATAAAGAGCCAATACACTTTAAAAAAAAAAAAAGAACCATGAATCCTGAGGCCATGAACCCGAAGCCCTCTTGAAGATTTCAAGCGTCTCCCGGGTGCTCGTAGAGAGTACGTAGTACCTGTTTCCAAAGCTTCATATGAAGTCTCCATTATGCGGCTTCTGGGTAAAATGTGAACCTACGAGTCTGAGTTTTCACTGCACCGGCGTGCCAAAGAAAGCGCTGGACAGCAAATCGTCCCTCCTGTGCAGCTTAATTCTTCTTTCTGTTTAGGGTTTAGAGTTTAGGGTTTAGTATTGATTTTTGCTTGGATTCGTAAGACGAGAGTCAAGGTTTGGGGGTGGCTACGGGGATGTTGCAATGGGGTGGGGGAGGGCGCTACCTTAGGGTTTTCGGCTCAGTATAGAGGCTAGGGTAGTTGGCAATAAAACTCTTGTTTAGTCCCTATGTAAGCGGCTCAGTAATTATGCCAATGTGCCCCATAGCCCTGTTCCAATTGCTACGGCGGCCCCTTGAGGGTTTAGGGTACTAAGGCCAGGCCCGGAATTCAGGACTGGACCTTAAAACCTACAATTTTTAGGGTGTTCTAGGGCTCGGGCAAAGTGGGTAAGGGCTACGTGCAATGACAGTAGAGTTTAGGGGTTTTAAGGGTTTTAGGGCTTTAGGGCTTTAGGGGTTTAGGGCTGTTGCAGACCAAAGGCTCCTTCCGGAGATTCAGGGTTGAGGGCTCTGGGCCTGGTGCATCGGAATTAAGCTGCCGCGAGGAGTCTGCATGGCATGTTTCAGCAACACAGGAGCCCAACACGATCCAAACCCCTTATGAAGAGCTAGAAACACCCTGGCGGTCCCCATACCAGTGTAATGTAATGCATTCTTTATACCCTAATCTACTGATTCAGGACCCTATCTCAAGTTTTTGGAATTCTTCTCGGATGCCCTAAACCTAAGACCGTAATTTCATGCTGCACGTATCGTGAAGTCCCTAAGCAGCTCGAAGCCCCAAACCCTAGCCAGAGGGTTTACTGTGATCCGTGGCTCCGCCGCTGTTGGAGTTTCTCAAAAGAGAGGGCCCAATTCTTCGCCCTAGTGGTGGGCATAAACACCAGGACCCTAAACCCTACACCCTAAACCCTAAACCCGCTAGGGCTTTGGGTTTAGGCTGTAGTAGACCCAAATTCTCCATCAGACAGTCGGGACCCATGCACCCTAGACCCTTGGTCAGTTGGTTCTAACGCTTCCGAAGCCTAACCCCCCGGCCCTATACACTAAACTACCAAACCCTACTTTTTTTTGTAGGTTCCTATTCTAAACCCTAATAGGGAGTTTATAGGGGCCCTACAAAAAAGTAGGTTTTGGTAGGTTAAGGTATACACTAAACCAAGGAGCCACAAACTTAACCTCGAGGCGAAAGAAATCTGCCTTCCCGAGATTTTGAGAAGCTCAGATGCAGTGTTGAAAAATAGACTCGGTTGTCCTTGTCCCCCCCCCAAGGCTCAAAGCAACATGACATCGAGGTCTGAACAATTAATGTAGGCCCCAAGATCGATCCCAATCTTCACGCTCCTTAAGGGGGGTATGAATCAAGGGTCTACATTAGTAACACGTACCCCTATTGAGTTGTATTGATGTACCCTGAAAACTCATTCTAGTTGTTCATGCCTTGTAGTAAAACCTTGCACAGCCTCACAAAACCCTGCAGCCCTGAGAGAACACTCGTAGAACCCTTATAAGCCTTTCCCTACTCTTGTAGTAACCATAAGCCTTAAACCCCTACACATACACATAATAAACTCTACTCCCTACTCTTGTAGCAACCGTAGTAAACCCTACACAAACACATAATAAACTCTACCCCCTACTCTTGTAGTAACCATAAACCTTAAAACCCTACACATACACATAGTAAACTCTACTCCCTACTCTTGTAGCAACCATAAACCTTAAACCCTACACATACACATAATAAACTCTACACCCTAAACCTTAAACTCTCAACCCTACGCGCTCAACCCTACCGAAAGCATGGTTTGCAGCCCTTGAAGCTCTACCAAAGGGGCCCTTTTTCTTTACCTATACTATACTGGGGGTACCTTAAATACGAGAAACGGTCCTATAAGGGTTACTATAAGGGATCTATACGGGTACTCTAATTTAGGGTTACTATAAGGGATCTATACGGGTACTCTAATTTAGGGGCCTGTTTTCTTTACCTATACGATGTTCGGGGTTCCTTCTTATACGTATCGTATAATGATGCATAATGCGCCCCACAACCTTATTCTACTTATTAAGGCCCCTATGTTATACTCATACCAAACAATATATGGGTAGTTCGCTAAACTTGGCACCCGTTCGGGGTGCCTGTTTCGAGCTGGACCCAAACAGGGCCCCTAATGTAGAGAACTACCTATATAGGGGTGGGAATGGTTAGCTAGTGTATTCCCTGCTGCTCCCTATACAGTTGTCTGGGTATACGAAGCATACGCCAAGAACGCCACTCGAATCATCAAGGCCCCTTCACCATAACACTTGGAGCTCCAATCTCCTGAAGCCTTACTATACCCTTGAAAACTATAGGCCTCAAGCCCTGAAGCCTTAAAGCCCAAGTACCCTGAACACCCTAAGCTGAGTCCCAACCCTGAATGTTCAAATGTTAAAGCCATGAGCCCTGCAACACGGTCTTCGAAGAAGCAACAGCAAGAACGACACAGCCACGCTCCAAAATGCCAACCCAAAACATCAATGCCCTAGATCCTAAACCGCCTAAACCCTAAACCCCTAAACCCTAAATCCCTTAACCCTAAACCCTAAACCCTAACCCCTAAACCCCTAAACACCTAAACCCCCAAACCCTAAACCCCTAGTCCCTAAACCCGAAACCGCCGAAGCCCCAAGTACTCTACTAGGATGCCCAGTAGTACCCTTATTCCCTTTTTGTAGTCCTAGGTTCCTTATAAAGTTACCCAATACCAAAAAGAGAGGCCTATTTTTTCTTAGGTTACTGGGTATCCCCAAGTACTCTAGAGCCTAGTCCCCTATATTTCCTTAAATAGGCCTTACTAGTCCTTATTATGGGCCTTAAGGCCCCCTACCCCCCCCTACACCCCTAAGGATCCCTATGAATTAAGGTAACTGTACTTATAATTACTTATAACCCCAATTGAGGTACTTATAACCCTAGTTACGAAGTCCCAGGATCCTTTAAGTAGAGAGTCCTCAGAGCCTCGGGGTCCCATGAAACTCTGCTTGGCCGGTCGAGACCAAGCTGTGCCCACCGGTTTCAGCCCGGCAAAAGCCTCTTTTCTGTAAAGTCGAAGGGGTTTAGGGTTTAGGGTTTAGGGTTTTGGGTTTTGGGTTTTGGGTTTTGGGTTTAGGGTTTAGGGTTTAGGGTTTAGGTTTAGAGTATGGCACAATGTTTTTTTTGCTGAAGGCTTTGGGCTTTAGGTTTAGAGTCTAGAGTAGGTTTGGGCTTTAGGTTTAGAGTATGGGGCTTTGGGTTCAGGGTCCCATGGTGTTTTTGCTCAAATATGTAGTCTAACCCCAAACCCTACTATTGCTTTTTTTCACGCCGCGAGGAATGTTTTCTCATGCCTATTGTGAGACTAAAAATCCAATGGGGCTTTAAACTTTAAGCATACTCTTCTTGTTTTGTTTATGGCTTGCAGCAGTATTCAACAGTGTAGGCAAGCCCTAAACCCTAAGCCATTCGAGACTATGTTGTAGAGCCCTTACAGCAAAACCTTTGTAGCACCCATCTAAAGCCGCCCCAAACCCTAAACCCCTAAACCTTAAACCCTGTTTCAGCAGCGAGAATGCGGCTTTTCCTGGGCTTGGGTTTTGAACAGCTCGATGCGCCCACTCAGCGGTTGCTAACACCGCTGAGGGGTGCGGGGCGAAGCTTTGCGGCCTGCTTTGAAGGGGTTAGGGTTTAGGATGGCTTAGGGTTTAGTGTATGGGGTTTAGGGTTTAGTGTATAGGGTTTAGGGTGTAGGGTTTAGTGTATAGGGTTAGTCTTTAGTGTACAGGGTTCAGGGTTTAGGCTCTGTGTGCTGACCACACGGCCAACGAAGCGGTAGCTCGTGCAGCCAATGTTGCTGTTGCCGAATTCGTTCCTGCTGAATGCCAAACCTGGGAGGGTTGAGGGTTAAGTTAGTATCGGTTTATGGTTAATATTTCTGCAGGGTTTAGGGTTCAGGTCAGTATTCAGTATAGGGTTTAATATTGGTACAGGGTTTAGGTTGCGGCTAGTATAAGGTTCGCAAATGTTATATTGTTAACCCTCAGAGTCGGGGTTTCCCTTTTCGTATGTAGCCAATTACTAAACCCTAAACCCAAAATAAGGGCAGCTCTGATTTTAGTGTAAGCCGACCTTGGCTGGATCATTTCGCAGAAAGGGTCCATTGCACTTAAAAAAGCAGCGAACGCACCGAAACCTTGTTGTAATTTAGGCCCTGCGGTCGGGTTGAGGGGTTCACGATCCAGCTTTGTTGGGATTTTTCTGGATGTTAGTTTCGGTTTAGGGCCTAAAGTTTAGGGTTTTGGGGGGTAGGTGTTTAGAGCTTAGACAATTATAGTATAAGTATAACATCCTTATTCTAATTATCGAGGCCCTTACATAGGGTTAGGCGCGTAGGGATTTGAGTTTCCGGTGGACCTCAAGCTCTGAACCCGCCGAATCCACGAGCCGCCAGCCCGAACTCCTGCACCCCACATTTCTTCAATGAACCCCTCCCAGTCGCTGCAAACAGTAAGTATACACATACATATAATATAATATAATATAATATAATGTAATATAATATAATAATATATATATATATATATATATATATATATATATTTGTAGTTGTTGGTAGTATTCGAAAGAACACTCACGAATGCTTTGCTGCTATACACATTGATAAATCTTGTACATTGTCCGGACAGCACCACAGGCATCGTCGGATAAGTTGGACACGAAACCTAAACCCCAGATCCTACACTCTCATATGCATCCCATCGCCCCCTTCATATAGGGGCCTGAATAGTTACCTATACTATATTGAGTGGTTTCCTTCTTATAGGTATTGTATAATGGGCCCCAAACCCTATACTAATTCTTAAGGCCCCTATATTTTAGAACCCTACTATAGATCCCTTATGTACCCTTTAAAGAATCCCGTCAGGAACCCTATTCGAATTACTAAGGCGTCTACATTAAATCCTTATAAGAGCCCTTACGGGAGTTATCGAAAATTCGGGGGACCTTATTTTGAGGTCCTTATGACAAGAATCCTACTACTTAGGGTACTATATTAGGGTCCCCTATTTTCGGAAACTCCCCATAATTAGCCCTCATAGACCCCTCTAGGGCCCCTAAACCCTAAACCTTAAACCCTACTTGGAGGATCATGGGACTTAGTAAGCAGGGTTATAAGTACCTTAATTGGGGTTAGAAGTAATTATAAGTACGGTTACCTTAGTTATAACCCTACTTACCAAGTCCCATGATCCTTTAAGTAAGCCCCTATTTTCGGAAACCCCCCCATAATTTGCCCTCATGGACCCCTCTAGGGCCCCCGTTTGTTAGGCTTCAGGAGCCGAGGTTGGCGTGCCTTTACTTCGAACTTCGGCAAGTTTAGGGCTTTGGGGTTTCGGATTTAGTATTTAGGATTTATGGTTTAGGGTTTTAGGATTTAGGATTTAGTGTTGAGGGTTTAGGATTGAGGGTCTAGGGTTAGTTTCGGTTGAGGGTTTGTGCTACCTGATAGTAGTTCCGGCAAGCAGTGCACCTATCACGGTTGCCTGAAAGTTGCACGGTTGTAGCTGAGTATGTAGGTTTTGCGTGTTTTTGGGATTTTGCGACCTTACCATAACTAAGAGGACTAATCGGATGAATCTTTTGTGGGCGCGGGTTCCCAGCCCCACAGCCACAGAAGCCGGGTTTCGGCAGGGAGACTGAGCATGTTGTTTTCATCGTTTCCAGCGATTGCTGCAGCGGAAGACCACGCACCATGCTCCAGAAAAGACCGCTAGGGCGCTGGGTTGAGGGTTGAGGTGAGGTGCAGAAAAGATTCTGCTTCTGTCTCCCCAAGTTCTACATTCTATGGTTGCTTATTTTGAATCCCGATGAAAACTCCACAAAACCTTTTGACGGCCTTATGAAGCTCTAACAAGCACCGGCATCGCAACAACACCGACAAAAACGGCGTCAGAACAGTATAGTCGTCAGGGCCCCTAAACCCTAAACCCTAAACCAAGGTTTATACGGCTTAGTACGGACCAGGGTTGTGGTTTCAGGCTGAGAGTTTCGGGGCTTGGGTTTTAGGGCTTCGAGTTCTGGGGTTTAGGTTTTAGGGCGGTTCCACATGGTTCAAAGACATTAAGTTTGCACCCTAAACGTTTGTAACCCTAGGTTTGGGGTCCCGAATACCCCTATTGAGGGCCATATTCCATGGCTTAGGGACCCAAACCCAAGGGTACAAACCCTAAGGGTGCAAAGGAAAACTCCTTGAATGGTGGTGGCTCCACTTGGAGGATCATGGGACTTCGTAAGTAGGGTTATAAGTACCTTAATTGGGGTTATAAGTAATTATACGTACAGTTACCTTAATTATAACCCTAGTTACTAAGTCCCATGATCCTTTAAGTAGACCCTAAACCCTAAACCCTATATATCCCTTTAAGGAACCCTATAGATCCCTTTAAAGCCCTTTAAGGACCCTCACTAAGTCCCATGATCCTTTAAGCAAGCCCGAGCCCGGCGGAAGCTTTACATGTTTGATTAGGACGAGGTGGGAGTTTCTGAAAATAGGGGGGCCCTTTAAAGGGATCCTTAAGGGTTCCTGCTGGTGTTCTTTAAAGGGATCTAGAGGCCTTAGGGTTTAGGGTTGGGAGTTTCCGAAAATAGGGGACCCTAGCTTAGTACTCTAAATAGTAGGATCCTTGTTATCAGGACCCCAAAATGAGGTATAGTAGGATCCTTGTTATAAGGACCCCAAAATGAGGTATAGTAGGATCCTTGTTATAAAGACCCCAAAATGAGGTGTAGTAGGATCCTTGTTAAAAGGACCCCAAAATGAGGTACCCCTAATTTTCCGAAACTCCCAGGTTTGTTCAAGGTAATCACCGGGGTTGCACGCCCACGGGGTTCTGGTATGTCTCGCATAATCCTCACCCCATGTATTGCATCCTGGTAAACCCTAAACCGAAACCCCAAACTCTGAAGCCCAAGCCGTCAACCCCACTCAAGCGATGCATGTCACACAGCAACCCTTATCGGCCTCATCGTGTACGTCGTGCACCGTACTGTAGCACATGACCCCTGAAAGCAGCCCTTCCGAGCAACCCAGATAAAGAGTCCTGTCTTACCTCCACACACCTCAGCAGGGTTTCCGAATGTCAGAGGACCTTTTCCGAGGCAGGGCTTGCTGGGCTCCTAAAGGCTACAAGAGATGAACATTGGGGTCGCGCAGAGGTCCGGGGAAAAGGGGGCACCGGGATGTTACTTGCCTCTCTCTCTCTCTCTGAGTGCCCGCTGGCCCGGACTTGTGGCTCGAGCTTTAGCGCAGCAATAGAAGGACCCTAAACCCTAAACCCCAAGCCACTAAACCTCTGCCACCGGAATCCCTGAGCCCTAAGCCCTCTCCGCCACAACCAACTAAAACAACACTAGTCCTGAAGCCCCTAAGCCCTAAAGCCCCCAAACCCGCAACCCCTGACCCCAAGCACACTAGAGAACCCTCATTGACTTGTAGAACCCTAAACCCGAACGAGGCATCACGGCACCTTGTTGTACCCTAAACCCTAAAGTCTTAAAGGAAGCATGGGAGCTTTCGGTCGCCACTTGGGGGTTCTCCTCCACAAGAACGCCTTGCTCAAGCGCGGTTAGGATGCACTGGGAGGGTTTATTTGAGGTTCTAGGATGTTATATCCCTAAACCCTAAACCCTAAACCTTAAACCCTAAACCCTAAACCCTAAACCCTAAACCCTCGTAGCTTAGGGGACTGAAAAAACCGTTGGTTGTGGCGCTTTGGGTGCTTTGGGTCGCACTGGGATTTGAGGTTTAGGGTTTAGGGTTTAGGGTTTAGGGTTTAGGGTTTAGGGTTTAGGGTTTAGGGTAAGCTCTGGGGATGAGTTCATGAGTTCAATGTGCAGGGTTCTGGGGTGAAGTCTAGGGCCTCAGCACGGTGTTCTTCTCTGCAAGCCCAGGGAGTTCCACATTGAAAGCCTCGGATCGTTCTTTGTTTTTTGTTGGCCAGCATCAAGACAACTTTCTGATCCTGGAGTTTGTCTATGTTTGTTTTGGTTTTTTTTTCACAGTTGCATGGGCCAGGGGTATGGGGTTACGATCTGGTGGGGCCTAGAGAGCTCAATACCTCTTAGCTGAGGAATCGACGTTGAATCATCCTTGATTTTCAGAAGAAAGGCCGAGGTGCCGCAATCAGGACTACTCATACAGCATCTCAGCTGACCCCCCCTGGTTTCAATGAATTCCCCGTGTTGTAGTAGTCTTGAACCAAGTCTAAAGACCCCACGCGCCAGACGCCGATGTCCTAAACTTGTGACACCAGATCCAAAAGCCTGAAACCCGAAACCTTGGCACCCCAAACCTCGTTCAGAGTTGTTGCAGGTATCTTAGACGGCACGGAGGGTAGATTCCCCTAAGCGAGCATTTTGCGCGTCGTGTACAAGCGGAGTCGGCGCTCAGCGTGCAAAAAGTCGAAAAACACGAAAAGTCGAAAAACACGAAAAACGCAAAAAACACGAAAAAACGCAAAAAAACACGAAAAAACGCAAAAAAACATGAAAAACACTAAACAACTATTACTACTTCCTACTACTATTAAGATTATATTATTACTATTATTATTATTTTTACTATTGCTCGTTACTATTATTATGACCACTGCTATTACTTTTCGCGTTTTTCGTGTTTTTTCGCGTTTTTTTTGTGTTTTTCGCGTTTTTCGTGTTTTTTGCGTTTTTCGCGTTTTTCGTGTTTTTTGCGTTTTTCGTGTTTTTCGACTTTTCGTGTTTTTCGCATTTTTCGCGTATGCGCGTTTCATTAGCGTGCTTCGCACAAAATACTTTTTATTGTTACTGTTATATTATTATTACTATTACTATTACTATTACTATTACTATTACTATTACTATTACTATTATTATTACTATTACTATTACTATTACTATTACTATTACTATTACTATTACTATTACTATTACTATTACTATTACTATTATTTTTATTATTACTATTACTATTACTATTACTGTTACTATTACTTATTACTATTACTAGTACTAATACTATTACTATTACTATTACTATTACTATTACTATTATTATTACTATTACTATTACTATTACTATTATTATTATTATTACTATTACTATTACTATTACTATTACTATTACTATTACTATTACTTTTACTATTACTATTACTATTACTATTACTATTACTATTACTATTACTATTACTATTACTATTACTATTACTATTACTATTACTATTACTATTACTATTACTATTACTATTACTATTACTATTACTATTACTATTATTATTACTATTACTATTACTATTGCTATTACTATTACTATTACTATTACTATTACTACTACTCTTACTATTACTATTTCTTATTACTATTACTATTACTAATACCCGGGGGGCTGTGGGAGTACACCTTTTTCCACAAAATTTATGTATCGCATGGTCGAGCCACCTATTGAACAACCTGCGAGAATAGGATACAGGCACACGCACACATACTTAACTAAGCATTCATTCAACTTTGTTTACACACATGTGTACCAACGTATGAGTACACAACCGACATTCTTCCTTTCTCGTTCGCAAGCTGTTATATCGTTGCCACGAAAGCGCAAACAGTCTTTCTTGGTGTTCTCGTTTCGTATCTCTGAAGCCATGTCGGAGTTTCGTGGTGATCATATACCAGGTTCGCTTCGTGAACTTGGAGGGCGGGATGGCGCACTTACATTCGATGAGGCTATCATGCGCATAGATATATATGCAGAATAAAGATATACGGATAAGTGTATATACATATGTATATATATATATCCATATACAAATACGGATATATATATATATATGTATATATACCCTCATATGTATGTGTGACATTGTGCATAATAGAGAGCTCGGCATATGTATAAATATAAATATAAATATAAATATATATATATATATATATATTATAACGTGCCTTACATTAATCGACAAATGTCGACTTCTCACTATTCATACATAGTTACATACACATATCAGTGTGTGGAGCATGCTTCTAGATGTAGTACAAACTTCTGATCTATAAGTGATATTTTATTTGATTATATTCCTATTATTATCACCAACCATGCCTTTTGCATTAATACTCTTATCGATACATTTTTCGATAATAACCGAATATTCAATCCAAATATAGACAACAATAGCACTAGATATACGAAACTTTTCAACACACACCAAACCGATATTCTATAGATTACCAGCAACAATTGCGTTGTAAAGTGGCACATAAATGTATTTATCATATTTTAATTTTAGTCATATTCAGAAGAATAATCGGAATATAGAAAGCATATTGGATTAACAGCAACAAATGCGTAGTAAAGTGGCACATACATGTATTTATCATATTTTATTTATAGTCATATTCAGAAGAATAATCGAAATATAGAAAGCATATTGATATGTGGACAAGTTAAACATATAAATCAATGAACAAATCCTCTAACAAGAACGAAATATAATTTAACATACAAGCATAATACGTTCTTTAAGCTTATAAAGTTGTTGGCCAATACAATATATAGATATGCACCCATTTAGGAAAGCCTAGGTCTTCCAAGTAATTGACTTCATATAGAGATTGATATACAATAAGATCACATATAATCAAGATTATGAAAATCGACAATAACGAACCAGTATCGTAATAACGAACATGAGATTAAAGATAAAACTTCTATTAGTATCCAATTACGATATTTAAAATTAAAAAGACTCGCGCGTAAATCACGGCAGATGCGCACTCCCAGGGTCCCCCGTTCTGTATTATTACTATTACTATTACTATTACTATTACTATTACTAGTACTAGTACTAGTACTATTACTATTACCATTACGATTACCATTACTACTACTACTACTACTACTACTACTACTACTACTACTACTACTACGACTACTACGACTACTACTACTACTACTACTACTGCTACACTACTACTATTACCACTACTACTGCTACTACCACTACTACTACTGCTACTACTACTACTACGACTACGACTACTACTACTACTCCTACTACTACTACATTACTACTATTACCACTACTACTGCTACTACCACTACTACTACTACTGCTACTACTACTACCGCTACTACTACTATTACTGCTACTACTACTACTACTACTACTACTTCTACTACTACTACTACTACTACTACTACTACTACTACTATTACTTCTTCTACTACTACCACTACTACTACTACTACTACTACTTCTACTACTACTACTACTACTACTACTACTACTATTACTTCTACTACTACCACCACTACTACTACTACTACTACTACTACTACTACTACTACTACTACTACTTCTACTACTACTATCATCGGATTTTTCGCGTTTTTTAGTGTTTTTCGTGTTTTTCGCGTTTTTCGTTTTTTTCG